>CM073489.1:13867500-14467500 GCA_037074505.1 Albizia julibrissin | reverse complement strand
ACTTTTATCAGTTGTGCGTCCAATGGTTTCTTTATTTCCACCACAGGAAACTGATTTAATTTAGTCATATATTGGGGAGGATATCACGCTTTATCAGTGTTGGATTTTAAGCACTAGTATGGAAGATGTGGTGGGATGAATTATCCGCTAGGCTAGCTGTTTGATCATTTGTTTAAATTAGGTATTGTTATATTTCCATGATGTAAAGGTGAGGATTTTGGGGTTAACATAACCATATTCTCACGTGGAATTATGGTGCCATTGTTGATACAACTATTATGACATATAGTTCAGACTTTCTTGGGTTCGTCTTACTGAATACGTAATTTGTCATAAGATTTTCTCATGATTTGACACTATTTATGTTGGGATTGGCAGGGCACAATAGAAATTTAAAATCGCAAAATTTTACTTATTCCAATTGCGGATCTATCAATGACGTTTAAATCGAGTAGTTTGAATCGTACCTTTTGCGTTTTGCCTTTTTCGATCTCTAGGAACCAATACATCATATCAGCTCACTCTACCGGTACCCACACTAATACGACTCCAACACGGATATCGTACTAGCGCCGCTAATGCTTCTCTAAGGTTTTCTTGCAGCTCTTTATTTTTCATCACCATAGGATCATCTAGCCCTTTATTTTTATAACCAATAAGGGCTATACTTGATCTTCAAAATTAATCTTAATTCATTTTAAAATCAATTAACACTTAATTAAATAAATTTGGTTTAATTAAATCAGTTCAACAGTTTTAATTTAATCTATTTATTTAATTCGAATAAAGAGCCAATGGAAATATATTTAATTCATCTTTATAAATTAAATATGAGATATTATATCTCAATTAATGTTAGTTATTTAATTTATCAAATAAAATTAAATATGAAACTAACACTACATAATATATATATATATATATATATATATATAATTTTCATTTTTTTACAAATTTTATATCATTTATATATAAAATTCGTCCACCTTATATTAAACATTGTATTCATTGAATCTTAGAGTGTCTTAGATTCAATGAATACAATGTTAATGAATACAATGTTTAATATAGGGGTGGGCGAATTTTATATATAAATTATATAAAATTCGTAAAAAGAAAAATGATAATAATAAAGATGAACCAGAAAGAAAGAAGACGAATGATTGAAGAGCCAAGTATATTTATATTTACTATATGTAAAATATTTACACTTGACACACACACACACATATGTATGTATGTATCAATATGAATACACGAATTTTAAATTTAGCCGTAATTGGGATCACGAGAACAAAAAAATGAATTAACTTTGATATGTGGTAAGAGTAATAACTCATTAGTCGTGAATAATTATTGAACCCTTGGGAGGCATAAGTGGCGCACTTGTATTCCATTTCGTTCTTATGGCTAACAAAAGGTTCAGTCTGTGTCTGCCATTTGTCATAGTCAATAACATCATCTCCATCAAGATCATTAGAGTCAGGATTGTAGAAAGGCCCAAAGTTATAGTGGTTGACTCTGGTATCAGAGAATTATGATAATGCAGGTATAAGGCTTTAAGTTGTGATCTGAGAAAGGGCCTATGAAGTTTCTTAAGTAATAATTCTAGATTCATTCGTTGATAAAAATATTAGCGCTAAGAAAAGTGTTGACGAAAAGGAATTTAGATGCTACGCTGAAGGAACTTATAAACATAGGTACAACTCATATCATACTCATCTAAATTTGATAGATGACATTTGCTCTTTATTATTGCATAATATTTCTGCCAAGCATCAGTCTGATTGTCTATCTTTCTCTAACATTAATATATCACTGTCAATAGAAAATAGTATTTTAGAAAAAAATTCTGAAAACTTAGAATATATAAAATCCCAACAAGATTTGTCTTATCTTTGTAAAATTCCCACTAAAAAGGAATTACTTTTAAAACTTGAATCTGAACCAAAACAGATAAAGAAGGAGACACAACAAGTGGCTGAAAAACTACGAAAGGAAGTCTTTGAATTAGAAAAACATATTAAACATCTTACAGTAGCTTTAAGCAACTTGGAACACCAAGCCCTAAAACGTGTTGAACAGAAACTTGATAAACTGCTAAGTTAATGCTTCCTATTGCAACCTTTCTTACCGCTCTAGAACAGGAAGACCTATTTTCATCGAGAATAAAGTTAGCTTGTATCATTAGAATTTTCTTGAGACAAGCTCAAACCAGATATTTATTAACTCCAAGATACGTAAGAGACCCTTTGTCTCACAGGTATTTTCTGTGCATATTAGCATCTTTGATACAAATTCTAAAATAGGATTTTGCATGATTGTTTATTTTTTAAATTGGTTAGCCAATCAAGAACTTGAAAATCCAGAATATCATACTATCCTCCTTCAACAGATATTAAGAACTTTTGAATAAGAAGAGAGGATGTATATAAGTACTCCTCAGGAATTTAGGAACGAAGAAAGATATTTAAACTTTGTACAAATAATTTTAGTCCTAACAGCTTGCTTGGAAATTTTGTAATGTCTAATCATGACTTCAATCACAAAAGAATCCTTGAAAGAGTAGGACAAGTCTATCGACTGTCTATTGGCCTTATGCCAGAAAAGATAGAGATATGGGAACCTGTCCAAACAGGAGATGAGATCATTATAAGACAAAACAACGTGATTATTGAACAATTGATCGATATCAGACAGTTACTAAATACCCTCATAACTCAGTCAACCTCTAGACAACAAGAACCACCTTGGGTTACATAATTAACCCAAAAAATCAGTAGTTTGTCTTTAGGAACAAAAAAATAGCCAACCAGGAAAGTCTACGGTGGACCACGAGTAGTATGGAAAAAGTCGGAACATCAACAACTAAGGCCATAGCTAGAATGGATAAAATTAGGGTATTTCACACCCTAGCCACTCTAGCTAATAAATGGAATGGATATAAAATTAGAGAATTAGATAGGATGGTTGATCTACACAAACAGTTAGAAATTTTACAACATAAGCAGGCAAGTCTTGCACTAGTAGAAGTACTATACTCACACGGAGTATGGGAAACCAAACAAAAAGTTTATGAACATTTCAGGGAAGAAACACTAAGATATACAAGCAATGATCAAGTAACTATCCCTTTCATAAACAGGGAAAGTAAATAAAAGCTCCTTGATCAATAGTATTTGATGATCCATGTAGGATTAGTGCTTATAAAAGTCACAAGTCTAACCAGATCTGAAGTAAGTGGTCAAGTCCTGGTTAATCTAGTAGATACTAGGTACAGTGAACTTCAGAGGGCTATAATAGGAACCACAGAAGTAGACATGAAAAATAACAGTGGTATAATTTATATGGCTCCCAAAATACAGATGACCGTAAGAAGTAGACATGACAAATAAATGTGGCATAATTTATATGGCTCCCAAAATACACCGTAAAAGATCTTGTACAATATTTTCAGCTTACAATTAAAACCAAAGGATATGAAGAATTTACAGAGAGACAGAATTTGGCAATCACCAAAATCCTCATAGGTAGGCTCAGCAATAACTTAAATAATAATTTCAAATTACAAATTGACAGAGTTATGTAGCATCTTAGCAGCCAAGGTATAAGAGTTATAGAAGGGAAAAGATTTTCTAACAGGGATCAAATTGGTTGGGAATGGAACGTCACACTTCCAAATACCCAACAATTAATCCCAGGAAGAACAAGCTTTTGGGAAAATACAGACATATCAATGAGTATTCTCTTTTCAAATTACAAGGTAGAAGGATTGCTTGAACCTAAATTTGAAGAAAAGAAACACATGACACTATTCTTTTCTTTGAAAACTCTACTTTTGATGATTTAGAGCTTTTAGATCAATTCTATCTTGATTATGATTGGACACATTATTTTGATTCAGTACTGCACCTAGATGATTGTGCAGTGTTAATACATAATAAGTATTATGCCAATTACCCAGTAGTCTTCATAAACCCCTTCGCATTAGAGTGGTAATGAAGCGTGGTTGGTAGTAGTAGCATTAGTCCCAACAAATTTTCTTTTTCCTCACCCCTTACAATCTTCAATGTACAGAAACTCATCCTTGAAGAAGATGAGTATGACTTACCTTATCCTCAACAAAAACAAAAACTAGCCAAATGGGATTAGGAGGTTTCTAACCACATCTTCTTAAATGAAAGCGAAGGAACTTCTAGTGTAATATCTAATTTTAACCGTGTCTTAGAAGTGCCTGATATACGCTTTAGGCTAACCCCTACAGCACCGTCTCAGCTAGGACAACAACAGGAATGACAGAGAGGACGCAATATGCCTTATGAATACATAGGAAATTTACCTTGAGCCAATGCCTCAGACGAATCAGTCCTAGTTCTTGCAGGAATACCCCCACAGCTTTGGGAGGAGGCAATTACAAGATGAGAGTCTTCCACCATTTTGCACTGTTTAGGTATGGCTTTCACTAGAAATTTGGAAAAGGTAAATTATATTGAAAATCTCTTAGGAGAAACAGCTAAGTATTATTTCCTTACTTGGAGAGCGTCCTTTCCTAATGAGTATAATGGTCTTGTTGCCTATGTAGACAACACACATAATGTAATTGGTTAATGTAGGCAGTTAATTATAGGATATGATCCTTACAAAGGAACAACTGAAATGCAAGAAAAGGCTCTACAGGATATAGAAAGGCTAGTTATTGATAATATGAAAGAAATGGATCATTATTCTAACGCTTTTCTTAATCTTGCATCTAAAACAGGACAAGCCTTTGCGTAGAACATGAGTGATAAGTACTTTAGTAAACTACCACCTCCCTCTAATAGTATCCTAAAGGAAGAATGGTAGAGGATTCATCCATAAGTAACACAGGGAATAGCGCCTAGGATTGTTTTTATTATGGAATATCTTAAGAAAAGGTGTGTAGAGAATGAAATATCCAAACAGGTAAAGGATTACAATTTTTGTAAAAATATTTACATCCCAGGATATTTCCCCAAAAGAAAAGAAACATCTTAGGAGAGCCACTAACTGTAAGGGAGGAATACCTCATAAAAATCATATTAGAAAATTCAAAAGACATAAGGCCCCCATTAGAAAATACAGATGCTATATCTATGAAGATAAATGGCACTTTGCTAAAGAATGTTGAAACAAATGAGGAAATACATAAAGATTTGTGTTGTATCATTCCCTTGATATCCTTCAAGAATGGGATATTGTTAGTGTTGATCAATATGAACCAGATAACGACAGTGATATTTGTTCCTTTATAAAAGATGATGATTTACAACAAAGAGTTACAACAGATTCTCCTTTTGATTTTTCAACCTTTAATTTTGTTATTTCTCAAGATTGGAACATTTTAAGAGCCTCAAAACCTCTTGTTCCATCATAGAGTATATGTGTTCATAATTTCATTTATTACTTTGAGACTCAGGAACACTCTCCCATATGCTTCTTTTGCAATTCAATTCTGAATCATTGTATCAAGACTAAATGTCAATATTGTGAGCTTATCCTTTGTTACCTATGTGCTAAACAGAGACTGGATGTTAAGGTTCCAGTACTTCCTGAACCTATCCAGACTACCACTAACTATCCTATCCTTGTAAAGGAATTAGTAAACAGGAACAGAGAACTGGAGCTCCAGATAGAAGAGTTGCAGTGCCAAATCATAGATTATCAATCTCAGACACACCCTCCAAAAGACACAGGAAAAGCCATGGATCCTAATAGAGAACAGAAAATTGAAGAGGTTATAAAACAAGTAAGAAATAAGTCATAAGTTATTAGGGAAAGTATACCTTGCACCTCTAAACCCCTCATTGAGGATTGTAAAGAGGAAGTAGAACCCATCCTTCACTATCAACCTAGAAAGGTAGTTAAAAATAATCTCCTTAATTGTCAGGCTACCCTCTTTGTAGAATTAGAATATATTACACTCAGTTGAATAATAAATACAGGAGCTAGTAGAAGTTGTATTAGTTCAAAAGCCATCCATAAACATTTCTATGAAGAAATCACGGGTAGAAAAATGATTTTTTAGACCGGTTTTAGATGAGGTCTTGATACAGCCGGTCTAAAAAATATGATACTTTTTAGACCGGTTATGCAACCGATCTAAAAAACACTTTTTAGACCGGTTGTTCCAACAACCGGTCTAAAAAATATGAGTTTTTAGACCGGTTATTTAAATAACCGGTCTTAAAAGTGTCTTTTTTAAATTTTTTAGTCCATTAATTACGTTATTATACTTAATTTGTACATATTCTAAAAGCATGTTTTTAAGGCCATACTTATAATTACTTATCACGAATATATCCTGGTGAAGTCATACCTGAAAAACCCAATGAACATAGCTTAGGAATCTTGCAACACCCAAAGCAAATACATAATGAGTTGCGAATGACTCAATAATATGAAATAACATCAGAAAATGAGTTAGAAAAGAAAGTAATTAGATCATAAGTTGGAAGATAACTTTGTATTTAAGAAATTTTGTCGGAGAATAAATATTTAGAAACAGGGAAACTGACAGAAGAAAATACTAACCTCGGCCCCTACTAATGAAGAATCCAATTTGTAAACTCTCTCAAATGTCGCAATCGTAAGCCTGCAACAAATATGAGTATAAAATTTTGTAATAGAAATCGATCTAAAATATATGACGGTAGCTAATATGAAGTATGTATAAAACTAATTAAGTAAAACACTTACCTTAAACCAATTGGAGGGAAGAAAAACTTAGCCTTACGGTAATGGATTCCACCGTACCTCTGCATTTGACGGTGGAGATGGTTAAGGATAGAGGAGCGATGTGGGAAGGAGGAGTTGCCGCGACATAGGGGAGGGGTTTACAAAAAGCTTGATAAATATCAGATTTCAAATTTGAAATTAGGCGCCAGCTAAGGCCGCGAGAAAGGATTTTAAATATTATGGCGGACTTTTAAGACCGGTTATTTAACAAAACCGGTCTTAAAAAGTTCACCTTTTAGACCGGTTATAGCTAATAACCGGTCTTAAAAATAAAAACTATTTAATTTTTTTAATTCCGCGTCTTTTAGACCGGTTATTATTAACAACCGGTCTAAAAAGTTTTATCTTTTAGACTGGTTATAACTAATAACCGGTCTTAAAAGTAAAAAAAATTAATTTTTTTAATTCCGCATCTTTTAGACCGGTTGTTAATAACAACCGGTCTAAACGATGCGGAATTAAAAAAATTAATTTTTTTTACTTTTAAGACCGGTTATTAGTTATAACCGGTCTAAATAATATCTTTTAGACCGGTTATTTTAAGAACCGGTCTAAAAAAATCTTTATAATTACGAAATTGCCACCGGTCATTTTTTTTAGACCTTATCCGCAATAACCGGTCTAAATGATGCGGTCTAAAAAGGTTAATTTGCACTAGTGAATGTATGGAGAAATGCATATCACATTCCTTAAAAGTAGCCATTACATTAAGAACAAACTAAAAAGGGCAGATATTAGGTTTAATAAAGAAAGATATTTTTTTTCACTAGCTTATGTTATGGAATTTTCCCTTAAAGACAGGACTCAATTAATCATAGGGAAAAACTTCTTAGATAATTTAGGAGGAGGATACTTAGTCTTAGCAAATGAATTTTCCAAATTAAAACATAAGGATAGAATTCTCACTTCCCTTATAAGCCAATGTTTTAATATTCAGGTAATAGAAAAGGAAGAAGAAATTGAAGAATTATGAGATGAAGAACACTTAATACAAGATCTACTATGTTTCAGCATAGGAAAATTAACAGAGTTTGAAGATCAGGTCATTCCACTTTCTGAGCAACCTCCAACAGTTACAGGTTTTAGGAGATAATCCTACTGCACTTTGGGAGAAAAATAAAATTTTATGTAATTTAAAGTTAATTAATCATGATCTGACCATTCAAGATAAACCAATCATCCCTTCCCTTGCCGAGCATGAGGAATACAAAAAACACATCCAAGCTCTGCTATAGATAGGTGTAATCAGGCCAAGCCAAAGTAGACACAGAACGACAACATTTATTGTACATTCAGGAACTACAGTTAACCCTGATGGAACCACAATAAGAGGTAAGAGACGAATGGTTTTTAATTATAAAAGGTTGAATGACAATACTTATAAGGATCAATACAGTCTCCTTGGAAGTGATGCCTTATTACAGAAGATTAAATCCAAAAGGATTTACAGTAAATTTGATTTCAAGTCAGGATTTCATCAAGTAGCCATGCATCCAGAATCGGTTACTTGGACAGCCTTTTGTGTTCTATAAGGCTTGTACAAATGGCTCGTTATGCCCTTTGGTCTTAAGAATGCATCAGTCATCTTTTAACAAAAGATGGATAATATTTTTAGTAAATATGATAGCTTTATAACTTGTTATATTGATGATATATTGATTTTCTCTGATGATATATCACAGCATGTAAAGCATCTTAAAGTATTCTTTGATGAATGTTTAACACATGGTTTAGTTTTGTCAAGAACAAAGTACAAAATTGGAGTAACTAGAGTAGAATTCTTAGGATTAGAAATAGGAGAAGGAAAAATTAGGTTACAGCCTCATATAGTTAAAAGCATAATTGATTTCCTTGAAAAGAAAAACTCTCACAGAAACAAAGAGTTTACTTCGCTTTCTTGGAATTTTAAATTATGCCATGAATTATATTCCTAACCTTACTAAATACACAGGACCCTTGTACACAAAACTTACAACTCAAGGATAGAGGAAATTTAACAAACAAGATTGGAAGAAAATCTCTTAATTGAAGCAAATTATTAAAAATCTTCTGAACTTAGAATCACCCCCAAAATACAGTTACATTATTATAGAAGCTTATGGATCCCTTGAAGGATAGGGAGGAATCCTTAGATGGAAACCCCATAAAGGAGATCTAGCATCAGTAGAAAGAATAGCTAGGTATGCTTTAGGAAAGTATAAAACAACTATTTCTGCCATTGATGCAAAGATAATGGCTTGCATCAACAGTCTTGCCAAGTTTAAAATCTTTATCCTTGACAAAAAGGAATTCACCCTTTGAACTGATTGTGAAGCTATTATTAGCTTTTATAATAAACTTGCCACTACCCATGAATTGAGCAAAAACATATGGGTAAAATTTTATGATTATCTTACATGCACATGTGTTATAAGATTGAACATATTAATGGAAGAGATAATGCCGGAGTAGATAAGTTATCTAGAATAATTTCTAATAGTTCTTCACTTTCTTTTGCAGAAATTAGGACAGAATCAATGAAAAGAAAAGATGGCACCCAAGGCCACAATATATAGTTTCATATAGAGGAGAATCATTTGAGTCATCCATTTAAGATGAATCTAAAATGACTTTTGGTGGGTCAGTACTGACTAAATACCCGCCAGGACACAGTAAATGTTTTAAACCATTACCCCATCTCCTTCTCCTTGATGAATCACAACAGTGCTTCTTAGATGCTCTTTGGAATGCCTCTACGACAAAACAAAAGCACACAGCTCTGAATGCATTGAATTGTTATTTTTCAAAAATTCGGGAAAAGCCTTTAAGTAAGAACTTCTCATATTATGTCTTATTTTGTGGGGAACGACTAGGTATATATATCAAATATCCCAAGCTGGTCAAAGCAATTGGAAACACCCCTAAGCCATACCGGACAAGGTATTACAGTTTCCTAGACGCGTGGCAATAGGCCACAACAATATTATAGCTGCCTATTTTTGTCGAAGGAAAGCCCCATGAGGAGCTACCCCACATATAGGTATCCATTCTCTTATGGAAAATAGGATGAAACAATGTGAATTAACAAGTATTTCTTTATTTCAAGCTAATATTTGTTTGTAGCAGGAGCTGGTTAAAGAACAACAGGAATGTTAGATATGATTAGTTTTGATGATGCCAAATATATATATCAAATATTATGAGAGCAAAAGTTTGCATAATATACTTATCTCTTACATTGACTAACTATTATATTTAATGTTATATATCTTATAGATTAGTCAAAGAGATTGGAGAATGAAGAGCTTAAAGAATTAATGGAAATATCAAGATTCAAGCTTCTAAGAAGAAATACTGGATGTTTCTATGCTCATAAGGGAATTAAGAAGTACTGTAGCAGTTACTGTTTGGAACTGTAGCATTATCACTGTAGCAATACGGGTACTGTAGCAACTGGCACTGTTTGGCACTGTAGCATCGAGTGATTTAATGAATCACTCGAGTGATTTGCTGAATCACTCGAGTGATTCTGAAAAAAACGCAATCACTCGAGTGATTCAGCAAATCACTCGAGTGATGTGCAGCATTTCAGAGTCTGTTCTTCGTCCAGCTGAGCGAGGTCTGGTTATTTGATCATATCTCTCACAATACAACTCCAAATGAGACGAAACCAATTGCATATGAAACTAGACTCCCAATGCGTCATTTTGACACCAGAAAGAACATTAAAGGAGCTCATATGAGGGATATATCAGTGTTCTAATTTGACCTTCATGTCAGCGTCACTTTCTGGAACAGTCTTAGTATTTTGGCTATAACGCTCAAACCACTGATCCTATTGAGCTGAAACCAGTGCCATATGAAAGTATACTTCCAGGGCTTTCGATTGATATATAATACAGCATTTTTGGAGTCATATTCGAAGAGTTATGACATCTGGAAGTTGACCTATGTTTACTGAAGAACTGGAAACGGATCACTCGAGTGATTTCAGCATTCACTCGAGTGATATGGCATTTCACTGGAAGTGATCGTAAAATCACTGCAAGAAAAATTCACTGTTTCAGATTTCACTTCCAGTGATCTCCAAATCACTCGAGTGATATCTCAAAATTTCCAAATCACTTCCAGTGATATCTCAATTTTTCCATTTCACTTCCAGTTATCTCCAAATCACTCGAGTGATATTTCAACTTTGCCAAATCACTTCCAGTGATCTCCAAATCACTCGAGTGATATCTCAAATTTTCCAAATCACTTCCAGTGATCCTGAATCACTCGAGTGATGCGCCAAATCACTTCCAGTGATTCTGAATCACTCGAGTGATGCGACAAATCACTTCCAGTGATTGAGAATTCACTTCAAGAAAAATACACTGTTTTGAAAATCACTTCCAGTGAATTCCAAATCACTCGAGTGATGCGCCAAGTTTTCCAAATCACTTCCAGTGATCTTGAATCACTCGAGTAAAGCTTGTAAAGTTGCAAATCACTTCCAGTGGATTCAAAATCACTGCAAGAATATTTCACTGTTTACCAAATCACTTCCAGTGATCTTGAATCACTCGAGTGATATTTGCAAAGTTACAAATCACTTCCAGTGAATTGGCAATCACTCCAAGAAGAAATCACTGTTTACAAAATCACTTCCAGTGATCCCAAATTCACTCGAGTGAAATATGAAATTTTCAATATCACTTCCAGTGAACCAGAATGCACCTCCAGTAAAAGCCAGTATGCCTCAGTTCACTTTCTATAAGAAATATCCAAGCGAGTGATTATGTTGATTTTGCAAATCACTTCCAGAGACATGCCAAGATCAACTTATATGAAGTCTTATCAGTTTCACTTCTTGTCAGCATCTATGATCACTCAGTACACTCTTCACTGAATCAGAATCACTTCCAATGACAGTCACATCCAGAAATCAAGATTACTGCCGGTGAAATGCTTATGCAGTCAAGAGTTAATTGTTTTATCAAAATCACCTCCAGTGAAATCAAGTTGACTTCCAATGATTCTTCCATTTTCTGAAATCACTTCCAGTGAAGTCTTTAATCACCCGAGTGATATTTTCTAACGGCTATTTCTCTGAGTGGATTTACAGGTGTTATGCACTACCGATCACATGGCTTACACGGATCAATATTCAAACGACAACTATTCGTAGACGGCAGCAAATTTCATAAGTAACGGAAGACAAATACTATTGCATCTGTCAGACCAATGGGAAAACTGTAAGAAACGCTGAAGCATGTGTCAGAGCACGATCAACGGGAAAATATTTAAATACACTCAACGACCGTGCAAAGCAATGGGACTCCAACCGAAAATGATATAGTGACTGTCTAAGCATCAGATGGGATTATAACAGAAGAATATCCGAATGGGCTCAACGGTCAAATGAATCAACAGACTCTAACGGATATCTTCCACAACTCAGCTATAAATAGGAGAAGATTTAAACACAGAAAAGCAAGCAACGCAATGAGAACATGAACATGCTGATATTCTAAGTCTTCTACCTCCGACCACTCTTTGCTCTACTTCATCTTCTATATCATGTATAATTGAGAGTGAGAATATTTGTATTGTACTTCAGTGAGTATCCTATCTACTCTGTGAGAGAGTTTGTAAATCCTTACAAATATATTTCTGTATTGAACTCAAGGTAGAAGGACCTTGAGAGGGTTGATTACCTTACAGTGGAAGTTGTAGAGTGAATCGCCATTAAGAGTTTCTGCCTATAAGACTTACAAGGTGCAAGCAGTAGAGAACGTTGCTGCTCGTAAGACTTACAGTGGTGTAAGCAGGAGAGAACGTTGCTGCTCATAAGACTTGCACGGGTAAGCAGGAGAGAAAGGTCTTTGGGATTGCTTTTCTCGACTTGCTGTAAGAAGGAGTAAACCTTACAGTGTGTAAGGGGGAGTTACTCTTGTGAATTTGTAGAGGCTTTTCTTGTGCCCAGTTAAACAAGAATATAGTGGATTGGAAATCTCAGGAGGAGCCTGGGGACTGGACGTAGGTCATCGTGGATTGGACCGAACCAGGATAAATCACAGTTTGCATATTCTCTTCCCTAAGCTTTTACATTTCCAACATATATGATTTACATATCAGCTTATGTTTCTATACTTCCACATGTATTGATTTAATAAGTTGCGAAAAGATTTTAAAAGATCATACTTTCTTATCACACACCCAATTCACCCCCCCTCTTGGGTGTCAGCCAGTTCTAACAAGGAAAACCAGGCCATCAGAGAGCATTTCAAAAGACTCAATCTTCAAAATCAGGCCTTGGTAGCACATAATAACCACCTCAAAATACATATGATAGGTCCCTAGTCTTACAAATGGCTACAAATATCTTTCCTCAACCCTGAAAAGAAAAAGACCATCATAGATCATATCCAGGAAATTGCCCCTTTTTCTGATTATCAACAACTTATCGAGGAAAGACATTCCCAAAAGATGATGGACTTATAACAACAGTTATTGGATCTTCATCACAAAGCACCCCCTGATGGAAGATATAAGGTTGATCAGGAAGTAACCAGTTAGGCAAATACAAAAGGAGAATTTGTGTATACAGGATTCCTTGTTATACCTATTTATGCTTAGAAGTATGTTAGAATTAGCTCATATTAGTAATATGAAATATGTAATTATCATAGTATATTATATCCAAACTAAATAGATTAAATACATGCAAATTACAAAGATGAAGTGGTGTACACTACAATGTGGTAAGTGATATGATATACATAGGAATTAGCTTAGGTTTGTCAGCTAACACGCTCAAGTTTATATGATATGACATAGTACAAGTAGCTAATTATTTTTTTTAATTTGTTTATGTTTTTAAAGTAGACATTGTGGTGAGTTAAGTTTAGTTTGTTCATCAACCTATTGTAGACTTACAGGGGCTCGAGGCTCAATTATCTGTAAGAGTTTAGAGTTGAAATTGCCAAACTATCATGTGAGAGTCATTTTCACATCAAAAGATTTAGTTCCATGGCTTTTTTCAAGGTGCTTCACATTAGTAGCCTATAGGTTTTGATGGGTAAAGTTGAAGGAAAGTTAATTTTGGAATGCATGCATGAGCCCATTAGTTATTTTGATGTATTTTATCTTTTTCAAATGCATACCGTAGGACTAAGATGTCAACCTTTTATGGATTCACATTCTTCCTATCCTGCAATACCCACCCTTCCTCATGTTCATGTTGTTGGAACTTATAAATACCTAAGCATTTGTGGTTGGATTAACTCACCACAGTTCCCTTTTCTTAAAGCATATCAAATTTCTCTTAGTCTGTTAGTCTATTTGCAATGGCCCTATGCAAGATGTGAATGCTCAAGGACATTGATGACTTCACTGATAAGTGCAAGGTTGTGGTTAGGGTCATAAGGAAATGGCATGTGTACCAGAAGGACCACCCAAATGATCTTTTTTGCATCTTAATGATGCCGGTGGATGCGGATGGCAGCAAAATTCAGGCTTCCATCCATAACAAGGGTATGTTCTCTTTGTTTGATGACAAGTTGTACGAAGGAAGTGTTTATTTTATGGCCAATTTTGTTGTCTCTGAGAATAGTAAGGAGTATAGGGCTACTAACCACCCATTCAAAATAATGGTGGGTGCTTAGACATACGTCACGGGGTCAAATGCAATCATCCTGGAGTATTGATACATATTTTTCCCAATTGCTGACATAGTTGAAGTTACCCATAAGAACTATAATATCCTAAATTCACTCACTAAAAATATCATATAAATTTATTTGTATTCAATAGTATGAAATGGTGAATTTTGGTGCAATGGAAGTAGCCAAAATAGTGAGAAAGAAATAATGTGGGATTTATGGACAAAAAGGACCTAATGCCCAATTTAATTCAAGGAGAAGCATATTATTGGGGCCTTAAAATTTATTATTAAAGAGCATAATTTTAGGTCCAATATGTGCTAAATTTTGGTCAAGAAGGAATAAGAAAAATGAAGTTACAATTATTTTAAAGTTTTTAAGAAAATCCAAGGGCAAAATGATCATTTTTGCTAAATAAATAAATTTAGTAATTTTATATAAAATTAAAGGGATGGGACGGTGAGAAAGAGAAAGGAAGAGGATGAAGGACTACTCTAGAAATTCAAGAAAGTTGCATGTGAAATAAAGGAATAATAAAAATTACATGTGATAAAAAGTATTAAAGTAATATTATTTTAAGGAAATATCAAGAGGACTCTAGAACACTTTGGTCCTCCCCTATATAAGGCCATCTCGGCCAAGAAGAGAAGGAGAAGAAGAGGAAGAGAACTAGGAGGAAAAGAAGAGAAAGAAGAGAAGACTAAGCCAAGGAGCAAGTTTGAGGTAAGTAGGTTGAAATCTCTACTTGTTCTTGTGTTCTAGTCAATGAAATCCCTTCTTAATCTCTATATCATCTTAGAATAGCTATCCAAAAAACAAAACTTAAGACAAGAAGGAGAGGAGTGTCAGTTTGCAAGAGAAGAAGAGGGAAAAGCAAGGTAAGTTGCAAAAACTCTGGTATTCTCGCTGACAACTGAGTTATGGTTGATCTCTGGCTGAATATTTGATTGTTTGTTGAAAATTTTGTAACTTAGGATGTCCAATTTCTAAGGGGAGATTCTACCTAAATTTCCATTAATTATGTTAAATTGATGATTGGATAATTAAGCAAGTAGATATATGTAGAAAGAAGATGATTTAAGTGTTAAAACATGAAAAGATCCAATTTCCCAAAATATGGTAAGTTACGGCTAGATCAAGAAATAGGGATTAGAGCTAGAATTTCATGTTTTTGATGATTCCATGATGTTTAGAAGGGAAAATTATGTAGGGTTCATGTAGATTGTAAAGCATGAAAAGCCCTAGAATGTGAAATGACAATTTTGCCCCTAAAACCCTAAGTTAGGGTTGTCAAGAGTAAAACTATAATTTGGGCTGGAATTAGCCTAATCTAAGATCAAAAATGGATTCTACACGCAAAAATATGTAGGATTAGCCCGGTCATAATTTTTGAAAAAGTATAAATATACTAGGTAAAAAGGGGATCAGATCTGGTCCCCTAAGGGTATTTTGGTAATTATGCGATTTTGAAGTAAAATAACTAATTTGCAAGTTTTAGAGTGAAGCAGGTATGAATAGTAATTTATTCGCAACTGTTTTGGCTAATTTTTAAGATTTGATATCTGATAAAGTAGCAAAGGAAAGGCTATAATGTAGTAACTCTATCTCTCATATTCTATGTGAATATTAATATGCATTGTTTGCCATGTCCTGTATAATGTGATTTACTAGTGTGGTTGTGTTTAACCTATATGGCTATACTTATATGTGTGCTGTATAAACTGGCTGTGCTTATCTGTGTGCTACATAGCTTGTATAATGAGGTGATCACTATATGGTTTGATATATGGAAGTAAGAAACGAGCAATCATTTTGATCCCAGGAAAAATCATCGTTTTGGTTCCTAAACATTGTTAGACATGTGCTTGGCATTCTGATTGATGTATCATGATAATGCTGCATTGCATATTTGTCTTTTACATTTTATATGATTGATTGTTTGTTGCTACTGAGATTCGTTTGAATCTCATCCCTTTCCTATAAACTAAATTTATACAGCTAGACATAACAACTCCAAAGGCAAAGAGAAAGCAGACCCCAAGAACTGAGAAGATTGGCCTGTGAAGAAACTTCTGTGCTGATTATGTAGTAATTTGTAGTAAAGTTTAGTTATGTAATATGTAATACTTTGTATCTCTTTGAAATTCCTATAATATAATCAAGGATTTTGTATCAGTATGTTTGTACTATTTATGTTTGCCTATTGAACCAAGTGATGATGCTGTATGAAATGTCTAAATTCTGCAGGGTTTGACAAGAACACTATTGATTATCTAATTGGTATTTTTGTAATCTCTTGGCTGATCCATTTTTTTAGATGAAGTAGATATATTTATCGGTGTTCCAAATATCATTAGAAATTGTCATTGTTATTTTGCTGTTGTGATTGGATTTGTGACTTCTGTTGGTGCGTTTAAAGAATATTGTGTTAACAATGAGATTAAGAGCAAGATGTGGTTGACTATTGCTGATGAGATGTGTGTCTCATATTGATTGTTTAAATTTATTATAAGCTTAATGTCAAATGTGTTATTGCGTTATGGTTTATTAATGTATTTTGTGGTGTTTTTCATTTCTTCCAGGGGGATCAGCATGCCGTGCATTTTATTTGATGAATGTACTGTTAATATATGCATGCTTGACTTTATTAGGATGGAGGAACCTATCATGATTCTCATACACCTATGTAGGATTGGTTTAGCTGAAGATGATGAGGAGATAGTGTTTAGTTAAGTTGCTGAAGAATATAAGGGACAATATGAAATGTTTAGCAGATAATCATTGAATATGGTTGTTTTTTTAAGGACTCCTGAGGTTTGTAGTTCCTTTAATGCCACTAAAGTGGTGTTTAATATGAAGTTCCCTAAAGTAAAGAACTTCATTGACAAGTATTTTTTTTATTCATTGTTGTGATTGTATTTTTAGCATGTATTGAATTTTTATTTATCTATCTATTACCTTTTTCTATTAGTACTAAAACCCTACCATCACCTATTATTAGTATCATATCAGCAACTGCTCCAAGCTAGTATTCAAATGTTTCAGCAAGCAGCCTAATTGGCACCCACCTTATGATCAATATTGTTGAGATAGCTAATAAAGAGGGGGTAAGTGCCAGTATAAAACTATAATCATTGGATAAAATGTAAACATATCATTAACATGTCTGATTTGTCGATTTCCATGTTGCAGGAGGACTACTTCCTAATTGAGTGTTTAATCAACAAAATTGATGTTGGAAATTGTACCATAGGCGCCAATCATTGTACTTTCAACATTGCTATTCAATGAATTTCTCCATTTAGTTATCATATTATTCGCATGTTCAGTGTGATAACTGTATCATTGGATAAATCATAATGATTGTCCTAAATGTCCCTAGGCAGTCATCTATGTGAAAACATAGATGAAATAAGACCAGTATGACTTTGATAAGATATGTGGATATAAATCAAAGTCTTAGGTACTTGTAGGAATACAAGGTGCTGGACCGACCTGTTATGAGAAAGCTATATGGATCAAGTCATAAGCTTATCTCATGTATAACCACGTCACTATGCCCTTTGACCTAAGATTATCACAGGTTCCTACATGACAGTCACTAAGCTTTGACATAATCAAAAGTCACATTTGACTAGGTGATGATAAAGGCTACAATCGAGCTTGGTGGTTTTCATGCAGAGGAATGTGAATGGTAAAGATATAATTTATCCTTCACATTATTAGAGAGATATTATTGGACCCCTCGATGAGTGAGTTTGAGAAATGTATGTCCATACTATGATAGAAATGAGTTTCCATTTCGATAGTCAGACTACTTAGGGATTGAGAAAGTAATGGTCAGGAATAGGAAGATGACATTCTCCATGCCTCATCCTTGACCAAAATATCGTGTGACAAAAGGGACGTGATATGGTTGTATAATAGGTTGTATCGGTTTATTAATCCTTATATGAATTGGGTAGTCGTAATGTCTTGCTAGAAGCTGCTTACGACTTGTGGGTTAGTATAATCATTGGCCCATTGCCAACTTCATATGGGCCTACAAGGTAGCACACAAAAATAGCCCAACACAAGCTATAATGTCCAGATTTATTGAATCTAATATATGTTTAGATTTAATGAATGTATTGGTTAATCTAAGGTGAACGAATTATATATGTATATGTATATATATACATATACATATATATATGTATGTATGTATGTATGTGTGTGTGTATGTGTTTCAAAAATACATATATGTATATATGTATTTTTGAATATATGTATTTTTGAAACACACACACACACACATATATATATATATATAGATGAAAAACATATGTGTGTGTGTGTGTTTAGATTAGATACAGATGAAAAACATATGTGTGTGTGTGTGTTTAGATTAGATACAGATGAAAAACAAAAATTTTATTTAGAAATGTTTTATAGAAAATTACCAAGATTAGTTTCAGAAGTAATAAATGAAAAATATTATGAATATTTCAGAAACAAACAAGATTTAATATCTTTTGTAGATACAATGGGAAGAAGAGAATATTTTCTAAAGGAATTTTTATCAGATAAGTGTAAAGAAGCTTGGAGGAATGCTAAGTATTATAAGAGAAATAAAATAATAATAAATTGTAATAAATATGAAACACCTCATAGATAGGGATGTGAAAATGAGAAAAGAATATATAGAAAAAGAAGATCTAAGAAATATAATAAAAGCAAAAAGTATAGATTTAAAAAATATCCAAAGAATAAATATTTTAATAAATTTAAACCAAAAAGATATTTTAAGAAAGGAAGGAGAAGAATAAATTATACTAAAAGACCAAGAAAATGTAGATGTTATAATTGTGGAGAAATATGACATATATCAACAGAATGTAAGAATCCTAAGGAAAAGAAACAAATGAAAATTTTAGAAGAAGCAGAAAAATATGAATTAGAACCTATAGAATTAGATGAACCATTATTTAGTGATATAGAAAATGAAGAAGTAGAAATATATAAATTAAAAGAAATAAGTAGTGAAGAAGAAACAGAAACAGAAAGTTCATCAGAAGAATATTTAACAGAAGATGAAATATATAGAAAATATATGTATATGATGAGAAAAGTAGAAGAAGGAGAAACGAGTAATAAAAAAGAAGATGATTATGAAGAATATGATGAATATAGAAATGTAAATGAAGGATTAGTAGAAAAAATGATGACATTTAATCAAAAACAGTTTAATAAAATAAAAGATAAAAAACTAGACATGAAAACTGAACAATTACAAGAAGAGACTTTTATGGAAAAAGTAAGTAAAAAACTAAAAACAAAAAAGAATCATAAGACTCATTGTGTAGTATTAGAAAAAAGGCATCCTATAGAATCAACATTAATAGAAGGAGTATTAAGAATACATTAATTAGTAAAAGACTTATAAAAGAAGAAATAAAGAAAGTACCATTTAAAGATGAAATAACAGAAATTTACATAGCAGGAACAAAATTATTAGTAAAAGCATATTTTAAGGAAGGAATAGATACACCAATAGAATTATTAATAACAAATGGAAGAATAATAAGTGATGTAAAAGATAGTATAATAGGAATGTTAGCAGGAAATTTAATATATCAAAAATTAAAATTCACATTAAATACAAACTTTGCGATATCAAGAACAGATGAACATATAAATCAAACTATAAATGCGTATCTATTTCTATTTGGTGTAAACTTAATAATGCTTTCTTTATATTAGTATCTTCTTCTGCTCCTACACTTCTTCCTACGAATTCATTTCTTAATACTTGTTCATATTTTCTTATTAATATTGCATAATATTCTTTTCTATTTTCATATGGTTCTGTTACATGTCTTACTTGTTCTCTAAATTCATGACTTTTACTTTTCCACCAATTATGTACATTTCCTAAAAATGATGATTCCAATAATAAACTTACTACATTAGTTTCTAAGGATTTTCCCATTAATGCTATTAAATGTGATTTTCTCCATTCTTCTAATATTTTTTCATTTTCTTTACTACAATCCAAATCTAGCCATATTCCTGAATTAGGTACTTTTCTTGTTTCAAATTGTTCTAATGGTGGTGGTGTAAATCTTGAATTTCTTGGTGTTTTAAACTTAACTTCAAATTCCATATAATTTGATTCTTTTAATGGTTCTTTATGATAATATTCAAAATCTTCATTTTCTTTATGTATTCTTTCATTTCTTCTTGTATTACTTGATTTTTCATTATAAGGTGGTTGTGATGGTATTATTACTGCACTTTCTGCTGTATCCATTTCTTCTGCCATATTTAATTCTAGGTTTTCTGGTATTTTTATTTTTGTTACATCTTTATATTATCTTTGTATTTCTTCTAATTTCTCTTCTTTTCCCATTAAATTTTCTAGTTCCAAATATTCTATTTCTTCTTTTATATTCATCATATTTATCTTGTCTTTTGATTTTATTATTTTTAATAATTCTTCTATATCATCATCTTTTCTACACATTGGTTTTGCTAATCTATGTGATTGTTTTATTATTTATTTTTCTTTCTCTTTATCTATCTTTTCTTCTTTTATCATTAATTCTTTATTTCTTTCTTCTGTTATTACTCCTTTTCCTTTTATTATTTCTCTTTCTAATTTTTCCATTTCTTCATACAAATATATTATTGTTTATTACCTGTTGTTCTTGTACTAATGACGTAGTTATTAATCTTATTTGTTTTACATTTACATCAAAACTTTGATCTTCTATTTGTTTTTTAGACATCTTTCCTAATTCTTCCATTTCTTTTATAGCATCCATTATATTCATCATATTTACTTGTGGATTATTTTTTATAGGTTCTATATTTTTAGACTTTATTCCTAAACATCTTATTATTTGTTTTACATCATCTTTTACTTCCGTTACATCTTTCTTTATATTTTTTACTTCTTTCTTTATCTCATATATCTTCTGTTCTAATGGTTTTGCTAATTCTATTAATCTTTCTTTTCTTTCTCTATGTAATTCATTTTTTATTATCTTCCTTGCATCTTTAGGGATTATATTTTCTAATAGTTCTTCCATTTCATATACTTCTGTTAAATCTATTATATTCTTATTTACATATGATCCTAACTGTTTTAATAAAAACATATTAGTCCAATTTATTAAATTCCAAGAATTATCACCTTCTCCTCCTAACATAAAGGGTGTCATATTACAGATTTCTTCTTCTTGTTCTACATATGAAATTTTAGGTAAATTATTAGATTATATTTCATATATTTGAGGTTCCAATACTTCTATTAGATTCATTTTATAGATCTAAATTAATCAAATATTTCTTTCCTCTTGTAGCAGATCAGTCAAACTGCAACTACAAAGGATACTCATATGTAATGATAAGATTTAATAATAGAGATATAATGGAAACAACATTAAAAATAGATAAAAAATGGTAAATTATGGATTAATATTAGGAATGGATTTTTTAGAAAAAGTAAGTCATTATAGAATACAAGAAAATAGAATAATTATTAACATAAATAATGTAACAATAAGATTGTTAAAAATATTAAATGAATAATCAAAACAACGTAAATTGGGAACCAGAACCAGAATGGTATCTAGGAAACCCAGATTATATAGAAATAGGAGGACAAAGAGTAAAAGTAAATCATACAGATATAAATTTTATGAGATATTTAAAACATAAATTTGAAAAGTTAAATAAGGAACAAAAAATAAGATTAAGATAATTATATTTCCAGAATCCAGAATTATTTTTTGAAGAATATAGAAATACAGTAGAAATAGTTGTAGAAAGAAAACATTATGCTAAGAAACACAAGAAAATATTAGAAGTATTATCTAGAGTATAATATGAGTCTCAGAATTATACCAATAGACAAGTACAGAATAAAAATCAAGAAATAATAATACCATAATGCAATAAAACTATTATGGGAAAGATAATAAATAAATGTAAAAAATGGAATAAAAATGATGAAGAAATTATAAGAGGAATATTAAATGATGAAAGAAGAAAAAATACAGAAGAAGGATTTGGAATAAGATATCAAGCATATTTGAGAATAAAAGATAGAAATACATATATAAAATATTGGAAGAATAAACTAAATATATCATGTGCTTAATGAATAATTATTATATGACAAGGGATGGAAAAATAGTAAAAGTGCATAATAATAATAATAATAATAATAATAATAATAATAATAATAACAATAAAGTTTTAATAAGAAAATTATAGAAATTTATAAAAGAAGATATGAGAAGACTTAAAAAATTATATTATAATAATAGACAAAGATATATTCAAGAATACAATAGATTAAAAGGAATAATGAAATAAAGGATGAGAGTAAGGAATGAATTTGAAGAAAAATTAGAATTGCTATCCATGATATGACTAAGTTATTTTATATACTTACAAAATTTAATTATGAAAAATATAGATCAAGAAAATATCATGCATTAGTAGATACATGAGCAAACTTATCTGTAGCAAAATATAATGTATTACCAACAATAATGTGGAAAAGAAAGAAAGTACCTTTAAGAATGGAAAGTGTAGGAAAAGAAATACATTTAATGGAATATGAAGCTTTAGATGTAAAAATACAAATAGGAAGTTATGAATTAAAATTAAAAATATTAAATCAATTTAATGAACCATCGTGTGATTTAATACTAGGATTAGACTTTATAGAACAATATTATCCAATACATATGATAGAAAAAACATTTATATTTACCACATCTTCTAAACATGAAGCATGGGGAATAAGAATAAATGAACCTTATAGTAGAAAAGATGAGAAATTTCAATTAAAAAATAATAAACATGAAGTACAATTTTTGCCTAATAATAAACTAGTACATATAAAACACATGTTAGCTACCTTGACTATAAGAGAAGTAGAAAATAAAGAAAAATTAACCATAGAAGAAACATTAATAAAAAATTATAGTGATAATCCATTAATACATTGGGAAAAATCAA
Organism: Albizia julibrissin; assembly: GCA_037074505.1. Lineage (NCBI taxonomy): Eukaryota > Viridiplantae > Streptophyta > Magnoliopsida > Fabales > Fabaceae > Albizia > Albizia julibrissin. The sequence continues at coordinate 14,444,104 of CM073489.1, read as the reverse complement.
AACCTTTAGCAAAAATAGAATTAAAAGATTATAGTAAGGAAATAAATTGTAAACCTTATCCATAGACAGAAAATGATATAAATGAATTTATAATGCATATAGAAGAGATGAAGAAATATGATTTAATAAGAGAAAATAGATCTGAATATTCATCACCAGCAATGATAGTAGTAAAACATAGTGAAGAAAAAAGAGGAAAATCTAGAATGGTAATAAACTATACTAAGTTAAATGAAATTGCTATTAGAAATAGATATCAAATACCAAAAATGGAACTATTATTTAATTTAATAAGAGGAAAAACTATATTTAGTAAATTTGATTGCAAATCAGGATTTTTTCAAATAAAACTAAAAGAAGAAAGTAAAAAGTATACAGCTTTTAGTACATCAGAAGGATTATATGAATGAAATGTGTTACCTATGGGTTTTCATAATAGTCCAAGTATATTTCAAGAATATGTATCAAAATTATTAAGTCCAATAAGGAATTTTACAGTAATTTACATAGATGATATATTAATATTATCAAGAAATGAAAAATAACACAAAGAACATTTAGAAAAATTTATGGAATTAATAGAACAAAAAGGAATAAATATATCACCCAAAAAAGAAGAATTGAGAAAAGATAAAATAGGATTTTTAGAACAAATAATATCTAAAGATGGGATGGAATTACAAGACCATATAAGTCAAAAGGTAAAATAATTTCCGAAGATAAGTAATAAAAAGGAATTACAATCCTTTTTAGGATTAGTATATCAAGCTAGAAATTATATACCTCATTTATCAAAATTAACAACTAAAATATCTAAACTAGTAGGAGAAAAGACGATATGGAAATGGAATGAAGAAACTCAGGAAATAATAGAAAAAATAAAAGTGCTATGTAATAAATTACCAAAATTAACCATACCTTTAGAAGAAAATATAAAATAGATAATATACACTGATGCATCAAAAAATTATTGGGGTGCAGCTCTATATTTTGAAGATAATAAAGAAACAGAGAAAATAACTAGATATGCAACTGGAAAATTTAATGAATCTTAGAGTAATTATCATTCAAATTGGAAAGAATTTTTAGCAATTAAAAAAGCAGTAGAAAAATTTGAGTTATTCATAGTAAATTGTAAATTTACAATAAGAATTGATAATACTCAAGTGAAACATTGGTTAAAGAATGGAATAAAAAATGGAAAGTTAAGTAATAAAATGTTATTAAAATGGAATAGTGATTTATCTTACTATGATTATGATGTTGAATATATTAAAGGAAAAAATAATCTAATTACTGATTATTTGAGCAGATGGAATAAGAAAACAGAATGAGTAATAGCCCTGTAAGCAGAATACCTTTAAATGAGCCACAAGAGGAAAATCCTTTTATGACTCACATTGTGATGAAGATTAATATGCTCGAAGTAAATATGAGTTTACTGGGAAGTCAAGTAAGTAATAGTGTGCAGAATTTATCTAATTCTGTCTCTAATCTTACCAGTACCGTAAATGAATTATTTACTAGAGTAGAAAATCTGGAAAAAAGATCTGTAATGAAGAAACCTGATGAGGAATCTTCAAAGACAAAGAGTAAAGACAAGGAACCTATAATTGGGTCACCTACCCAAACTAAGTCATTCACTCAGAAATTATTAATTGGGTCTTCTACCCAAATTCAAGAAAAGTCCAACAAGCCATAAAGTATCCCTTTAGCCCAAATTATAAAAGACCAGGAAATCCAAAAAGAAAAAAGCCCAAGTCTAAAATATAAGACTACTTTACCTAACAAGAGTATTGTAGCCTCAACTTCAACTTCTAAACAGACCATGAACCAAGAAATATTTGACATACCCCAGCAATACCAATTTTATAAACTCATTGTAAAAAGATTAAATTCTTTAAACCTTACTCACAAGACCATTAAGTATGTGTCTCATTACGCCTTTAACAAAGCCATTATATATCTAGGAACCCCTCCTGAGATAGTAAAAACCCTGTACAGTTATGGATTAATCCAAACCATTTATCCTTCCCAGAATATGAGAGAAATCGAGTCATTCCCACCAAGATTTAAAAAAGCCATTGAAAAGTATTTTAAAATTGTCTTGCAACATCAAGTGTTTATCAGGTGTTATTCCACTATGGCTGAGATTAGGCCTGATAAATTCTATAATCCAATTAATTTGATCAGACTTGGAATAACAAAGAAGCCCATTGAGTTTAAGCCAGAAATTAAAGAGGAAATAGAAGAAGATGACGAATTCCAGTTCAGAGTGTCTAATATAAGAGCTTAGGATCATTATATAATATTCCAAGAAATGAACATGATTGTTTCCAACATAGATAAAAATCCTTGGGTATATCATGCTAGTAATCTTACTTGCATATATGCTCTTGGAAAAACTTCTAATGGAACACATGGAAAGTTTTATAACTGGTATGAGCACATTAAGAAAAATGAAATGGATCACATAGAAGAAACAAGCGAGAAAGTTTGCAGATTTCTATCTGAATATCTTAATCATAATTGCCAGTATTGTAGAGAAAATGAGAAAAAAGAAAAAAGAACAAGAAATTCCAATTAATCCAAATATCATGTGATGGAAGGACAACAAGTGTAATATCCCAAATTTTGGGACAAAAAACTTGAGATTAAGCCTAGATCAAGTGGACTATTAAGCCCTGATTTAGCAAATGTCCCTATGAGGCATATTTAAATTCCCTAAAATTCCTTTATATCCTTGGATATTAAACGAAATTATATTGGTGAGCTAAAGAGCTTGGGGAATAACAAAATGAAGTGATTGGAAGTCACAGACAACATAGTGAAGTGGAATACAAAGTATTTTGCTACAGGTGAAATTCCCGGTATGGCAGTGATGATTGAGTGACTTGTTTTGATGGGTAAATGATGGTGAAAAATTATGAAATTTTCTAGAATGAAATTAGACTTATCAAGATTTAATTGGATAGGTCATATAAGTCATTTGGATCTGTATACAAAGAGAAATGAATTTTTGAATTTAGCCCAGTGAAATTAACTATTTTCTGGGGCAGCATCTAAAGATTAAAATTTTGGGAAGAGTAAGCTTCCAATTGGATAAAGGTTATATTTTTCCTTAAAAATAGACTCAATAAAGGTCGCATAGCCTTGAGAACCACCTAAATTGAAATTTTTTTATAATTAGATATGAATTTTCAAACTTTAATAAAAATTCTGTTAGTTTTGCAATTAAGTGCAAAAATTGGAATTTTGGGCCAATCATGGCTTGACACGTGGAAAAGTCAATTAATCACCAATTAAACCATCATATTCTTCATTCCCCATCCATTTCACATAGAAAATTAAACCAGAAAGAGAGAGAAAAGAGAGCACACAAAAATGGAGGGAGAAGAGAGAGAAAATTCCAAGCGCCGAAACACTACTGAATCAGCGTCCTCTCTCAAAGTACCCTTAAGGAAACTTCTTCTACTCTTCACGAACTTCATTTCTATGATTTTAGATTTTCATTTGGAGGTGGTTGGTACCATCTCACCGGCCAGAATAATGCTGGAATTCTGAACCGTTTGTAAAAACTGGTAGAGGTAAGCGTAAGCTTCCTTTTTAACCGATTTGTTGTTTGGATGAGTAAATTGGAAGTGAGATACTATTCATGGCTAGTTTTAAATGATTTTATCAATGGATAAACGATGTCCAATAGATGTCTAAATAGCTAATTATTTGATTAGAAGTAGAAAAGAAGTGATTAAACCAAAGAAAACAAGAAAACAACATGTTGCACCTAAGAATTTGATTTTCTTCCTTGTATTGTGATGTAGTGATGGGTTGAGAATTTGATGATTTTTATGCTTCTATTGGTTTTAGGAGGCAAAATTGTGTAGGTATGCAATTGTTCATGAATTTTGGATACTTGTATATGAATTTTGAAGTTTTATAAGTTAAAGGGTGCATGTTGTGAAATCTAACTTATGGAGGCAGTGTCCTTGTAGCATGTTTTTGAAGGGATGAATGTTATCCAATAATAATGAAACTTTCCAAACTTAAGTTATACATGATAAGCTTTAAAATGATAGGTAATATGAATGATTTGGACAAGTATGCTAGGAGTTATAATTTGTCAAAGTCTGGTCATGTGAATTTGGACAATTCTGGAGCAATGTCTAATAGAATGGATATGTATAATTATTTGAGTTATTTTAGCTTATGGCCATATTTGGCCCTTAAATTATACTTAAATAGTGTTAAATAAAGCTTTGAACCACTCAATTTGGATTTTTGTACATTTAGTTATGATTTTTACAAGTTCGGCTAAGAATCAGGAAGTTTGAATTCTGGAACAGAGGGGTTCTTGGGCGCGGCCAATGGTTTTGGCCTCAGCCAAAATTTTTCTGACCTATTTTTGGCCGCAGCCAGCCACTTTTGGCTGCGGCCAACACCCCTAAATTCCAGAATTTCATATTTTTGAAGGAAATTGACTTATGTAGCCCTACCTAGCCTCTTAGGCCTTAATATACACTCCCAATGACTCACAATCATGATTTTAATGATGTGATTGGGTATCTAGGGCTATGGAGAAGTCAAGAAAGAAGAGGCATGAAATAATTTCCACAGAGGAAGAGGCATGGATGAATTTTCAAGAAGCTCTAAAGGTGGGAGGAAGAGGAAACCAAGGAAGGACTACGGTCCACCAAGTAGTGAACTTACCTTACCTGCATGTATTTGATATATATGTTTTGCATTGTTTTATGTGACTGCTTTGCTTGTTGTGTTGAACATGCTTGATTGATTAAAATGTTGTTATGTTTACATGATGGCCATGAGTACATTGAATCATTGAGCATGTAGATGTCATCCTATTGCCATGATTTTAGAAATGCAAGCATGTCATGCATTCATATATATGTTGCATGCATAGTGGTATAGTTTGCTACTGAGATTCCCTCGAATCTTACTCCTCCCAACCAACCTTTTAGACAGGTTAAAGAGTGCAGGGGGACATACACCGAGGAGATATGAAGTTGAAGTGAAGCTTGAAGCACAAGGCGCTAGCTTGTATTTGATTGCATTTATAAGAAGTGATACATGTATATGTGGATGTATCTATATAAATGAATGTGTTTAGCAGAGAACGGCTCTAATGGATAACTCTTAGTTTATTTTATGTAATCGTTGCATACTCTGATATTATGAAACTAAGAGCCGATGATGTATTAGTGACATGATGAATCTTGTGGATATGTGTTTAAAGTATTCTACCCTTTTGAAAACCCTCTCAACCCTATATTCAAATCTTGAGTTGAGAGCAAGGATTTACAAATATTTTGTAATGTTGGGTAGTCTGGGTTTAAATCTTGGTTCCACGAATGATTTCACTACTCACTTATACTCATTTATGAGTATTAGAAATAAGGTGTCACATTTAATGGTATCAGAGCTAGTTAATAAGATGGCTGTAATTTGCCACCGTGATGGGGGTTCTCACTACGTGAGGGTGGGACGAAGCATTGGCTCTTACCCTGACACGATGTAGGGGCTAGCCACCCTATTGTTGCCTTGGCTAGAGGGGATGACCAGGTGTATGGGCGCCTGTGTGAAGCACCAGTCCTTGGTCGAGAGGCGGGGCTTAAAACTAGCAGCTGAGGTACCTTATGTAGTCCCCCGGAGGGGTTGAACAGTAGTTAAGCTATGTAAAGCGCCAGACCTCCACAACAAGACAGAGAAAAAGTGACGCATGAAGAAGAAAAAGGAATGGAAGAGATCGAAAGAAGAATAAAGATAATAAAGAAAAAGTTGAAAAAAGCAAGAAAAGAAGAAAAGAGAATCCGAAGAAAGATATTAAAGATAAAGGAAGAACTGTTGGAGGAAAAATACAATGAAGTTGAAATGATAGCAGAGCAATTAAGGAGAATAGTTTTTTTTACATTTTTTACATTTATTTATTCATCATTCTTATTCCATTTTTTACATTTATTTATTATCTTTCTCATAATAGTTTTATTGCATTGTGGTATTATTATTTCTTGATTTTTTATTCTATATTTGTCTATTGGTATAATTCTGAGACTCATATTATACTCTAGATAATACTTCTAATATTTTCTTGTGTTTCTTAGCATAATGTTTTCTTTCTACAACTATTTCTACTGTATTTCTATATTCTTCAAAAAAATAATTCTGGATTTTGAAAATATAGTTATATTAATCTTATTTTTTGTTCCTTATTTAACTTTTCAAATTTATGTTTTAAATATCTCATAAAATTTATATCTGTATGATTTACTTTTATTCTTTGTTTGTAATACCCTGAATTTTGAGACAAGAGGCTTGGGATTAAGCCTGGATTAAATGGACTGCTAGACCCTAGTTTAGCAAGTGTCTTAGTGAGGAATGGTATAATTTCCCAAAATTCCTTTATATATTTGGATATTAAAGGGAATATTATGGTGAACTGGAGAGCTCGACGATATATTAAAGGTAAGGGTGAGATGGTCATGTGACCAATGAGGTTATTTCCCTATTATTGATGCCCAAGTTAGTCAAATGTGAAAGGAAATAATAAAAATGGGCAAGAAATGGTTTATTATGATAAATCATTAAAGGTGAGGGCAAAATGATAATTTTTCCATAAGATGAGAAATGATAGTTTTCCCCTAATATTCCCAATGATTCGAGTTGAATGGGAATTAAAAGGAGGGAAATGAATACTTGATAATTAATAAGCCTATGCGGGTGAATTATTATAAAGTAAAATCAACAAGCAGAGAAGTTTAAGGCTTCGGTTGACCAGTTGAGGTGGTGTAATGGGATAATTTGAGAGTGAATTATACTCTCTTATTTCTCATTAATATTGATGGAATGATGAAGGAAAAGAGAAATGAAACATGTTATACAAGTAACGTGATAGTTGGATCACTTGGTGGTAAGCCACTTGGATGATTTTAATTAATCATCGTCCTTCATCATTTATTCTCTTTCTTTCCTGCGTTCGGATTAAAAGGGAAAAGAAAGAAAGAGAAATCGGAACATATGAGAATGAGGAACGAAACAACAAGAACGCAAACAGAGAGAACAAGAACGAAGGCGGTGGAGAAAGAAGAGAGAGAGAAAGTGATAATTCACCGAAACTCGACCAAAATGGTGTTTTCTCTCAAAGTACCTAGTACAAACGTTTACTCATCCCAAGCTTCATTTCTATGATTTTGGTTTCTCATTTGGAGGTGGTTGGTGCCGTCTCGCCGGTCGGAGTGTCGCCGGAATCCCGAACTGAATTCAGAAGCGTGTAGAGGTAAGCGTAAGCTTCCTTTTGACCATTTCGATTTGTAGTTTGCATGAGTATTTTGAGAGTAGGGTACTGTTCATCTCTCATTCTATTTATGTTTTGGGGGCCAAAACGATGTCAAATGGATGTCTAAACGACTAATCATGTAATAAGAAGTAGAAAAGAGGGTATTAAGTCAAAGAAAAAGAGGAACCGACACAACTTTTCTAAGAACTCTATATTGGCTGTCATGCATGGGGCACGAGCCAAAAGTTGGAATTTCATCGATTGGATGATTCCATTGAGTTCAGATGAGCAAATTGTGTAGGGTTCGTGTTGATAATGAAGTGAGAAAAGGCCTGGGATGTGAAATGACTGAATTACCCCTTTTAGTTCTAAATAAGGGTTGTCAAGGGTATTTCCGTCATTCGGGCATGAATTTAACTAATATGAAGTCATAAATGGATTCTACAAGTGAAATTATGTAGGATTGGCCCATGTCATAATTTCTATAAAAGTACAGTTGGGCCAGGCTTCCGGGGGCATTTTGGTAATTTAGCGTAATTGGGCTAAGTTATCAACTAGTACGAGTCTAGAATGTTATAAGGATGAGTAGTGACTCATGTATGCTATGTTTGGGAATTCTTGGACTCGATGAATAGACGTGCCAGAACCGGAGCAAGAACAAAGGATAGAGGACGAACGTGAAGTCCGACAGGTAGTGAACTTACCTTTTTTTGCATGTGTATGATATGTATGTCTTGCATTGAATATGTGACTGCTATACCTGTTTGTGTGGCACATGTATGATTGGTTGAAGCTCTGTTATATTTGTGCAATGGCCATATGTATGTCATAACATCAAGCACGCAGCATGTCATGATGTTGGCATGAAATAGTGTAGGCAAGCATGTCATGCATTCATATATATCTATATGCATAGTGGTATTGTTTGCTACTGAGATTCTCTCGAATCTCACTCCTCCCAAACAACTATTTAGACAGGTTGAAGATGCATAGAGGAGAAGGAATGTGAAGTGAAGATAGAAGCGTAAGGCCCTATCTTCCGTATTGATGTAAATGTGTGGTGTTTATGTGTAATTATATACTGGATGTATGTAGGTGAATGTATGATTGTTGTAAAGCAGAGAATCGCTCTAGTGAACTTAGCGTAATTGGGCTAAGTTATCAACTAATACAAGTCTAGAATGCTATATGGATGAGTAATGAATCATTAAATGCATTTGGAATTCTAGGACTCGATGGATGGCTGTGCCCGAACCGGATCAAGGAGATGGTTTGAGGAAGGACGTGAAGTCCTACAGGTAGTGAACTTACCTTTCCTGCATGTGTATGATATATATGTCTTGCATTGATTATATGACTGCTTTGCCTATTTATGTTGAACATGTTGATTGATGTATTAAAGCTCTGTTATCCTTTATGAAATGGCCATCTGTATGTCATAACATCGAGCACGCAGCATGTCATTATATTGGTATGAAATAGTGTAGGCAAGTATTTCATGCATTCATATATATCTACATGCATAGTGGTATTGTTCACTACTGAGATTCTCTCTAATCTTACTCCTCCTAAACAACCATCTTAGACAGGTTGAAGGAATGCATGAAGATGCACGTAGGAGATATGGAGACGTAAGGTGAAGAGAAGATCGCCATTCAATGTAATGGATTTACATTTGATAGCCTTGTATGGCTTAAGTATATGTGTATGTATAAGCATGTATGTATGATTGTTGTTAAAGCAGAGAATCGCTTTAGTGTAAATAAAGAGAACTTCTTTTAGTTTATTAAAATAATCGCTTGTTTACTCTGATATGTGGAACTAGGAGCCGGTGAGGTGTTGAAAATGATGGTGTCACATTTGGTGGTATCGGAGCGTTGATTCTGGAAATGATGGATAATTTCTAGAGTCACTAGAGCGTTGATTCTAGCAATAATGGAATTTGCTAGAAGTTCTCTGCTTAAGTTGATCAGTTATGATCCTTGTTAGATTCCATGTGTGAGAAGGCATAGTTAATGGAACTATGGCTAAGAGTGATGTTAAGTGGAAGAACAAGGATTAGATAACCTATAGATGAAATTGAGTGGATTTGAGATGAGTTTTGAAGTGTTTATCAGCTTGGAATAGCTTATGAACTCGAGTTTGGCATGATGAACTTGAGTTCATAGGTTAAATTCTGAAGGAAAAGTAATATCGGGCAAGAACTCTCAGTGGTGAGAAGTGCAAACTCGAGTGCAAAATGGGGTCAAAACTCGAGTTCAGTATGATGAACTTGAGTGCACAGTGGTTTCAGGAAGGAACTTGCGGGAGTGCACAGCCTGAACTCAAGTGAAGAAGCTTGAGAAGTCGAGTTCGTATTGTAGAACTCGAGTGCAGACAATTGGGAACTCGAGTTCATAATGGGGAACTTGACTGCATGTGTTGATCTTGCATGCTGGGATTGTTTCTGGTAGAAACTCTCCTTCGGAACTCGAAGAACTCGAGTGAGATGAGCTGAGGACTCGAGTTTGTGGATGAGAACTCGAGTGCACCTCTTTGGTTCGCAAGTTAAAAATTTCTCGGACAAGAACTCGTATGGCGAAACTTGCAGAACTCGAGCGTGATAGATACAGAACTTGAGTTCATGCATGAGAACTCGAGTGCAGTGCTTGGTCGGAGCATCTAAGAGTTTTCTGGGAAGAACTCTCAGTGTCAAACTCTCAGAACTCGAGTGCTATGGAAGCTAAGAACTCGAGTGTGCCGTGGGGGAACTCGAGTGCAAGCCTTTATGGCTTGTGGAAAGATTGAAGTTTAAGCTAAGTCTCCGTGGAAACCAGCAGAACTTGAGTGTGGCTGGTGGAACTCGAGTTTTGGGCCGGAACTCGAGTGCAAGAGTTCCAACTCTAGTTCAGAGATAGTTTGCTGAACATGGAAATATGACTTTGTGCAGTGCTTGGAGGGAAGCTTTGGTACATTGTTAGAGACTTTGATGACATGTCATGGTATGGGTGAGGTACGTATAGACTACCAACACCTAATGACATATGAAATGATATTAGAGGCATGGAGATGATAAGGTAAGTATTGATCTTCAATCTGAACCCTTTCTGCTGCAGTAGGTACTACACGGAAAAGTTCATTGACGGGATTATGGAATTTGAGTTTGAGGTTTAGTAATTGTGTTGAGACTCTCTATGCTAAGTGATGATTCTTAGTAACCCGTGGGGGTTAAAAGAATGTGGATATATGATATACGGTGATGCATGATGAGTGATGATCATGCCGTGTATCAATCCGAGAGGATCTGAATTAATAATACTGAAGGTTAAGAATATGTTTGGATCATATCTAAGTTGAAATGGTGCTTAGGTCAAAATGATAATCAGGTTGCACTTTAGTTCTATTTTATGACGGAAGTCGGAACCATGTGGATCTTATGGATGATGATGAACCTTCAGTAATTGTTTGAGGATATTACCCAGAACAATGGAGGTTAGAATATGTGCTATTGATTTTGATTCTTAGCATACTTATTGGGTAATGTTAAGGTTCTAGGTGTTGAACCGTAACCAGAGAATCAAATATCATAGTTGAATTGATTCTTCAGGAAGTTAAAATAGCTTAAGTGGCTTGAGGTACTGAAGTATATTACAGAGAAATATGAGAAACCTCATACACATTCTAGAGGTTGCTAGTTGCTGATCTAGCATAGGGAAAGATTTTAATTGTAGAATTTCCCTTAGATCTGTGATTTCCTGGAGGGGGACCAAAATTGAAAGTCTAATGACTTAACCCCAAATGAGAGAGCAGATTACAAAACTGCTAAAGAAGAAGGACCTTATGAGATTTAGATCCCGTTATAGTGATATTTCTATTCACAAACGACCAATTGGACATAACTACCTACAGAGGATTCTAACCGGAGAGGGCTACCTGCGGGGATTTTTTATCGGAACAGGCTACCTGTGGGGAGATTTGATCGGAAAGGGCTACCTACGGGGATTTTTGGATCGAAAGAGCTGACCAGGTGTATGGGCGCCTGCATGAAGCATCGAGTATGATACTGTAGCATGGAGCCACTGTGATGTCAAACCATAGTGCATAGCCGCTATGATGACAAACCGTAGAGTGGAGTCATCGTGACGTTAAAACTGTAGAGTAGAGCTATGGGGACGTCGACTCTCAATAGTGGTATCTTATAATGAGTCTTCTATAGCATAAGTTTCCTTAAGAAGAAGGGTCAGGTGACCTAGTAAATTGTCATGGGGTGCTCCAGTACCGAATGATGACTGAGATTAAGGAAGGCTACTCTTGCTCATGAATTTTATGTAATGATTCTGCATGTATGTGGTTACCATCAGGTATATTCGTGTTATGAATATTGGTAGGCAATAAGACCTTTTGGGCCAGCGTATCCTTAGGCAGTTAGACCTGAGGGCGGAGGCCCAAGGCTGTAAGTCCCGTGATGTCTTTGACATAGGGGTGATTCCCTGGGCAGTAAGACTTATGAACATTCATGAGTTGCATTTGTATGCACTATGCATAGTTGCCCTACGGGGTAGAGAACTTTTCTAGCATGATGTCAGTATATGAGTTGCATTTGTATGCACTGTGCACAATTGCCCTACTGGGTAAAGAACTTGTCTAGTGCTATGTCAGTCTATGAATTGCACGAGATACTTATGAGATGATCGTGATGATGAAGGTTTATTTGCATGCTTTGTGAACATTACATAAGAATGTGAATGATTTGAGCAGCAAGAGATGGAACCTAAAATGAGTAGTTGAAAAATGGTACTAGGGTTTATCGAGCACGGCTCAAGTAGTAGATGTCGCGTGCTTGATACCTGGAGTGATCTCTTTTGAGAAATAAGGGGAGTGGCTATTCCATAAGCTTGCCGCACTCAGTCCTGGTGAGCTAAAGAGTGTGGGCCAGACTCCTGTGCTGCTGTAGAGGGCGCCCATTGAGGGTAGCTCTGCAGTTAGGCCTAGTGGGAGGGATGTTATTTAGCAAAGGTGATGGACTGAATGTCCTAATGCCTAAGACCTGAGAGGCTTGTAATTCCTTAGGCTGGCAAGATGTGAGATATGGTTGAGAACAAAGCTGAGTAGAGGCTAAGGCAATAAGACCCGAGATGCAAGTTTGTATTGGACAAATGTCCGGGGGCTATATAAGACTTGTATGTCTAAGTGCTATGGTTGTTACCTAGCATAGTGACATTGGACCAATGTGTCTAGAGAATATATTGAGATTAGAAAAATATTCAAATTGTACCAGATTGTAGCTGAAGCAGTAAGCCTGAGATGCCTATGGCATGGGGGTGAATCTCTAGGCTGTAAAGTCAGAATGTCCAGCGTCTTGGTAGTGGAATGAGCCATAAGGCTTAATGTACATACAATATGATATGGGTGAATCCCAAAGAGACTAGAAAAGCCTAGTGTGCATACAGTATGATCCGGGATAGTCCCAAAGAGGCAGTGAGGCTTGAGAAACCAAGTGCTGTGAGATCAGACTAGTGAGTCCTGTGTGAATGCTACATACTGGGTACAGAATGAATGAAAGTACTGCATAGTGAGTGCAGAATGCCATTAAAGACGTGGTCTCAAGAATATGAATCTTGAGTTTCATGCTATGTGAGCTACAAATGAAAGAGCTAGTGAATAAGATGGCAGTAATTTGCCACTGTGATCGGAGGTTCTCACTACGTGAAAGTGAGATGAAGCGTTGGCTTTTACCCGACACAACATAGGAGCTAAGTACCCTATTGTTACCTTGGCTAGAAGACCTGACTAGGTGTATATGCGCCTGTGTGAAGCACCAGTTTTGGTAGAGAAAGAGGCTGAAAATAGTGTCTGAGGTGCCGTATGTGATCCCCAGAAAAGGGGTTAACCAGCAATTTTGCCTTGTGTAGAATGGAAAGATAGATGGAATGTCTAGAGATGGTTCTTAGGGGTACAAGTGGTACCATTTGACATTCAAAATTTCGAGGATGAAATTTATTGAACGGGGGGAGAAATGTAATACCCTGAATTTTGGGACAAGAAGCTTGGGATTTAGCCTGGATTAAATGGACTGCTAGACCCTGGTTTAGCAAGTGTCCTAGTAAGGAATGATTGTATTTCCCAAAATTCTTTTATATCTTTGGATATTATGGTGAGCTGAAGAGCTCAGGGAAATATTAAAGGTAAGGGCGAAATGGTCATTTGACCAATGAATGGCTAACAACCATTATTTCCCTATTATTAATGCCCAAACTAGTCAAGTGTGATGGGAAATAACAAAAAAGGATAAGAAATGGTTTATTACGATAAATCGTAATACGTAAGGGCAAAATGGTAATTTTTTCATAAGATGAGAAATTATGCTTTTTCCCTGATATTCCCAATGATTTGATTTGAATGGGAATTAAAAGGAGGGAAATGACTACTTGATAATTAATAAGCCTATGTGGGTGAATTATTATCAAGGAAAGTCAATAAGTGGGAAAAAGCTTAAGGTTTCGGTTAACCACTTGAGGTGGTGTAATATGATAGTTTGAGAGTGAATTATACTTTCTTATTACTCATTAATATTAGTGGAATGATGAAGGAAAAGATGAATGAAACTTGTTGTACAAGTAATGAGATATGTGGACTAATTGAGTAAAGGCCACCTGGATGATTTTAATTAATCATCATCCTTCACCATTTATTCTCATTCTTTCCTGCGTTCAGATTAAAATAGAAAAGAGATGGGAAAAGAATTAGAAAACGTGAGAGAGAGAGAGACAAAGAACGAACGAGAACGAAAGAGAGAGAGAAGAGAGAGAAAGTTTGAGATCACCGAAACTCTATTGAAACGGAGTCTTCTCTCAAAGTACCAAGTACAAAAATTTTTCTACTCATCCCGAGCTTCGATTCTATGATTTTGGATTCTCATTTAGAGATGGTTGGTTCCGTCTCGGCGGCCGGAGCGTCACTGAAATTCCAAACCGAATTCAGAAAAGTGTAGAGGTAAGCGTAAGCTTCCTTTTTACCATTTCGGTTTATCATTTGGATGAGTATTATGAGAGTTGGATACTGTTCATCTCTCATTCAATCAGTATTTTGGGGGACAAAACGATGTCCAATGGATGTCTAAACGGCTAATCATATAATAAGAAGTAGAAAGGAGGGTATTAAGTTAAAGAAAGGGAGGAACCGACACAACTCTTTTGAGAACTCTATATTGGCTGTCATGCATGGGGCACGAGCCATAAGTTGGAATTTCATCGATTGGATGGTTCCATTGAGTTTAGAAGAGCAAATTGTGTAGGGTTCATATTGATGACGAATTGAGAAAAGGCCTGGGGTGTGAAATGACCGAATTACCCCTTTTAGCTCTAAATAAGGGTTGTCAAGGGTATTTCCGTCATTCGGGCATGAATTTAACTAATATGAAGTCATAAATGGATTCTACAAGTAAAATTGTGTAGGATTGACCCATGTCATAATTTCTATAAAAGTACAGTTGGGCCAGGCTTCCGGGGGCATTTTGGTAATTTAGCGTAATTGGGCTAAGTTATCAACTAGTACGAGTCTAGAATGTTATAAGGATGAGTAGTGACTCATGTATGCTATGTTTGGGAATTCTTGGACTCGATGAATGGACGTGCCGGAACCGGAGCAAGAACAAAGGATAGAGGACGGACGTGAAGTCCGACAGGTAGTGAACTTACCTTTTTTGCATGTGTATGATATGTATGTCTTGCATTGAATATGTGACTACTATGCCTGTTTGTGTGGAACATGTATGATTGGTTGAAGCTCTGTTATATTTGTGCAATAGCCATATATATGTCATAACATCAAGCACGCAGCATGTCATGATGTTGGCATGAAATAGTGTAGGCAAGCATGTCATGCATTCATATATATCTACATGCATAGTGGTATTGTTCGCTACTGTGATTCTCTCGAATCTCACTCCTCCCAAACAACCATTTAGACAGGTTGAACATGCATGAAGATTCATAGAGGAGAAGGAAGGTGAAGTGAAGATGGAAGTGCAAGGCCCTATCTTCCGTATTGATGTAAATGTGTGGTGTTTATGTGTAATTATACACTGGATGTATGTAGGTGAATGTATGATTGTTGTAAAGCAGAGAATCGCTCTAGCGTAAATAAAGAGAACGGCTTTTAGTTTATTAAAATAATCGCTTGCTTACTCTGATATGTGGAACTAAGAGCCGTTGAGGTGTTGAAAATGAGGGTGTCACAAAATATCTCATGCTAATTAATAATTTCATATTTTTATTTAAGAAGGAAAAATAGGGATATTTCAAGAAGCCCTTTTGGTTATTTCGAAGAGCCACTTTCGTCCAACATAAAGAGAACAATTATGGTCAAGGAAAAGATGAAGCACTTAGTCAAGAACATATGCAAAAATCCCATTAAATAATATTATTTTATGGAGGTAGAAATGACTTATTCAAGAAGCCAATTTTGCTCTTTTAAAAGAGCCATATATTGTCCAAGTTGAGAAAGAAAGAGAGAGAGAGCAACTTGAAGAAAATACCAAAACACAAAGAGCAAGAGTTCAAGAGCAAGATTAAGGTGAGTTATGTGCAAATTTCATATGCTCTTGTCTTTAATCTCTTGCACACCTTTTCTAATCTTCACATCCTCCTTGGAAAAAAATGTAGCAAGAACAAAATGAAAGGAAAGAGGAGGAGGGAATCCACAATTTTGAGGAAGATGAAGAGGAACGAAAGGTAATCTCAAGAACCTAGTTTCTCTTATTGAATCTTGATGGTTGTTGGTGATTGTTGTTGATTTGTGGTTGTTTGGCTTTGTTTTGATGATTGGGATGCACAAAACCTATGGGGAGATGCTACCCAAATCTAGATTAATTATGTTTAAGAGGTGTTTAATGAGTTAAACATGGGATTAGAGGTGAAAAGAAGGTGGTTTATGGATTAAAATCAAAAGAACTCATTTTTCCTTAAAATTTTGAGATTTTTTCTAGGGTCATTTTCGTCATGTTAGAGCTGGAATTTCATGATTTTGATGATTCGATTAGATTTAGAAAGGAAAATTGTATGGGAATACATGTGTTCATGATTTTTGGATGACTGTATGAAAATCTGGAAGTTTTAGAAGTTAAGAGGAGTTGTAGTTTGATTGGTTTCCCTGGAAGCAGCTTGGTTGTAAAATGATTTTTATTAGCCAAAACAAGTCCATAAATTATGAAACTTTACATACATTAAGTAGACATGCAAAGCTTTAATTTTATGAGTAAAACATATTTTTTGGAATAGTAGATTAAAATATATGATTTTTCAAAGTTAAGCCCTGTTTCTAGAAGGAAATCTGGAACAGAGGAGGTTTGGAGAATTTCTGGGAATAATGTGATTGCAATGGCTAAACTTGGGTATTTTTATATGCAATTACACTTCAAAGTATTTACATAGGATTTAGAACCAATCAATTTAGAGTTTCATAGAATTAATTATGGATTTTCAAATTGAGTATAAAGCTAGCATTTTTCTGGAAAACTGTGAAAATGAACTGTGTAGAATTGTGCTATGCAGAAACTGTGATAGATAATCAGTTACTTGTTAACTCTAATTTATAGCCTGGGGCACATTATCTAGTTATGGTCTGGGACCCAACGGAGGTGTAGAGATAAGCCAGTATTGCAAACAATGTTTGACCTTAGACAGTGTGCTTACAACATTTTCATCTTACGTAACATAGTGCATTACATATTTATGTTCGCATTTTCTATGTCTGATTGTATGTTACTATTGAGATTCGCTCGAATCTCACCTTTTTTCAACATTTAAAAACTTTCCAGTAGAAGGTAGTAGCTCTAAGGGCAAAGCAGTAGCTATTAGTAAGTAAGAGTTTCAGTGCAGGCTGAAGCTACTGTTGGTTATCTTAGAGATGTGACAAAAATTGTAGCTTGTTGTCTCACTTGTCAGAAAGTGAAAGTTGAGTATCAGTGACCATAAGGGCTTTTGTAAAACTCTGAAATTCCTAAGTGAAAATGAGAGAGCATTACTATAGATTTTGTGGTAGGATTGCCCAAGATTAGAAATCATGATGTAATATGGGTAATTGTTGACCAATTCATGAAGACATCACATTTCCTACCAATTAGTATTCATTATTCTCCTGATAAGTTGGCAAAGATATATATCAAGGAATTGTGCAATTACATGGTACACTGAAGAATATAATTTCTGATCGAGATCCTCAGTTTACTTCCAAATTTTAGAGGTCGTTGCATGAGGTTTTGGGTACCAAACTCAGATTCAATACATCCTATCATTCTCCAACAGATGGACAAACAAAAAGAAAAATACAGACACTGGAAGATATGCTAAGGGCCTATGTATTGAATTTTATGTTGGAAATTGTGCCATAGGGGCCAATCAGTATACTTTGAACATTGTTATTCAATGAATTTCTCCATTTTGTTATCATATTATTTTCATGTTCACTGTGTAACTATCCTTGGATAAATCATAATGATTGTTATAAATGTCCCTGGCCAGTCATCTATACAGGAGCAAAGATGAAATAAGACCAATATGACTTTGAAGAGGTATGGAGATATGAATCAAAGTATTAGGCACTTGTAAGAGTACAAGGTGCTGGACCGACCCGCAATGAGAAAGCTATATGGATCAAGTCATAAGCTTCTCTCATGTATAACCACGTCACTATGCCCTTTGACTTGAGATCATCATTAATTCCTACATATGAATCGCTCAGCATTGACTAGTCAAAAGTCACCTTTGATCGGGTGATGATAAAGGCTATGTTCAGGCTTAGTGATTTTCATGCAAAAGAATATGAATGGTCGAGATGAAATTTTTCCCTCACATTAGTAGAGAGATATTATTGGGCCCCTCGATGAGTGAGGCTAAGAAATGTATGACCATACTATGATGGAAAGGAGTTTCCATTTCTATAGTCAGACTACTCAAGGATCGAGAAAATAATGGTCAGGAATAGCA
This sequence comes from Albizia julibrissin, assembly GCA_037074505.1. NCBI lineage: Eukaryota > Viridiplantae > Streptophyta > Magnoliopsida > Fabales > Fabaceae > Albizia > Albizia julibrissin. The sequence continues at coordinate 14,425,852 of CM073489.1, read as the reverse complement.
AGATGACATTCATAATGCCTCATCCTTGACCAAAATATCGTGTGACAAAAGGGATGTGATATGGTTGCATGACACATTATATCGATTTATCGGTCCTTATATGAATTAGGTAGTCGTAATGTCTTGCTAGAGGCCGCTAACGACTTGTGGGTTAGTATAGTCAGTGGCCCACTGCCAACTTCATATGGGCTTACAGGATCGCATAAAAAAATAGCTCAATATGAGCTATAATGTCCAAATCCATTGAATCTAAGATACATCTAGATTTAATGAATGTAATGGTTAATTTAGGGTGGACGAATTTTATGTGTGTGTGTGTGTGTAACATACTAGAATATGAGCGCTCGGTATTGTTTGTAAATATAAGTAGTTTGAAGAAACTCATCAGTGCCAAATTATGTGTAAGGTGCCATTTTCCAATAAAATGGAAATTTGGAAAAATTCTAATTGTTAATACATAAAGTAATAATTAAGTAATTAAATTAATTAATTTTTACTTTATGTGGGACCATGAAAAATGATACCTCGTTGGTGGACCCAAGAAAAATTATTAGACTTTCATTTCTCGACAAAATGGACGATTAGGTGAAACATGGAAAAAGAATGTGTGTCCTATGCAAAAGGTGCCATGGCGCCATTTAAGAGAGAGAAAGAGTATAAAGTTACTTTTACTTTATGGGTTGACTAATCAAAAGATGACACATATCCTTTATACCCATAAAGTAACTTTTTCCTTTTGAGTTGTCACTACCGAAGGGTGCCACCTCACCCCGAGCTGGGGAAATCCATCGGTCTCAGGTCCGGTCACTCAACTAACTTTCCCGAACATCGAGCCTGGGAATCAAGGAAAATCAATAGACCCCTACTTTCCCTGACAAAAAGGACAACTAAAAACCCAAGAAAAGAGGCGAGAACCACTTTATTAAAGCAAGTGACACGTGTCACCAAATCAATGGCTCATCGAACAAATGGTACCACAACATTTTAACACGTGGCATGACTTTTCAAGACTCCTTTTTTGGCCATATATTTTGGCCAAATAGCCAAAAATCAAGGGAAAATAATATCAAATCACAAAAAAAATGGTAGAGGGGAGATAGAAGGTGAATAATAACTTTCAAGAACTTCAATCTGCTGAAACACTACTGAATCAACGTTTTCTTCTGAAACACCATTCACAAACCTTCTTCTACTCATCTCAAGCTTCATTTCTACGATTTCATATTTTTTATTGGAGGTGTTTGGTCCCGTCTCGTTTTCTGGAGTACTGCTGAATTTCCGAACCATTTGTGGAAACGTGTAGAGGTAAGCATAGGCTTCATTTTGAACTGATTGGTTTGTTGTTTAGATGAGTTTTTATGAGGGTAGGTTACTATTCATTCTTTAGCAAAGGGATATTTTTTAGGCTTAATCATGGTTTAATCATGTATTTATGGTTAGATGATGATTTATGATGATATTAGACCAAGTTGTTGGAAAAAATTCTGTTTTGGTAATTTTTGGTTAATTAATGGTTCTGTTCGGTCTGATGGGTAGGGGTTGGAGCTTTTATGATTTTGACATTACCAATGTGTTCAGAACAGAAAACTGTGTGGGAATAGTCCTAGTTGTAAATTCTGGACCCCGTGGAAATATGCCAGTGTGTGTTTTGTGTAGGGTATATTATTTGTATGATATTTTTAAATAAGCAAATGAGATTCAAAAATTGTGAAACTTTTTATTCTAAAAGTAGACATGTCAAGCTTTAATTTGATATGTTATTTGTGTCATTTGGATGTGTGTCCTGAGAGTTCTGCATTTTTAAATTTTGGTTTTGAAAACTGGCGAATTCTGGGGGCAATGATCAATTAGGTGAGATACAATATTGATATGCATCCAAAAGTGTAATCATTATATTTGTTCCTGAAACTAGACTAATTATGGGTCACATAGCCTTTAGAATCATCACAATTAGATATCTGTACAATTAGTTATGAATTTTCAAATATTAAAGAAAATTATGGCAAATTTGAGTACAAGTGTGAAAATGAAAAATGTAATGGCACTAGGTAATTAAGTTGAACTTTAAGGGTAGAGTTAACCAACTTGGGATAGTTGGACCACTTTCACTTTGCTTTTGGCTTAGTGTATTAACCTTAATAACAACCAACTTGACTAATTGAATTATGCAAGTATTGGACGAAATAATAACCTGTCGTCCGTAAATTCTAATTATAGGAGCTAACAGATGTCCGAAGTTTAAGACTTGCCCGAGCTCAAAGAAACGATTGGATATTTCTCAGGGGAAGTAACCAGGTAGTAACTTTATCTTTTATATGTTATAAGATACATTGCATGTTTCGTGGATTTATCATGAATTGTTTGGCACATTCTGATTATGCGGGGTGGTAGCCCAGTGTAAGACCCTGCCTTACATACCTCTTATTATTGATATTAACCAGAGTAGCGATTGCGCAGTTTAGTGGGCATATAAGAATAGCAAAAATATACAGATTATTGAAACAATATTACTTGATTATAATATAGGAGTTCCACACATAGGTTCGTACATAATAATTACAAACCTTAAAACAATAAAAGGTCTTCAGATAACCAACGTTTCCTCTTGTGCTCGTCCAGAACCTTCTGTTGCTGGAAATTAGAATTCTGCCATATAAGCCTTTGTCTGCTGCTGAAAATTTTTTACATTTATGGAAATGGTGAGATTCAAAGAATCTTAGTAGTAACATACAATCAGACATATATAATGTGAAAATAAATATGCCATGCACCATGTTATGTAAGATGATAGAATGTTGAGTGCACACTATCCAAGGCCAAACAACTATTTGCAACCTTGGCTTACTCTGCGCCTCCATTGGGTCCCAGATGACAACTAAGCTAAATGTGTGTCCCAAAAACTATGTTTATGTTACAGAAGATGGCATACACAAACATACAATAATCACGTAGTGTATAAAAGAAAGAGTTACTATTTGAAATGTGTCATTTCCTTGCTTGATTATCGGTCCAATACTGTATCCAACTCTAGCTATCGATATATCCAAAAATTCCAAATTTATAATAAATTAATTATTGTTTATTCATAACTCATTATAAACTCATTGTGTTGGTTATCTTAGCCTAAAAATGCTAAATGACCAAAATGCCCCTGGAACCCAATCTATGCCCCTTTGTACTTGGTCTAACTGCACTTTACCAAAATTATGACCCAATCTAATCCTAGAAAATTTAATGTGTAAAATCCATTTTTGACCTCATATTAGTCAAATTCAGGCCTAAATTATGAAAACACCCTTGACAGCCCCTACCTTAGGGTTTTAAGGGTAGTTTTATCATTTCACATTATAGGGCATTTATACTTCATATTATACATGTTTCCCACACAATTTTCCATTCTAAACCAAATGGAATCATCAACACAATGAAATTCTAGTTCTAAGCCTCCCAAATAGGTCTGGCCAAAATATTAGGAAATTAAAGAAAAATGTGTTTTCTTAATTTCAATCCATATAACTCCTTATTTTCACCTCTAATAACATGTTTAACCACTTAAACACCTTTTAAATATGATTCGTGTGAATTTGGGCAGAACCTCCCTTTAGGTTTGTGCATCCCAAACATGAAAACAAAGCCAAAACAACCACAAATCAACAACAACCACCAAGAACAATCAAGAATCAACAAGAGGAACTAGGTTCTTGAACTTACCTCTTGCTTCTTTCACTTTCTCTGTCTAGTTTCCATTTTCTCTCTCTCTTTCCTATTGGATTTTTCTTGATAAACATGATTTCCTAGAAGGAGAAGAGGTTTCCATAAAGTTAGAAGGCAAGAACACTTGAAATCAAGCCTTTTACCTTAGGTTTTGCTTCTTAAACCTTAGACCTTCTTGTTTCTCCAAGATCTTCTTCAAACTCTCCTCTCTCTCTATTTGTTTCATTTTGGTTGAAATAATGAGAAAGAGAAGGGATAAAAGACTCTTCAAAATATCACTTCTTACTTTATGAAATAATATTGTTTAATGGCTATTAATCATGTGCTTGATTTACTTGGCCTTAATGTTTTTCTCTTGAATTAATGTGAGCCAAGTAAATTTGTTTCCCTTTCCCTTTTCATTTTGATCGAATTGTTCACCAAGAAAAAGGGAAAATAATGGCTTTTTGTTTTATTGGTTAAATTGTTGGGATTAGAAGGCACACAGTGGAAGAATTTAAAAATTAATTGTAAAAGTATTTCCAATCCCAATGACGGATCTATCAATGGCGTTTAAATCAAGTTAGAAGGAGAACTACCTTTTCGAATTTTTCCTTTTCGATCTTTAGGAGCCAACTACTTAGATCAGCTCCCTCTATTGGTATCCACATGAATAGGACCCAACACCGATACTCTATTGGTATCCATATGAATAGGACCTAACATCAGCAGATTGCTAGCGCCTCTAATGCCTCTCTAGAGTTTTTTTGCGACTCTCTATTTCTCTTATGCCCTAGGGTTCTCTAGTCCTTCATTTTTATAACTAATGTGGGCTTTATTAGATCTTCAAAATTCTTAAAAATTAATCTTAATTAATTTTAAAATCCATATTGGATTAAATAAATTTGATTTAATTAAATCTGTCCAATAGATTTAATTTAAAATATTTATTTAATCTAAATAAAGAGCCAATAGATTTAATTTATCTTTATAAATTAAATCTGATATATGATATCTCTATCAACATTAGTTATTTAATTTGTCAAACAAATTAAATATGAAACTAACACTACATAATAGTATTATATATGTATATAATATTATACTTATTTTTGAATTTATATCACATATATATACATTACATATATACATACATACATACATACATACATATATATAAAATTCGTCCACCCTAGATTAAACATTGTATTCATTGAATCTTAGACATATCTTAGATTCAATGAATCTGGACATTATAGCCCGTGTTGTGCTATACTTGTGTGTGACCTTGTAGGCTTATATGAAGTTGGCAGTAGGCTAATAATTGTACTAGCCCACAAGTCGCAAGTGGCCTCTAGCAAGACATTACAAGGATCATTAACACGATGCAACCTATCATACAACCATGTTACGTTCCTTTTGTCACATGATATTTTGGCCAAGGATGAGGTATGGATAATGTTATCCTCCTATTCCTAACCATTACTTTCTCGATTCCTGAGTAGTCTGACAATAGGAATGAAAACTCATTTTCATCATAGTATGGCCATACATTTCTCATACTCACTCATTGAGGGGCCCAGTAATATCTCTCTACTAATGTGAGGGACAAATTCCATTTTAACCATTCACATTCCTCTGCATGAAAACCACTAAGCCCAATCGCAGCCTTTATCATCACCCGGTCAAAGGTGACTTTTGACTAGGCCAAAGATTAGCGACTTTCAAGTAGGAATCCATGGAGATCTCAGGTCAAAGGGCATTATGACGTGGTTATACATGAGATAAGCTTATAACTTAATCTATGCAGCTTTCTCATAGCAGGTCGATCCAGTACTTTGTACTCTTACAAGTGCTTAAGACTTTGATTCATATCTTCATACCTTATCAAGGTCATACTGGTCTTATTTCATCTTTTCTCCCACATAGATGACCGACTAGGGACATTTAGGATAATATTATTATTCATCCAATGATAAGTTATCATAATAAACATGCAAATAATATGACAATAAAATGGAGAAATTCATTTAAATAACAATGTTTAAAGTACAATGATTGACCCATAGGACATAATTTTCAACACAAATGACCATTTTGCTTATATATTTTTTCCCATTTTTGCACCTTGCTGGAACTCTGGCAGAATTTTCATCAAACTTTGAAAATTTATATCTAATTGTATATATGTCTAATTGATATGGTTTTAAAGGCTCTGTGACACTTATTTAGTCTATTTGTAAGGAAAAATATATCCTTTAGCCAATTGGAAGCTCATAATTCTTAGAATTTCCATTTTTGGACTCTATTATAGATGCTGGCCAGTTTCACAGGGCTAACTTCAAAAATTATATAACTCTTTGTGTATAGCTCCAAATGGCTTATATGACGTATCAAATTAAAGTTTGATAAGTATAATTTTATTCTAGAAATTTTCATAGGAATTGGACATCATTTTCCTATTTAAAAATGTCATACAACAAGACTGTCATACAGGAAAACACACTGGTAGCAAATCTTAGTTTTACAACTTGTGTTCCTAACATCATCATGTTGTGTGTGACCACTAATTGCCTTATTTTATCACTTCCTAGGCTCTTTAATTCACCATTTTATTCCCTTAATTGCCACTAAGGTATGAGAAATTTTAGGGAATAAAATCATGCCTTCTTGGGACACTTGCTAAACCGGGGCTTCGCAGTCCACTTGATTCAGGCTTATTCTCAAGCCTCTAGTCCCAAAATTTAGGATGTTACACTCGGGGCCTATTGCACAGGTGAACGCTCAGGCTAATATAATGTTATTTATTGTATGAGTGGATGCCTGTGGCCTATTGCACGGGTAACACTTGGGGTATTGTGATATACCTGCCCTATGGTGATATGTGAACTGTATGTTATACACTAAATGTTGTTGTGATAATTCTATTTTATGATTATTGTGTGGCATGCTCTGTGATGTTGTATCTGATTGATTATCTATTACTACTGATATTCTTTTGAATCTCACTCTTTTTCATAAACCAATCTACAGTACAGGCTAGCAGATCAAAGGGGAAGAAGGTAAATATAGACAGCTAGACTTTAATTTTCTGATGGTTGTCTGTTTTGAAATATTTTGGATATTTTGGATATGTATATGGTGTAAATAACTTGTAACCCTGATGATGGTACAGTAGTGGAACTGGTAATGCCGGTAGACTAGTAAATGGACAGTAATAAAATAAAAGGGTAACTTAGCTAGATAACACTTTCGATCACTAATGAAACATAACTAAAGTATGAAACGAGAGATTTAAATAGAGAATCGCTCGTACACTCTGATAAAACAAAAGGAAGAGCCGATGAGACTTTTTGAGATTGTGAATGTTTATGAAATTGTTTGGGAAAAATTTTATTCCTCTTAAAAATCCCTTCCAATCCCAGGTTCAAATCCTGATATTGGTTTTTAATTTATGGACGTTTCCAAAGTTTGGTTATTCCTAGACCAGATCCTTGTTTCGCAACTGATTTCACTACTCTTTTGCACTCATTTGAGTCTATTAGATATAAGGTATTAAAATTTTAGTATCAAAGTGTTAATTCTGGCAACGCTAGGTATTTGCTAGAGTCCTCTGCTTAAGTTAATAATTTCTAACCTTTCATTAGTTGCTTTGTCTTAGGAAGCATGTTTGATAGGAGAAGAAAGAGAACTAGGTCACCTCTATCTATTAACCAGCCTCTACTAGAGGAATGTATACCAGAGGGTAAGTACTATGTAATCATTAAGAGAGGGGGTGTGGACCTAGGGTGGTGCATATTGGAAGAAAGAGAGTTAAATTCTGGTGATGTTCAGACCTGCCCCTAGGGACTTGTCCTCTTTAAAATGCAGCCAACTCCTCCCTTCTTATGACTTGGCCAACTTCAATGGTCTGGGGAAGGAAGTATGATGATTTCATCTGACTTTCATGTGCAATGTTAGGGAAATGATGGATATATGGCCTGACCGGAGATCGATAAGTTGTCTCAGCTAATTAGTCATGTGCATCATAAGGATGCTAGGTGGCCTTCCATTATTAAGCCAAACTAAAAAGGAAGGGTTTTAGGTGGTTTCCAAGCATAGCTCCAATCCAAAAGTGAGAGTTAGGTAAAAAGCCACTTTTTGTGTGTGTGTGTGTGTGTGTGTGTGTGTCTTAAAGTGGCGCCAAGTGTGTGTATGTGTGGCATAAAATGGCACCATGTATGCTTGTATGCCATGAAAATAACGTCAAGTGTATACAGACACAAGTATGGTTTATCCGACTAATTACACACATTAAGCAATACCAACTATCAAATTTTCAGTATGTTACAGCCTCCACCAAAAATTGACCTAATTCTTCAAGGCCAAAACATTGTAGTTTTGGATTTTTGAAGCTTTTCTGCAATTTCCAAAAACTATGGGCCCTTTTTTGTAATTTCCCTTATTGTTAAAAATAATAATTCTGACCTAATTGACATTTTCCAAATTCTCCCATTTTCTTCTACAACACCTACAATGCAAGATTAAGCATAAGGTAGCATCAAAAGTCCAAGAAATCATTTGTATGAATAATTAACAAATTATAGACTCAATATAATAAAAATGTCCTTTTCTCAAATTAGTACTTAATTATGCAATAATGATATAAGAAATACATTAAATTCCTCAAATTAATCATGAAAAAGCATATCAAAATATGATTCAATAAATTACATGATCTAGATATGAAGAGAAAATATTTAGACTCGATGAGCATAGATCTGGACATGATGAGCATGGATCTGGAAGCCAAAGAGCACAAAGAAGCTACCAAGCATGAAGAAAAAGAAAAGCATGAAGAAGAAAGTAAGCATTGAGGAAGTTCTCTAAGGATATAAAGAGCATAGATTTGGACTCGAGGAGTATGGATCTAGACATGATGAGCATAGATTAGGAAGCCACTGACTACGAAGAAGCTAATGAGCACAAAGAAAAAAGATAAGCATGGTGAAGAAAACTAGTGTCGAGGAAGCCGGCAAATGAAGGTGAAAAACTTGTTCCTCTTGAAGTAGATAGGGAGGAGATCATGATTGATGATATGAGGAAGGGGAGAACTTTAGAAAAATGATGAACGTAGATGAAAAGATACAAAGATCATGAAATTTTATTTCAAAGGGGCGGCCAAGTGAAATCTATATAATTGTTTTTAGATAATTTTATAGACCGGTTGTACAAGCATTTAAAAAATATATTTTAGACCAGCTGTATGCAGAACATGTCTAAAAAGCCTATAAATATCACTTTTATAAGAAATATTTTAATGCCTTTTAGATCGATTATAAAAGAAACCTATTTTAAAGTATATTTTATACCTGTTGTATGTGAAACCGGCCTAAAATTTTACGTGTGTGTGTGTGTACACACACATATACACAAACACACACAAAAATGTCATCTATCATAGTTTTTAAATGGCCTCCACCTATAAAAGGTTTAGATAGGGTAGTCTTAAATGCATTCTTTCTAGTAGTGGTTCTAGCTTTATATAGTTTGCTACATAAGTTATCAGTAATTTGTTATGTCCAACCATGTTCACTCCAATAGCAACGCTTTAAATCATACCCATTTAGGTTCCATGTCTCTGTGCAATGCACGAGTTGTTTGTCTTGTTGTAATTGAAAGCCATACTTTAATTCTAAGATCAATGAGATATGTGTTGAAATCATGGAAAATGAAGCATGTACATGTTTTGAGAATCTAATAGAAACATAAGTAATATTTAAAACATAACAAGTCATTATCAATGCATTAATGCATAGACACCTTTTGTTTATTCATATGGCTATCTTATTGGGCTAGACTAGAGTGTTGTCGGGCCCAATTAGAAGTAATTTACACAGATACATTAGACTCAAGTAGTCAAAGCCTCTTTTACTAGAACTCTTAGGATAAGTTTTTTTACAAGAGTTCATGTCATTTCATTTGTTTTCTTCTTCTACTATTCATTTTCATTATTAGCTTTTTTTAGTTTTGGGATTTTTATTACTAGTCATGAATATCTATATCATGTGCTGATAGGTGAAATAGAGTGTCAAATTAATAGGAGTAAGAGAAAATAGGCACAGGTTAAATGAATGTGACGTGTATGATTTCTGCATGGCAAGTTTTTCACTAGTACAAAATAGCATTTTTAGATCGCATTATTTAGACCGGTTATTGCGGATAAGGTCTAAAAGAAACACGCGGTGACAATTCCGTAATTAAAAGCACTTTTTTAGACCGGTTGTCTAAAAAACCGGTCTAAAAAAATCTTATTTAGACCGCTTATACAAACAACCGGTCTCAAAAACACATTAAGACCGGTTGCTTAAATAACCGGTCTTAAAAGTCAATAATTTAAGACCGGTTATTTAAACAACCGGTCTGAAAACAAATTATTAAAATGAATAAAAAATCACGATATTATTAAGACCGGTTTTCTAAATAACCGGTCTTAAAAGTCAATAATTTAAGACCGGTTATTTAAAAAACCGGTCTTAAAAAAATTCTTAAAATGAATAAAAAATCACTTTATTATTAAGACCGGTTATTTTAACAACCAGTCTTAAAGATCAATAATTTAAGACCGGTTATTTGTATAACCGGTCTTAAAAGTAATTATTAAGACCGGTTATTTAAATAAACGGTCTTTTTTTAAGACCGGTTATTTAAATAACCGGTCTTAAAAGTATGAATTTCAAACCTACCGTCGCGAAAGTTCATTTCACATTTACGTTTCACTTCCCCCTCTGTTTCCACCGCCGCGAACTGCTCACTTCCAACGCAGTAGGTGATATTCTGCTGTATTCTCCTGCCACCTTTCCAGTCGCCGCCGCCGCTTCCACCTTCTTTCCCATATTCTGTTGCCGGCATTTGAAAATCCCTCCTTCTCCGTTCGTACTTGTCATTACTGCGAAGAAGTCACCGTAAGTACCATCGTGAAGGGCGGCTGAGCATCTTATTTCTCCAGCCTTTATCTCACTCCGGCGTGTTTTCTAGCCACTGCTGCCCCTCTCCTCCTGCGCCTCAAGCCACGGTCCAAGTTACGTCAAACAGGTAAAACTCTGTTAATATAATGGCTGCAATTTCTTTCATCGTTCGGGATATTAATAATGGCTGGATTCTGGACCGTGCTTCTAGAATTGTTCATGCGGAATCTGTGCTTTTTGCTGAAGGCTGAAGGGCTAGCCCTTCTTGATGCTATTTCTTATGCCTCCATCAATCAATTACATGATATCTTGTTTGTGATAACCAAGTATTAATCAACTACATTAACAATAATCGAAGCATCACCTAATTGGAGATGTGAGACTCTCTTTGAGAATATTAATGTCTCAAGAGAACTAATGAGGAACCATGCTTGTGTTTGGATTCGTAGGGAAGTGAATTTGGCAGCAATTTGGATTGCTAAAATTTTTTTGAATGGGTATTATCTGGATGATTGGGTTTGAAGACCTCTGATGTAGTTACCAAAGATTTTGGATTATGATAATAGTAATGTTGATGTTGAATCAGGCTGAGAGTATTAGCTTTTTGTATTTTTATTTTCCTGTAAGCTGTTTTTGTTTCATGGAGATTGTATTTCATTGAATAAGACTTGTCTTGGACTTCCTTTTTCCTGGAATGGAAGTTAATTTGTTGGTAAAAAAAACTGTTAAGGATCACCTGCTCTAGAACAACTTTTTTTATCCACATCAATAAAATCAAATGTTTTATTTTTGGAAATTCTGACTTGCATAAGAGATTTTATTGAAATCTCTATCAATCACTTAATATTTTGATTGCAAGAGATATATTATATATGAGTTAGAAATAATGTATTCATATTCAATATTATTGAAATTATTTGGTGAGGCGTTTGTTTATATGTGTTTTAAAGCTTTAAGAATGTGAGTCCCCTCGCATTCCTTGCTTATCACCCTTAAATTCTTGGGATGTGACAACAATAACATGAGACTCAGGACATAAACAATTAAGGGTTGATTAGAAACTTAGCTCACAAGCCCCACACTATGTTGAACCCCAAAGTGTTAGTTCTCAAATATGTTTTGATGATAACTAATCTTGATAAGCAATGAATACTTTGTGATTTAAGTGAGTTAAGAAAATTTTTGAAAGTTTAAAGTATGTTTGAGACAAAAGAAATGAATTTAGAAAGAAACTTGAATCAGAAGATATTCATCCTTCAGTGATCTTAGATGATCACTCGAGTGATAGGCAATTCACTTGAGTGATTCCCCTTCACTTGCGTAATCTCAGCAAGTCACTTAATAACTCAACAATTTGTCTTAACAGTACAATGACGGATCCGGTGCATCCTACAGCCGAGGATCAGGTGCATCCTATAGCAGAGGATCAGGTGCACCGTACTGCTCAGCACAGCGACCCTCAGAGTGTTAATCAGGGGCAGTCATCGGGTGAGCCGAGTCACCAGCCTAGAAGGAGGGGCAGGACGGCCACACGGTTGAGGGATGTTTCCTTGAGTCAGTCTGCCAGGGAGAGGATACCAATCTAGTTCGATCAATACTGGAAACCGATCAGGCCGAATGCCAATCGTTTTAGGAGTTTTGTCAGCCTCCTCGCACGGATAAGCCTAGCATATTGATAGAGGAGTGGAGGAATGTCGACAAAAATGTGAAGCAACATATTTGGGACACTATTTAGGTATAAAATTCCCTCTGTATGTTTCTTTTATCAAATTCGTTTCATTACTGTCACTAACTCCTTTCATTCATGAATAACAGCTCACCTACGACGTTCCTCAGAGTGAGATCTTGTATCACAAGACTATGACATATTGTTGTGAGCGCTGGAGGAAGTTCAAGACGAGTCTGGCGAACAATTACGTGCATATCGAGGTGCCAGCTGGTAAGCCACGTCATACTCCTTGCAGCAAGTACTCGTACATCGATGAAGCAACATGGCAAGAGTTTTTTAGGCTTCGGACTACTCCAGAGGCTTTGGTGAGATAACTTATTTTGTATTTTATTTACTTATCTTTTGTCTTTACTGTTTGTAACCTTTTTTTTCCCATTTCCTATTCGCAGGCAAGAAGGCAAAAGGCACAAGCGAGCGGCAGGAAGAATGATTGCCCCCACACAATGTCTCGTGGGGGATACACAAAGGCCGAGAAAGACTTGTTGGCGGCCAAACGGAGGAGATTGGAAGAAGCATCTCAATCCGATCCTTCTGTTATGCTATCTCCACCATCTTCGATACGGCGTGAAGAGTTGTGGTTGCATGCTCACCGGAAGAGTGGTGGATCCTATACGAGCGACCGGTCTCGTATAGTCGGTGAAAAAATTGTAAGTATCGTTGTTCTTATTAACTGTTTAATAAACATTTTTCATTACTCATGTGTGTTTTTTGTATATCTCACAGGAGGAACTTCAAAAAAAGAAAGCCGAGAGAACCTTCAAGTCCGAGGGGAGGAATGACATTCTCACGGTTGCTACTGGAAAACGTGAGCATCCAGGCCGCGTCATGGGAGTTGGAGGAGGGGTGGGTATAAAGGATTACTTTGGATCCTCCTCACGTAGTTCCTCCTCCAACGTGGTCACGAGAGACGAATTGGAGCGTATGTTGGCCACTGCGAGGGCGGAAGCAAGGGCCGAGGCAGAAGCATCATTTGATGTACTATTGGATGCCCGGTTGAGCAAGATGAAGGACGAGGTATATGTCATGGTAAGCACAAGACAAGACACCACTCCTGTCCACGTACAATCGCTCGATCGCCATAAGCAGAGCACCAAAGGGAGTTGTTGCAATGTGGGACAGTCATCAGAGGGTCCTGGAAAGGACGATGCTGAGCCTTGTGATTTATATGTTGAGGATCCTATGAGAAGGTTAGTTGTACGGGGGAGTGTGCACAACCTAGGATCAACTGTTCACCACTTCGAGATGACAGATGATCAGGTTAGGGTGTCAGTTGAGGAGGTTATTATCTCAGACGCACCTGTCCCTATCCCTTCTGAGGAGTTCAAGATTGTGGCCGATGTCTTAGGTACTTTCATATCATGGCCGAAGAACCTTGTTTCTGTTGGAGCTGCGGATTCCCCGATTAGAGCCCCAAGTCCAGCTCCCGTCCCTCGTGAAGTTTCACAGCCTCCACCACTGAATGTGATGCAGCAAGTGATTCTGATGGCATTTGACACATCTTTCCCGACTAAACATTGGCCTATGGATTCAGTTGTTGGACCGTCAGGGATGGCATGCTATCTTGAGAGGGATGATTTAATGTCCATGGTCGCTCCTAGACAAAATCTTACGATTGCGATTGTCCAGGTTTTTTTGATGTAAGTATCTTCTTCAATTGGAAGTAAATATCTTAAAAATTACGCTCTGTAACATTAATTTATGTGCTTCCATTTTTGTAGGTACATGAATCATAGGTTGGTTTCCTCTGGGCAGAGCGCTAAATTTGGATTCATGTGCCCAGCTCATGCCACGGAGAAAGGGACCACTGCTGCCATCAGACATAGATATTTATCACAGATGCTTAGTGAAACAGAAACTGACTGTTTCTTGGTTCCTTATGTGCATGGGTAAGAAACATCAAATTTATATTTTGAAACATCACATATAAAGCTTTATATATATTTGCTTAACATTTATCTCTTTTTTTAAGGGATCATTGGCAATTGGTTATTCTATGTAAGGCTAGTTACACAGTGATCCTCCTCTGCTCCCTCCACTTCAAACCGGGGACTGACTTGAAGAAGACCATGAACTCGTAAGTTTTCTTGCTTTATTACCTTTTGTGTGCAAAGTTTGTGTGCAGAATAAGTAATCTTTGTGATTTTGATCATAGGGCTATGCGGACTTTCCTATACGCTAAGTGTGGTAGGCATGTTCGTGACTTAAAAGACCCTACATGGATCACGCCAAAGGTTAGTACATATTTGTTTTCTTTAAGATGCGTTTCATAAGCTATGCTTTTATGCTTTCTTTGATAATATCATGTTCTTTTTCAGACCCGTAGGCAACCACCGGGCTCCAACTTATGTGGTCTTTATATGTTGAGGCAGATTTACAATATTATTAGCCTAGACACGACTGACTTTACCGAGGAGGTAATAAATGTATATTTCAAATATTTTGTATTACTTTATTGTTTTAAGTTAGTAAGTTAATGTTTTGTTTGGCTTCGGTGTTACACATACAGATGTTTGATCTTGATGATCCCTTTCCTGAAGAAGATATTGATTTCATCCGCAATTGTTGTGCTGAATTCATTTATGAGCTTTTACAAGATTAGTAAGTTTTTGAATCCGATTTATGTTGTTCTAATAATACTTATGGTTTTCATATATATCTAACTTGGTTTATATCTATGTTTAGGACAAATTCTTGGATATTGGCGATACTAGTTGGCTGTTGATTCAGGCAGGGATCACTATTGTCAATTTTCCTCCACTTTTTTCATTTCTCTGTAAAGCTTACGAATTTTTTCCATATAATGAGAAATATTGTACTGTTTCTGAGAATTGAATAAGTTGATCATGTGTTATTGGTAGTCATTGGAATTGAATGTGTTTTTTTTCAATGATTTTTTTCATAATGTTCATTCTTTGATTGTTGAGAGTCGAGGATTGTGTATTGGTAGTTTCTGGAAATAAAAATGATGTTGTCACTGCTTCTGATTGTCAATATATACATATATGCATGTGTATGTAATGTGACAGGGGGAATGTTGTTGAATATGGCTTACTGGCCTGGGTAAGATTGAAACAAATAAAACGAAAAAAACAAAAACAAAATTTTAAGACCGATTCTCTTAATAACCGGTCTTAAATATATATTTAAGACCGGTTATTAAGAGAACCGGTCTTAAAATATTAAACTTTAAGACCGGTTCTCTTAATAACCGGTCTTAAATATATATTTAAGACCGGTTGTTAATAGAACCGGTCTTACATAAGTAAACTTTTAAGACCGGTTCTCTTAATAACCGGTATTAAATATATATTTAAGACCGGTTATTAAGAGAACCGGTCTTAAATTGTTATTTTTTTATGCTGAAATTTCCCTACTTGTTCCTTAGTTAAACTTTAAGACCGGTTGTTGAAGGACCGGTCTTAAAAGTTTATATTTTAGACCGGTTTTTTAACCGGTCTAAAAAGTTTAATACTTTTTAGACCGGCTGTATCAAGACCTGATCCAGAACCGGTCTAAAATATCGTTTTTAACCGGTCTTAAAAGTGTTTTTGTACCGGTGTTTGTAAGATACTTGCATCAAATTTCAAATAAATCAATCCATGAATTATTGTTGGATAACATTGACTTAAAATTATTGAGAAAAGGTCATGCAGACATCGCATTTTCCCTTGTCTAAAAATTATTTGATTAATTATTAGCCAAAAAAAATTATTTGTTTAATTTCCATATGGAGTATCGGGCATGACTTTTAAATTCAATATCTTTTAAATACTTTGTATGGAGTGTTGTGAATGACTATTCATGGTTCATAAATATTAATAATTATTTAAGACACATATACCTTTTGACATAATATATATTTGACTAAATCATAAGTATATTCTAAATTTTCATTTTTTGTCCTTAACTTATAACTCAAATGATACCAAACAATTTACTAAGGCTTCCCCTTATTCATGAAATTGTGAGTTCAAATTCTTCATAGAGCCTATAATAGGTGTGTGAGTTATAACAAAATTTACTAAGTACTTAAATTTAACAATTAAATGCATTTTTATTGAAAATGAATAAAAACTACTTCTCCCTCCCTGGGATGAAAATTATAAGGAATTTTTATTGACGTATCATATTAAAAACATATCAGAAATTTTTATTTTTAAGGTTTAATTAATACTATTTTTCTCCAAAAATACTCTTAATTATGGTGTAATTATTGAGACACCATAATATAAGAATAAACATGAAAAGAATTAACTTTTTTACCTTCAAAAGATATTAACTAACTAAGAGCTCTAAGTAGGTTAAGTTTTCTCTCTCTTGAACAACGTGCCAATATCTTCTGCTAATCGGACATGGGTGATCAGAACCATCAGAAGCTTTCACTGGACTAGCTGTCTGACTTCCTAACTAGTAGTAGTAACAAGAAGATGAAGAATGTATCTTCTCCTCAGACAGTAGCGGATGCCCATATGTCTAACGAAGCTTCTTCAGCAGAACTCGTTTCCATGGAACATGAGGCTTCACAAATGGAATGCAGAGATAGGTTTCAGACATTTGTATTGTCTTATAAGGACTCCTTCTTAGGCTTTAATGGGATAGCTAATAAAGGAGATCGTATAGAAGAAGCGGATCTCCTATTTGACATCATCAACAAGGAGTTAGATATGCCAAAACCTTCTGAGGAAGTTTTAAACCTTATGAAGTATCATCCTATGGTTCCTATTACAGCAGTGGAATATAGTGAATGGTGTAAGCCATGGAATGCTGCCTTAATTATAACAGTGCTTGGTAAGAGGTATAATATCTACACATTGAAGGAACATCTTAGGCGCATTTGGAATACCCCTGACTTTGATATTATTGATTTACCAAATAATTATTTTATTATCCGGTTCTTGAAAAAAGATGGTTGGGGACAATTATATCAAAAAATTTTATATGGAGGTCCATGGGTTGTTCAACAGCATACAATATTGGTTCAGAAATGGTCACCCAATTTTGACCCATTTAATAATCCCTTAGGGTGGGTAATTACTTGGGTCAGGATACCTAATATACCAATACAATGCTATAATAAAGAGTTTATCACCATATTAGTAATTGTATTGGTCAAACAGTGAGAATAGATATGCTTACCCCATCCGAGGTTCCCTTTGCTTCAGCGAGGATTGATGAAAGTATGCTCGCATCTGTGTAGGATTAGATCTTCAGAAAAAATTGGTGTCACAGGTCATTGTGGCTTATTTGGTATGTCAGGTGGAATATGAGGGTATGGGGCTCATTTTCTTTACTTGTGGCCGTTATAGGCACCGGAAAGAAGTTTGTCCATGGGCATACAAAGAAGTACCTATGTCGAACAGTCGAATATCAGAAAGTCGAGCATGGTTGAAGTAAGTGGTGGCTACTGCACCGACGCTAATTAAGCACGTCCCCAGTATGAAGGAGCAGTTTGGAGCATGGTGTTGGAAATTGTGCCCTAAGGGCCAATCATTGTACCTTAAACATTATTGTTATTTAAGAATTTCTCCTTATTGTTATCATATCATTTGCATGTTTACTATGATAATTGTATCATTGGATGAACTATAAAGATTATCCTAAATGTCCCTGGTCAATTATCTATGCGGGAGCAAAGATGAAATAAGACCAGCATGACTTTAATGAGGTATAGAGATACAAATCAATGTCTTAGGCACTTATAGGAGTATAAGGTGCTGGACCGAACCACTATGAGAAAGTTGCATGGATTAAGTCATAAGCTTATCTCATACATATAATCATGTCGCAGAGCCCTCTGACCTGAGATCATCATAGATTCCTGCATGAAAACTTTCTAAGTTTTGACCTAGTCAAAAGTCACCTTTAACCGGGTGATGATAAAGGCTACAATCGGGCTTAGGAGTTTTCATGAAGAGGAATGTGAGTGATCAAGATGGAATTTGTCCCTCACATTAGTGAGAGATATTACTGGGCCCCTCGATGAGTGAGTCTGAGAAATGTATGGCCATACTGTAATGGGAAGGAGTTTCCATTTCTAATTTCAGGCTACTCAGGAATCGGGAAAGTGATGGTCAGGAACAGGAGGATGACGTTGTCCATGCCTCATCCTTGACCGAAATATCGTGTGACAAAAAGGGACGTGACATGGTTGTATAAAAGGTTGCATCGTATCATCGATCCTCATGTGAATTGGGTAGTCGCAATGTCTTGCTAGAGGCCGCTTGCGACTTGTGGGCTAGAATAGTTTTGGCCCACTGCCAACTTCATGTGGGCCTACAGGGTCGCACACAAGAATAGCCCAACACGAGCTATGATGTCCAGATTCATTGAATCTAAGATGTGTCTAAGATTCAATTAATATAATATTTGACCTAGGGTGGATGAATTATATATATATATATATATATATATATATATATATATATATATATAAATTCGAAAAATATAATAATAATATATATAGATTATAATATTATTATAAGATGTTAGTTTTATATTTAATTTATTTGATAAATTAAATCTATTGGCTCTTTAATTAAATTAAATGAATATGATAAATTAAATCTGTTTGACAGATTTAATCAAATCAGATTTATTTGATTTAATTTGAATTTCAAATTAATTAAGATTAATTTTGAGATTCCTATACGACCCACATCAGATATAAAATTTGAAGGGCTAGAGAACCCTAGGCCGTACGAAGAACTTGGAGAGCCGCGAGAAACCCTAGAGAGACATCTTGGAGGCGCTAGCACGCTGCCGAATTGGGTCTTGTTCGTGTGGATACCGGTAGAGGGAGGCGACCAGAGGTGTTGACTCCTATAGATCGAAGGCACGAGAAACATAAAGGTACTATTCTAACTACTCAATTTAGACGTCTTTGATAGATCCACGATTGGGATTCGAGGTTTTAAAGGGTTAATTTTTCCACTGCGTGTACGATTCCCAACACATGGATGATAGCGGAAAGTTCTCGCCGAACTCAATCTTTGAGAAAGAGGTTACAATCAGGAAGCTTATCGGAACAAACGCCTGCCAACATGGATGGTCAGGGTTTCTCAGAGGGACGGTTAGCCTCGAGGTTTGGAGTTCTTGCTGACCTTGTGGAAGAGGAGGGAGCGGTGGTGGAGCAGGTCCAACTAAGTGTGGCAAGGGCCTTGAAGAACAAGTCGCATAAAGCACAAGCTAGGAGTTTTGGTGAAGAAGCCAAGGAATGCGTTGATGCTTGGAAGAAGAAATCAAATCAAAAGAAGGGAGGTGGCAGTGTGTGGCAGAAGAAAGAGAAGGTTGGAAATATTAATTATAAAAAAAGGGAAAACCATGGTAATGGGCTAGAGGAAAGTAACAAGGCCCAATAGTAATATTGAGAAGGGCGTGTTAGGCCAGGGTATACACATGAATGGGGAAAATTATGGTAATGAGTCTTAGGAATGTGAAATGGCCCAGCTAGTTAATAGTGAGAATGGGAGGGGCGTGTTGGGCCAGAATGGGCATATAATTTGGTTGCGCCTGTGCAAATGAGACTGGGCCAAAGAGGTCATATAATAGTGGAAGGAAGTTTAAATCAAGGGAGTCCTAGCACTCTTGTGCAGTTGATTCATGAAGGGGGCAGTTAAATAATTCTATATTAATGATAGAACATTCAAAAGGAAATGAGCAAAGACACCAAGATGCATTTATTAAAGAAAAATGTGAGCATAGCATGTGTGCTCTACAACAACCATCATTTATATCTCCAATTTCTACATCTTTAGAGGATGATGTTGGCGATGATTTCATACAGGCAGGATTTGGTGAGTCACGACACCACAGTGTAGAGGGGAATGATAAGACAGATCATGATGCTTCTAATGTCTAGTAAGTGGTTAATTTTTCTAGTTTCCCTGTATTTAAATATCATGATTATTGTATCCTAGAATTGCAGAGGTGCTGGGAATAGGAATTTTCATAACACCATTAGGGATCTAGTTAAGCATAATAATATTGATATTCTATGCCTTGTTGAGACCAGAATTAGTGGCTCCCGGGCTGATGGTATAACGCGTAGGTTGGTTTTAGTAATTGGATTAGATTGTAGGCTTCTGGTTTTAAGGGTATTTGGATCCTATAGGATGAAGTCAATATTAAAGTGAATTATCTTCTATCCAATACCCAACTTGTTCACTCTAAAGTGATGGATAAGAGAATTAATGATTCTTTTTTGTCACTTTTGTTTATGGAGAAACGGTTGCAGACGTGAGAATTTATGGAGTTCGTTGCAGAACATAGCCCACGCCATGGAGGAACCTTGGTTGGTACTTGGTGATTTTAATGCTTTTCTAACACCAACAGATAAGTTAGGGGGTGGGGACCCTCTTATTCGAGCTATGAAGTAATTCTCGGATTATATTAATAACTCGAATATGTTGGAAACACCCATTGTTGGTGAGCGCTTTACTTGGGAAAAACAAGGAGTGAAAGAGAGACTAGATTGGATCTTTGGCAACTTGGCATGGGATTTAAATCATCCATATAGTAAGGCATATCACAAGCTTTGCTATAAATCGGATCATAAAGTGGTTCTTGTCTCTGATGGTTTGTCTATTAAGAGTAGAAAGGAGGCGGGCCAGTTCATTTATCATCCCATGTGAGCTTTGGAAGATAAATTTTCTGAAGAGGTTTGTAAATCCTGGGAAAATGAGAATTGGTGCCAAGGGAGAATGAGATTTGAAGTTGAGGCCACCAAGTGGAATTCTAGTGTTTTGGGTTATCTTTCCAAGAGGAAAAATAATCTTCTCAAGATACTAGAAGGTATTGATTGAGCTAGGGATAATAATGTATCTAATGGTTTATATAAACTTGAGAGGAAGCTTTGGCAAGATTATAGTAGGTTGAGTGCGCAGGAGGAGCTTCTTTAGAATCAAAAATCTAGGTGCAAATGGCTTGCTTGGGGAGATAAAAATACTAGATTCTTTCATGCCTCAACATTGATTAAGTGAAAAAAACAACGTATAGAAGCCTTGTGGGATGAGCATGGCAATTGGATCACTACGCAAAATGAGCTTCGAGAGATGGCTGCCAAGTTTTTCAGGGATCTGTATACTAGTAACAGCGGAGTTCTACACTCCATAAATTGGTGTGCGACTTTTCCTCCATTACAAGAAAGTGATGACAGGTTAATTCATAAAGACATTCATGACATTGAAATAAAGAATGCTGCTTTTATGATGGGTGCTTTCAAAGCTCCAGGTCTGGATGGACTTCAAGCTCATTTCTTTCACTCTCAATGGAGCCATATTGGGGCTAAGGTGTATGAATGCATTCGAGAAATATGGCATAATCCAGAACAGGTTAGGGATATCAATCATACTCATTGTCCTTATTCCAAAAATTGAGAATCCCTTGACATTAAGAGATTTTTGTCTGATTTCTCTTTGTAATGTCATTTTCAAGATCATTACTAAGGTTATTGCAAAACGAATGAAGTGGGCTATGCAATACTCGATTCAGCCTCAACAGTGTGGATTTATTGCAGGTAGACAAAGTAGTGATAATATTATCATTGGGCAAGAAGCTATTCACACTATGAGGAGTAGGGGACGGAAGAAGGGTTTTGTGGTAATTAAGGTTGATATGGAGAAAGCTTATGACCGCCTTGATTAGAACTTTTTAAGTTCTACTTTGGTTAGTGTTAGGCTTTAGGATCATATGGTAAATCTCATTATGGTCTATACATCTTTTGTGTCTACGAAAGTTTTGTGGAATGGGAATGAATCACCTACTTTTCAACCGGTAAGAGGAGTTCGTCAAGGGGACCCACTTAGTCCTTATTTGTTTGTTCTGTGTATGGAACGTCTAAGTCAATTGATTACCAAGAAAGTTAGTTTAGGGCATTGGAAGGGACTTCATTTTAATTGACATACCCCGCCTATATCTCACCTTTTCTTTGTTGATGATCTTTTGTTGTTTGGTGAAGCTACAACAGAGCAAGTTGATGTTATGAGAGAGACCATGCGATCCTTTTGTGAAGTCTCAGGACATCAAGTTAGTTTGACCAAATCTAAAGCATTCTTTTCTAGGAACGTTCATTTTAATGAAGCTCTTGAATTAAGTCAAAGATTGGGCATTGGGATTACGAGTGATCTTGGTAAATATCTTGGGGTGCCTTTGTTACATCATAGAGTTAGTAAGGCTACCTACTTTCCGCTCATTCAGAAGCCTAAGAGCATATTAACCAACTGGAAAGGTAAATTTCTTACAATGGCAAGTAGAATGGTTCTAATTAAATCTATACTTTCATCTTTGTCTAACTACTACATAAAGACCATGCTATTGCCTAAAAGCATTCTTCAAGAGTTGGAGAAAGTGAGCTACAACTTTTTTGGGAATCAGGGGCAAGAAGGTAGAAAGATGCATCTCATCTCCTAGGAACAAGTTAAGCAAGATAAAGAAGTTGGGGGCTTAGGTATTAGAGATATGCTGAGACAGAATATTACTTTTATCATGAAGATTTGTTGGGGTCTTCTCACTAAACCAAATGACCTTTGGGTCATATGCCTAAGAGGAAAATATTGTTGTGGTGATGGTGAGTATCTAGTTGTGTGTAAGAAGCAAAATTCCTCTAGTGTTTAGCGTAGTATCACTACTGTTTGGAAAAAGTTCTATTCGGGGGTTGGAAGAATTTTGAAAAGTGGAACCACAGCTCATGTTTTGTGGGATCTGTGGAATCCACTTGAAGAACCACTTATTCACTTTGTGGACTGAAATTTTCATAATCTGGATCTCTGTGCTAAGGTTAAGGATTTTGTTTTGTCAAGTGAAGAGTGGAATATAGTAAAGTGGAGGGAGTTTCTACCAAAATGGGTGATAAAGATTATAACTAGAGGGGTACCACCATGTGAAAATAGAGACAATTTCTTTTGTTGGAGAAAAGCTTCAGACAACAAATTTAGTGTCTGTGCTGCTTACAAATTCGTCTTTACTTAGCAAGAAAGGATTGCACCGACCCTATAGAAGAAAGTGTGGAAATGACCTATTCCAGATAAAGTAAAGATGTTTCTGTGGCAAGTTTTTTATGAGAAGTTACCTACTAACTCACTCAGAGCTTTGAGAGGTCTATCAATCAGTGAGGCCTTTCCTTTTGAGTGTCAAAGAGAGGAAACTATTTTACATATTCTTCGAGATTGTGAGATTGCAAGAGAGGTGTGGTTACATTTTGTATCATCTAACCTTCACGATAGATTTTTTTAGTTCAAACTTGCAAGTATGGCTTAAGGAAAGCATCACTCTACAATTTGGGAAGAGTTATTTCAAGCGGTGGCCATGGGCTAAACTCTTTGGTATCATTTGTTGGCTGCTATGGAAGAACAAATGCAAGGGAGTGATGGAAGGAGTTCGAGCTTAGACGCAGAAAATCATCCAGGGAAGCTTATATTTGCTAATGGAGACCACATCTTCAGACAAGTTCAAGCATCAGATTTTCTGCTATAGTGGTGAGGAGGATCTGAATTGGAGCTTACCGCGCGGAGGGGTATGTTAGACTAAACACGGATGGATCGGTAAATCAGCAATGTACTGCAACATGTGGAGGACTCATTCAAGACGATGGGGGGCCTGGATTCTAGGTTTCCAAAGGAAATTAGGATTTGTCCCTTCTACTACTGCGGAACTTCTAGCTTTACTGACCGGTCTTCAAGTGTGCAAACAATATGGTTTTTCCAAAATTATTGCATACACTGACTCCCTCGAGGTATATCACTTGGTTACGCAAGATGGAGGGATTAATCATCCATTTAGAACAGAGATTAGTGCAGTCCGGGATTTAATTTACTCAGAATGGGACCTTGAACTTCATTATACACTACGAGCTGCACTCAAGTGTACTGATTACTGATTACTTAGCGAAGGAAGCCCAAAACTTAGTTCAAAGTTTGGTAGTCCTACCAGTTCCACATCCTAGGTGTATCTCTTTATTGAGAGAAAATCTTGATTATGTATCTTGATGTCTTGTTTTGTTAGCATGATTAACATCCAAGTTTGTTTGGCAGGAGGAAAAAAAAACGATATTAACTAATTAATTAAGAAAATAGAAATTAATTAAAAGCCTCTTATAATTTTGGACGGAAAGAAAGAGTACAATGTCCGTTCAACTTCTTAACAAAGCTCGAAGAATAACTTTTGGCGAGACAGAAAGGCAGAGTGAACTACTATTCAGGCGAAGACAGGGTTAGCCTAGCCTCCAAAACCCAAATTCTCAATGGCGCCGAAACGTACTTCTCCCTTGGAGGAACTCCCCTCAGCTTCCTCTTCATCCGAGGAAGTAGAGGAAACTTCATCTGAAGACGACGATCAACCTCCGAAACTTACTCAACCAATCTCCACTGAGAAGAAGCCCGCTGGCAAAAAGCCTCCACCTGCTACTCCAGTCGCCAAGTCTCAACCACAAGCTTTAGTGTTGGTATCTGAGACAGAGTCTGATGCCGGATCTGACTCCGATGACGAGCGCCCCAGTGATAATACTGATCTGACAGTCGAGCCCATTGCCTCCAGGCCTAAAGAAGAAACGCCTAAAACAAAGAAGTCCAAGTCTCAGCCACCCGTTTCTCCGGACAAATCAGCGAACAAGCGACCGAGTGACAACAATCGGCCGGTCACTGACTCGAAAAAGGCGAAGAAGGGGAAGGATGCTTCTGGAGACGGTGAGATCCCGGCGACAGATGATGACGGTAAAAAAGCTGGGGATGAGTCCAAAAAGCTTTTTCAGAGACTCTGGAGTGAGGACGATGGGATTGCGATCCTCACGGGTTTAGCAGAATATGCAGGAAAAGCCTCGCTAAAGGATATTAATGGTTTTCACGATTTCATAAAGAAATCCGTCCATGTTGATGTTTCAAAGGAACAATTGGCGAATAAGATTCGGACTTTGAAGAGAAAGTACGTGAAGAATGCTGAAAGAGGGAAAAATGGTGAAGGTCCTAGTTTTTCTAAACCATACGATCAGAGAATATTTGAATTGTCAAGCAAAATCTGGGCTAATGAAGGAGCCAATGGAGGAATAGACATTAGAAAGTCGAATGGGAAAGTGAAGAAAAATGTGACGGAGGGTAAAATCGTTGCGGTTTCTGAGAAACCGGAGGCTGATCTGATTTCAGATTCGAAAGAAGCTAGAAAGGTTGACGTTGATCCGAATGCAGGTGCGCCGCTGAGTTTAAGTGAAATGATTAGGTTCAACAAAAGTCTGGGCCTGTCAGGGTTGGATGATGATGCTTTTAAGAGGGGATATGAATTGATTGGAGCTTCCAAGAAGGCAGAGCTGGAGGACAAGTGGAAGAAACTGCAAATTGCAGAATTGGAGTTGTTTGTGAAACGAGTTGAGCTTGTCAAGGATGAGGCTAGTTTGATATGGGAGGCTGCCAATTCTTCAGGCAATTAGGATTCTGTTACTGTTAGGTATAAATTCAGGGCCCGGAGAATGTTTATTCCATGTTTTATTCGCGAGCTTTGTAAATTTTTTGTCTAACATGTGGTTGTTTTGTGTTGTATGTTAAATGTTAAATTATTGTTTGCTTGGTACAATAGAGGAAGATCAAAATAATTTACTGAGGTTCGCATCTGGGACACCCACTGGAGGCTACCTATGATGTTTAGTTATGTTAATTAAATTTTGAAAATATCTTGGTGAAAAGTTTTTTGGTCAGAATGATTTACTTTTTGTTTCTTTATAGTGATTACTAAATTATTTGACCTGCTTTGTTTTGTACGTGTGTATATGAAGAAGAAACCAAGAAATTGATTATTAATTATTAGATTAGGGCTGCTAATATTAGTAAACTATTATTTATAAAACCAATGAGCTGAAATCACTTTTCTGGGTAATGTGTTTTAGCTTCATTTTGCCCCATTTGTTCTCTTCATCTAGCATCTGGCTTAAATGCAATTTGAAATTTGCCCTCCAGTATTGTTTTAGACGCTAGATTATTGTGTATTTGAGTTTGCAACATTCCAATACTGCATATACTAAAGTTGTATTTACCTGCCTTGAACCACGTAGTGGATGTTTGGTTGCTTGGTTTTTCCCCTCCCCCCCCCCCCCCAAAAAAGCGTATGCTTGTTGATATTGTTTATCCGATTTTCATGTTCATGGAGCTAGGGTGTAGATGTTTTTACAACATGCGCTCTCGCTGTTTGATGTTATGTTCTGTTTGATACTAATGTTGTGTAGTTATTAGTAAATGTAAAATTCAATGCCAGTTTTCATTCTAGGCTGAGATGGTTCCTTTAGACTTGAGTTTATTGGATGGGTTCTGTTTGTTTCCAGTGTTGCTGCATTGTTAACCGTTTTAGAATGATTCCACTTGCAGCTTCTTCTGCTTGGGGCTCTCTTTGATTTTGATTAATTTGATTGATTTGCTTCCTAATTAGCTTTTTAACATTTCTTTGGGGTTGGATCAAATTTCTAGTTAATTGTGCTCTACTGGTTCCAAGATGGAGAAATTTAAGTATTCAACATAAATCTCGATTGGGCTAAAGGAGTTTGGTATGCTTGGTCTTTGGGAATTATTGTGTCTGACATGAATGTTGCTTCTCTTGTGAACTGGTTTATGATGATAATGAATAATTTAAAAGATGATGATTTTGCTAAAGCTCAGGTTGCATAATTGTTATGGTATATTTGGAAAAGCCGATGTTGTGAATTGTATGAGCACAAAGCTCCTAACTTGTCTTGGGTTATTAGTTCAGCCACCTCTGCTGTGAATGACTTGTGGACAGCAAAAGGGTGGTCTCAGACTAACCAAGAGGAGTTGGAGCCTAGCTGCTTGCCACTCAAATGGAGCTCTCCTCCAAAGGGTGATCTAAAATTAAATGTTGATGGTGCCTTTTCAACAGCTAATAACCTGGGTGGTATTGGTTTTATTTTGTGAAATGATGCAGGTCAAGTGAGGCGATATCACCTTGCTTTAGTGAAGCTACTACTCTTCTTGGAGCTGTAAAAAGTGTAGGAGAAAGCTGGGGAAAATATATGTGGAATCAGATTTCAAGCTTTTGGTGGACGCTAGTTTAACTAAATCTCCTTGTCTTGATTGGAGAGCTCAAACTCTAGTGGAGAAAATTATAAGTAGACTTAATTTGAATCATGGTTCATCCTTGTCTTTTGTTCCTCGCTCTTGTAATTTGGCGGCAGACTGGCTAGCCGAAGAGTTGTAAAGGGTTTGTCTTGGGGAGGATGGTCCCTTTCTCTCCCAATCCCTCTTTCTAGTATTCTAGCGTTTGATGCATCTGATTCAAGCCAACCACAAGATAGATCTGGTGTGGGCTGATTTTGTATAGACTTATCGGAATATATCAACATGAAATTCTGGCAAAAATTAATATCAATTACTTTTTTTTGGTACCCAAAGAAAAATATTGTTCCACGGGATCTCCACGCCAAAGGCTGATAAATTTACCAAAATAATTAATTTTGCACTTTTTATATTATTAAAATAGTTTCAAGTGTTGTCATCCATGCCTCAATTTATATGATTGCTTTATACATTTAACACTGGTATAGGAATTTTATTTGGTAGTTTTTTACTAAAAAGTAAGTGGATCATTAACATAAACCGAGCTAGTGATTTATAAAATGGAATAAGTAAAAACTTTTAGTTAACATTAAGAATGTTTAGTCTGCAAAATATATTTTAAAATTTCTATTAAAGTTTGTAAATTGACTTTTCATATTTAAAGCCCTTGAGTGTAACATAAAAAGAAAAACACAAGAAGATGCTTGATTTATTATGTTTTGGCACTTTGTTCAATTAATTAGTCGCGTGACTTGTGAAAGCTTAACGCAGGCAATGGAAGCACCAATTGAGTTATTTACCCATTTTTATTCAAACAGCGCGCGCTTATTTAATATATATATAGTTATTTACCCATTTCTATTCAAACAACGCTCGCTTATTTGATATGTATATATATATAAACTGAGTTTGAAATTAAATCCTTCGGAGACATTGTTTAAATGAGATTGATAGATTAAATAAATAAAATAATCTTTGCATAAATATAAACGAATGCATTTACATTGGATTTAGTTGGAAAGAAAAAATATTTAGGTGGGATTTCTTAGTAGATTTACTTTTACTCTTTTAGATCGTCTAGATCATTATTTTTGAAGGCGAATTTAAGAGTAAAATCTATATTAATCTTATGCATATATATTTTTTATCTAAAGTCGCATCAAGTGCATCACTTATTACTACATCGCTAGTAAACTTTGTAACTGTATAACTCATGAAATTTACGCATGTGAAATTTAAGCCACAGAACTTATCTCTACATAAGGAGCAAATTCTATGAACATAATATCAATTTAAAAGTCTGTGGCAGCACCGCCAAGGACTCCAGTGCAGCTGATACAGCTTAATGTGCAATTCATTCAAGTGCTTCACCATAGTATAGCTTAAGCTTATCTGAAAAATCATTAACCAAGCATAATACTGGTGATATCATGAATAATGGATCTTCTTCTATCTTTATTCATGGAGTTCAAACGAATGAAATATTTTTGACCATGGCTTGCTACTTGAGTAAGCGTTCTTGTCACCACAAAGTGCCTTGATATGTTTCGCCGGTCACCTTTTCCACACTTCTGAAGTCAAGAAGAAATAACCTGTTTAACATATTTTAAAAGTTTAAAACGACAAATTGATGAACTCCAGTTTAACATGTGTATATGGAAACAGAATTCTGATGTAAGTACCAACAAAACTAAAATTAACTACAAACATGCTTTCCTGTTTATCCGATTTCCTATCAAATACAGTCACTTAGCTAAAAGGAAGTTAATGAAGAATAGATAATGAAAAGCATGGCAAGTGTTAAAGAAGCCAAACTCAACCTAAAAATCATACAGGATGGGAAATGGACCGCATTCTTTCTTACAGGAATGCCAAATTGGTGAACTCCAATTGCTAATACTTTTCCTATTACCTTGAAGGAACCTATGGAAGAAATTAAATCTATGGAGTCAATTGGTTACGATTCCTTGAGAGATAATTGATATCCCAGATTCTGGACAATAGCAACAATACTTTATTTTCTACTTCAGTATGTTATGTGTGACTTCCAATCACCTCGTTTTGTTATTCCCTGAGCTCTTTAATACCCCTCAAGGATATAAAGAAATTTTATAGAATTTAAACATGCCTTATAGGGACATTTGCTAAACCAGGGCTTAGCAGTTCACTTGATCCAGGCTTAATCTCAAGCTTTTTGTCCTAAAATTTGGGATATTACAATAAGGATTTTGAAATTAATTAAGATTAATTTTAAAAATCTAATATCCATCATAAAATAGATAACCCTGACTAGTTATAAAAGGTAAGAGCTAGGGTTTTCTATAGATGATGAAAACATAGAGAGTCACAAAAAAGCCCTAGAAGGACATTGGAGGCGCTAGCACGCTGCCGGTGTTGGGTCCTGTTCGTGTGGATACCAGTAGAGAGAGCTGATCTGAGTAGTTAGCTACTTAAAATCCAAAAGGAAAACTCCAAAGAAGAACTAGCCAACATGTTGATGTCGGGGATGGTTAATCTCAAACTCAGAGTTGAATGCTCTTTTAAGAAGAATTAGTGGCCATGTAGATGCCGGGGAAATTATTTCAGGAGCAACCAAGCATGGAGGTTTGAGAACTTGCAATACGTTGATGATTTTGGGCATTCAAACAAATATGAATAAGGTACGACTCTTTCTAACTTGATTTAAATGCCTTTGATAGATCTGCAATTGGGATTGATAAACTTTTACAATTTTAAATTTTAATTCTTCCGTTGTGTGCCTACCAATCCCAACAAGAAAATGTGAAGGCATGGCTCAGACAAAAAGGATTCTACTATTAGGAAAACTTCAAGAAATTCCAAAAGAGAATCATAACAAATATCACCTAATGCAGTCCCATAGCTGTCTATTTTGGACTCTCCACTACACGAACTATTTTCTTGTTTCCATTAGTCCAAGGAGCCCCAAAAGTCATAGCGGAAAAACTCTCTGGGGATACTTAAAGGGATTGCACCACTTAAACAATATCATAATTGGAGACACATTAGTCGATTACAAAATTTTGAAAGCCAGAGACCACATTAGTTAGTAACAAGAAATGAAACAGCACAAGACTAAGGTAATGTTTCGTATGTGGAATAGTGTTTTCTAGATAGGAAACGGAATAGGTGCATTTTCCATTTCCTTTCTAGAAAATACATTTCTACATGCCAAAAATTGCATAAGATTATGGCCAATAGGATAGGAGTATATGGTCACATGATATATAACTTGATTTTCCATGGCTAGTAGTGCCACTATGTAATAGACTCTGTCAAACACAACAGAGAGTTAGCTGTTAGAGTTTTAACTTGCAAATGAGTGTGTCAAATGAAACAAGTCTCACATTACTTGGGAAAGAATGAACACAAGTGTATATATTACACCTTTGTGAATTTGGGCTAGTAAATGAGCCAAGAGGAAAAGTGGGCTCGCCAGGAGGCAAACGTAGTGGAAATTTGGCAATTTCCCCTTGCTTCGTGATTTGTTTTTATTACTGGTGTAACCGGTGGTTTAATAGTCTTTATATGGTTTAAAATGTGCCTAACGTCTCTCAGGTTATGCCTATATAAGGAGAGCTTAACATAAGGTTCAAGCATCCCACCTCTGGAATCTTCGAGCTCTCTCTTCTTCCTTTGAAGCCTCTGGCCTTCCTCTTTACATTCTCTCTACATGTTGGTTGTTTTGCTATATTTTGCTGTTCTGTTCACCCTATGTCTGTAAGAAGACTCTATTTTATCCTAATGAGTGCCACTTCTAGTCAGCCGGTAGCTGCGGAATAGCTCTTAAGAACAACATCCTTGGACGTGACTCGGATTACATATTTGCAAGAGTTTGCCAACAATCATAAGAGCTACCTATGCCTTTTGTTCCTCCTTCTAGTTCTGGAACTAGTGCCCAAGCTAATAATGCTACTGCTTCTGAAGCTAACAACACTAGTGCTGGTTCTATTCCAATGGTAGTGCCTATGGCCAGACAGTTTCCAGATGTTTCCAAGATAGAGCAACTTGAAGGGAAGAACTTCATATGCTGGCAAGAGCGTGTTTACACTATTCTTGACATGCATGGAGTTGCTGATGTACTTACATAACCTATACCATCCCCATATGTTAACTAGGCCCAGAAGGATGCTAAGTCCTATACTAACAAATTTTGCAGACACACACTCATTACTACTTTATCTGACAATCTGTTTGATGTGTACCATGTTTACAAAGAAGTGAATGAGATATGGGGATCACCTGTCCTCAAGTATACTGCTAAGGACGATGGAAAGCAGAAGTTCTTGATTGGAAACTTTTACAAGTGGGAGATGATAGATGACAAAGACATCAAGCTCTAGATCAACGAGTACCACAAGTTAAATGAGGAGCTTCGGGCTGAGAAGATCAATCTTCCAGATGAGTTCATGGCTGGTGTATTGATCAAAAAGCTACCAAATTCATGGAATGACTACAAGCAACAACTAAAACACAAATAGAAACAATTGTCCCTGAATGATATGATCACTCATATCATTATTGAAGATACCAACCGAAAGGCGATACAAGCTGCAAAGTTCAAAGAAATGGCTGCTAAATCAAACTTAGTTGAGGAAAAGCCATACAACAAGAGGTATGACTCTAAAAACAAAAAACCTTACTACAGGCCCAAGAAGAAGATGGGTAGTTGTTTTGTCTGTAGAAAACCAGGTTATTATATAATGTAGTGTAGGAAAAGGGCTAAGGGATATAACTCTCAAAAGGGTGAAAATCCTCCCAAACCAAATGTGAATTTGGTTGAAGGAGATGATAATAGTGATGAAGAAATCATTGTTGTTGTGGTGTCATAAGCCCTTCTTTTCTCTGATGTGAAGAAATGGGTGGTAGACTCAAGAGCTATGAAGCACATCTGTGCAAGCAAAGAGATGTTTATCTCCTTTGAAGAAAGGGAAGACCACATTTATCTGGCTGACTCTCGAATTGCTAAGGTTCATGGAAAAGGGAGAGTGGTACTTAAGCTCACATCTGGAAAGACCTTGGCATTGAATGATGTGTTATATGTACCTGAAGTCAGAGCTAACTTAGTCTTTAAGGAGCTACTTGGGAAAGCTGGGGTTATGGTGTGTTTAGAATCTAACAAGATCATCATAACCAAGAACAATGTTCTTATTAGGAAGTGCTATTGTGATAAGGGACTGCTTGTTCTAAGTATTGCTGACATGAATGAGAATGCATCTTCTTCTACTTACTTGGTTGATTCTTATAATGTGTGGCATGCTAGATTACAACATGTTCATAAATCTTATATTAAGAGGCTAAAGAATCTAGGGCTTATTTCTGAAACTAAAAATGATTTTCAAAGTAAATGCGAGGTTTGTGTAGAAACTAAATTAACCAAGATGACACATTTTTCTAAACAAAGAGAAACTGAGTTGTTGTCCTTGATACATACCAACTTAGGTGATTTAAAACAAACTGAAACCAAATGAGGTAAAAGGTATTATATCACCTTTATTGATGATTTTTCAAGATATACTAAAGTATATGTATTAATAAATAAAGATGAATCTTTTGACAAATTTCTTTTATACAAAGCAGAAGTTGAAAACTAGTTAATTAGAAGATTAAATGAGTTAGATAAAATAGAGGAGGGGAGTATTTATTACTAAATGATTTTTTTGAAAAAGAAGGTATAATACATGAAGTAACTCCTCCTTATTCACCTGAGTCTAACGGTGTTGTAGAAAGGAAAAATAGAACTTTAAAAAAATGATGAATGCCTTACTTGTAAGTTCTGCAGTATCGAATAACTTATGGGGTAAAGCTTTATTGTCTGTTTGTTTTCTACAAAATAGAATACCTCACAAGAAAACTAAGAAGATGCCTTACAAATTATGGAAAATTTTTTTGCCTAATCTTCAATATTTGAAAGTGTAGGGGTGTCTTACTAAACTTTTACTACCTGATATTAAAAAGAGAAAAATTGGTTCTAAAACTTTTGATTGCATATTTATTGGATATGCTTAACAACGTGCTGCTTATCATTTTCTAGTTTTGAAAAGCGATGTTTTAGATCATAACACAATCGTTGAAACAAAAGATGTGGATTTTTTGAATATATATTTCCTTTAAAGGTTGAGTATATTCCTACAAGAGTTGAAAATTCTTTTACTTGTTCTGAACAAAATTGAAATGAAGTTTTAGTTGAAGATTTAAGAGAA
The DNA here is from genome assembly GCA_037074505.1 of Albizia julibrissin. Taxonomy (NCBI): domain Eukaryota; kingdom Viridiplantae; phylum Streptophyta; class Magnoliopsida; order Fabales; family Fabaceae; genus Albizia; species Albizia julibrissin. The sequence continues at coordinate 14,392,221 of CM073489.1, read as the reverse complement.
GTAAAAGACAAAGAAAACAAACATATATTGGAAATGATTTTTATACTCACTTGGTACAAGATGAACCCAAAAATTCTTATGAAGTTATTTCTTCTCCAGATGAATCTTTTTGGAAAGAAGCAATAAAAGCTGAAATTGATTCTTTAAATCAAAATAAAACATGAGTTTTGGTAGACTTGCCTCTAGGAACAAAGCATAATGGTTGTAAATGGGTTTTTAGGAAAAAATATTTTTCTGATGGAACTATTGATAAATACAAAGCTAGGTTGGTAGCTTAAGGGTATACTCAAAAAGAAAATGTTGATTATTTTGAAACCTTCTCTCCAGTAACTAGAAATTTTTTTGTTAGAATCCTAATTTTCTTAGCTTCTATTCATAAATTTTTCATTTATCAAATGGATGTTAAAACAACGTTTTCAAATGGTGATTTAGAAGAGGAGATTTATATGCAGCAACTTGAAGGCTATATTGTTTGTGGGCAAGAAAACAAAGTTTGTAAACTTGTTAAATCCTTGTATGGTTTGAAACAAACGCCTAAACAATGGCATGAAAAACTGAATCAAGTTTTGTTAAGTGGCGGTTTCTCTACTGTTGAGGTAGAAAGATGTGTTCATATAAAACTTGTAAACAAAGATTGTTTGATTATTTTTCTGTATGTGGATGACATGCTTACCTTTGGTAATAGCATAAATGTTGTGCTTGAGAAAAAACATTTTCTGTCTTCTAATTTTGATATGAAAGATTTGGGTGAAGCAAAAGTAATTTTGGGTGTAAAGATCATAAAGAATGATAATTGTATCATACTTTCTCAAGAACATTACATTGAAAAAATTCTATGAAAGTTTGAATTGTTTGATGAGTCTCCTATAAATACTTCTTATGATCCTAATGTGCATTTAAAGAAAAATGGAGGAGATCCAATTGCTCAATCTAAATATGCGCATATTATTGGGAGTCTTGTTGCATTTAAGGTCTGTTTGGTTGGAGGGGAGGGGAGGGGATGAAAAATGAGCTCCTCCCCTTGTTTGGTATGAAAAGTTGGAGGGGAGGGGAGCCACATGAGGGGCTCCAAATCCCTCCCCTCCCCTCTATTTTCTTCCCTCCAAATTGGGGGGGATTTAGAGGGAAGCAAAATATTTGACTATTTTGCCCCCAAGGCTTTTTCATATTTCTAGTGATACCCTTAAGCAAAAAATAAAAACACGCACTCACAGAGTTCTGGCCTTGTCTCTCACAACTTTTGTGATGCTTCTTTAATCTCATTCTTTTTACCAATAATTATTTTAGTAATTCCAACAATGTGAATTAAAATAAATTTGTGTCAACTTGGTAAAACAAATTTGAATTTTGATAATTTATTTGATTTGTATTGAGGTGTAAACTAATTTAAATAAATTTCATTTCAAAAACATTAATTTAAGTTATTTATATAAGCATAAAAAATGTAAGCTAACATATAAGGGTAAAATGGTAAATTAATTATTATCTCCCCTCCCCTCCCTCCAATCAAACTAAAGAAGGTGACCCCCTATCCTCCATTCCCTCCCCTACCATCCCCTCCCTTTGAACCAAACAGGCCCTTAATGAACTATAACAAGCCAGACATAGCATATGCTATGTGTAGATTGAGCAGATGTACTCATTGTCCAGGCAATGAGCATTGGAAGGCTTTGGTAAGGGTATTGAGATACCTGAGAGGTACCATGTGTCAAACCCCACATAATTTAGACATTTCATACAGTATCATCATGTATTTGATAGGCAAACATAAATAGTACAAACATACTGATACAAAATCGTTAATTATATTACAAGAGTTCCAAAGTGTTACATATTACATAACCAAAATTTACAACAAACTACTACATAATCAGCACATAAATTCCTTCATAGGCCATTTTACTCACTTTGTGGTTTCTACTTTTTCTTTGCCTTTGGAGCCATTACATCTAGCTGTATAAAATTAGTTTATAGGAAACGGATGAGATTCTAATGAATATCAGTAGTAACAGACAATCAATTATATAAAATGTGAAATATAAAGCTACAATGCAACATTTATCATGATGCAGCAATCCAAATGCCAAGCACATGTCTAAACCATGTTCAAGATTAAAGCGATGATTTTTCCCGAGACCAAGATGATCGCCTAATCGCTACATGCACACAACAAATCATATCGTGATCATCCTGCACACAACATATTTATGATCACATTCACAATATTGTAATCACCCTGCACAAAACATATTATTGTAATTACACCCAGTGGGTAACAATGTCACAAAGGCTCATAATACAACAATGCAACACATTGTACAGTACATGTCAAACAATGCATATTTACATTCACATAGAATATGAGAGATAGAGTTACTACCTTGTTATCTTTCCTTTTCAACTCTATCAGTCTTTGCCGACCCCGTTAGGTAGATATCAAATCCTAAAAATTAACCAAAATAGCTGTGAATACATTACTATTCATATCTTCTTCACTTTTAAACTTGCAAATTAATCATCTTACTTCAAAATCACATAATTACCAAAATGTCCCTAGGGAATCCTGTCTGATCCCCTTTTTATCCGGTATATTTGTACTTTTTCAAAAATTATGACCCAGGCTAATCCTATATATTTTTATGTGTAGAATTCATTTTTGACCTTAGATTAGGCTAATTCTAGCCCAAATTATAGTTTTACCCTTGACAACCCTAACTTGGGGTTTTATGGGTAAAATTGTCATTTCACATTTTAGGACTTTTCATGTTTCACAATCCACATGAAACCCTATATAATTTTCCCTTCTAAACATCATAGAATTATATAAAACATGAAATTCCAACTCTAACCTCATATTTCAGTACTGGCTGAAACATACTAATCTTTTGGAAAAATTGGATTTTCATGGTTTTAACCCTTGAAGAATCTTTCTACATGTATCTACTTATTTAACCATCTAATCATCAATTTAACATAATCAATGAAAATTTGAGCAGAATCTCCTCTTAGAAATTAAACATCCAAAGTTATAGAATTTACCACAAACAATCAAATATCTAGCCAAATAACGACCACAACTCATTTTTCAGCAAGAATTTCAAAATTTTCACAACTTACCATCTCTTTCCTTCTTCTTCCTTGGCCATCTCCTTTTCTCCCTCTTCCTTGAATCTTTACTTGTTTGATAGCTTATCTAAGAGGATAATGAGATTGAGAAAGGATTCCACAAGCTAGAGAACAAGAACAAGTAGAGATTTCCACCTACTTACCTAGATCTTACTCTTGGAACTTTATCTTCTCCTCTTGCCCTTCTCTTTCTCCAAACTCTTTTCTCTCTTTTCTTCTTCCCTTTTGGCTGAATTAGGGCCCTTTTATATAGAGGGAGAAAGTGTTCTAAAGTTCTCTTGATTTGTCTTTAAATATTATTATTTTAATACATACTTATCACATGTAATATTTTTAATTTCTTTATTCTTTACATAATTCCTGTTGATAATTCTAGAGTTTTCTTTCATTCTTTTCCTTTTCCTCTGTAACCATCCTTTTCCTTTTTTATTTATAGAAAATTACTAAATTTATTTATTTAACCAAAATGACCATTTTGCCCTTGCACTTTTCCTAAATTTTAAAATAATTGTAACTCCCTTTTTCCTATTCCGTCTTGATCAAAATTTAGCACATATTGAACCTAAAATTATGCTCTTTAATACTAATTTTAATGTCCCACCAATATGCTTTTCTTTGAATTAAATTGTGCATTAGGTCCTTTTTGGACATAAATTCCATATAATTCCTTTCTCACAATTTTCACTACTTCCAATGCACCAAAATTCACCATTTCATACAATTAAATACAAATAAATTTACAAGATATTTTTGGTGACTAAATTTAGGATATTACAGCTCTCCCCCCATTAATAGAATTTTGTCCTCAAAATTTGTCATGTAGATATATTCATAAATTTCGGAAAACATTTCCGCATATCTTCTTCCATCTCCTAATTAGCTTCTCTAGAAGTTAGTCCTTTCCAGACTACTTTTACAAATGTAATACGTTTATGTCTGAGTTGTTTCTCTTATCAATCAATGATATGATCGAGCTCTACCTTGAACGTGAGATCTTCTTGCATATCAATATCTTCGTTTTCAATTATATGTTCAGGATCCGATTGGTATTTCTTTAATTGAGAGACATGAAAGACATCATGTAAATGGCTTAAGCTCGGGGTTAAAGCTATTTGATATGCTACTGGTCTAACTCTTGATAAAACTTCAAATGGACCAGCGTATCTAGGACTTAACCTTTTCGTCTTTAGAGCTTTCCCAATGCCAGTAACAGGTGAGACTTTCAAGAATACATGGTCTCGAACTGCAAACTCTAATGGCTTCCGTCTTTTATCCACATAACTTTTCTATTTTCTTTGAGCCGTTAACAACCTTTGTTTGATTGATTTGATTTGCTCCTTTGTTTGATCAATAATATCTGGCCCAAATATTTTTCTTTTAGATAGTTCTGTCCAGCAAAGAAGCGATTGACATTTTCTTCCATACAGTGCTTTGTATGGGGCCATTTGTATGCTTGAATGGTAGCTATTGTTATATGCAAATTCGGCAAGTGGAAGAAATTTATTCCAGCTTCCTTTAAAGTCCAACACGCAAGCTCGCAGCATATCATCAAGTGTCTATATTGTTCTCTTTATCTGTCCATCGGTCTGAGGATGATACATAGTACTAAATCTGAGTTTAGTACCTAGAGCTTCGTGCACTGCTCTCCAAAACCTTGAAGTGAATCGAGGATCTCGATTAGAAATAATGTACTTTGGTATACCATATAGTCTTACTATTTCTTTAATGTAAAGATATGCCAACTTGTTAGAGGGTAATTGATGCTAATTGGCAGGAAATGGGCTGACTTGGTAAACCGATCAATAATTACCCAAATAGCATCAAAATTTCTAACTTTGGGTAATCCTATCACAAAATCTACTGTAATACTTTCCCATTTCTATTCAGGAATTTCAGGATTATGTAATAATCATGATGGTCGCTGATGTTCAATCTAGACCTTCTGGTAGGTGAGGCATCGTGCTACAAACTTAGTCACATCCTTTTTCATGCCTGGCTACCAATACATGGATCTTAAATCATGATATATCTTAAGGGCTCCTGGATGTAATGTGTACTTACTTTTATGCGCTTCTTCCAAAATTTTCCGTCTTAATTCAGCTTGAGGTGGTATGTATATTAGTTTATTGTATCTAACTATCCCACTAGATGATAGGTCATATTCTTAAGTTTCTCTTCTTTCAATCATACATTTCATATTATGTGCTTGTTCATCCTGCATCTGAGCTTCTTCAATTACATTTGGAAAATCATTTTCCATTTGACTAATACCGCTGCCTCTAATCATGACTTGATTAGACATATTAAGATCTCTAAAATCCTCTATCAGCTTTTGCTCCTATATCATCAGGGTTGCCACCTACACTGCTTTTTCTGCTCAAGGCATCTGTGACCATATTGGCCATATTTAATTTCCATGTTGTAGTCCTTAAGAAACTCCATCTACTGACGTTGTCTCATATTCAACTCTTTTTGGTCATATAAATGTTTTAGGCTTTTGTGATCATAGTATAACTCCACGGTAGCACCGTAGAGATAGTGTCTCTAGATTTTCAATGTAAACACAACTGCCGCTAGCTCAAGATCATAAGTGGGATAGTTTATTTCATGGGGCATCATCTGACTGGAGGCATAAGCTATAACTCTACCTTGCTGCATCAGGACATAGCCCAACCCATGCTTACTTGTAGGGTTGTCCATGGACCGGACCAGACCGGGTTGGGCCTCAACCCGAGGTCTGGTCCTTATAGGACCTCGGGCTGGACAAGTCAGCCCGAGGTCCGGTCTGGTCCAGCACCAGCCCGAGCTCGGGCTGGACCAGACCGGTCCAGTGGACTGCCTGGACCAGTCCAGGCAGTCCAGGACCTATTTTAATTTTGTTCTCCCTCTTGTTTAGATTGATGCAAGGAGCTAGGGACAGTGGAAAAATGCATACTAATACTTATAATTGAGAAAAATATATCACAAAATATTAAAACTCATTCATAAATCCATAATAATCTCTAACAACATTGAACATGAATAAAAAATAACAACATTTAAGTTACTTTAATACAATCCATAACAATCAATTAAACACATTAAATCTAATAAGTATAAAAAAATTATTTGAGTTTTGAGGATTAAAAAAAATTATACAAGATATTTTTTAAAAAAAAATCGGGTCGGACCGGACTAGACCGAAGGGTCTGGACCCTTGACCCGATGTCCGGTCCGACCTGATCAGTCTGGTCCGGTCCGGTCTGTTTAAAGTGTCTTGGACTGATTTTTGGTCTTCTGGACCAGGTCGGGTCGGACCGGGTTGGACCGGACCAACCAGACCACCGGGTTTTTTGGACATCCCTACTTACTTGCATCACTATAAACTACATAAGTCATATGTGGGTCATGAATCATCAACACCGGCATTGTCATCAATTTCTCCTTTAGCTTTGTGAAGCTCCTCTCAAGATCTTCATCCCACATAACTGGTGGAGCCTTTCATGTTAACCTCATCAAAGGTAATGCGATTCTGGAGAAATTCTATATAAACCATCAGTAATAACCGGTTATACCCAGGAAACTGCATATTTCAGCTACATTTTCTGGTCTTTTCCAATTCAGCACTGCTTTCACTTTACTGGGATCTACTGAGACTCCTTCCTGTGAGACTACATGGCCTAGGAATTTTTACTTCCGTAAGCCAAAACTGACATTTACTTAATTTGGCATAGAGTTTCTTGTCTCTTAATGTGCCTAACATCATTCTCATATGCTCCTCATTTTTAGCTTTACTTTGTGAGTACACGAGGATATCATCAACAAAGACTACCATAAATCGGTCGAAATACAGACAAAAGCATGGTTCATGTAGTCCATAAATACAGCAGGTGCGTTGGTCAGCCCAAATGGCATTACTAAGAATTCATAATGCCCATATATGGTTCTAAATGCAGTCTTAGGTAGATCCTCTGCATTTACATGTAACTGATGATACCCAGACCTTAAATCAATCTTTAAAAATATGCATGAACCAGACAACTGATCGAGTAGGTCATCAATTCTGGGGAATGGATACTTGTTCTTAATAGTTACCTTATTCAGCTCCTGGTAGTCAATGCACAGTCGTAAGCTTCCATCTTTCTTTTTGACAAAAAGTACTAGAGCTCTCCATGATGATGCACTAGATTTAATAAACCCTTTTCTAACAATTCTTCAATTTGCTTCTTTAGTTCGGCCATCTCGTTCGGAGCCATTCTGTATGGAGCCTTTGATATTGGTTCAACTCCAGGCTTATTCTCAATTGCAAATTCCACTTCTCTTTCCGGAGGTAATCCTCTAATATCTTCTGGAAATACATCAGGACACTCTCGTACTACGAGAATATCTTCAAGAGCTAACCCAGTTTCTGTTTGAAAAGAAAAGATTACCATGTACCCCTGACAACCTTTATACAAATACCTTTCAGCCTTAGCTGCTGAAAGGAAATTAAGATTGCCCTTTAAGCTAGTTTGTGATTGTGGATTAGGATAAATAATTTGTTTATTCCCACAATCCAACAATACATTATTAGCTGTTAGCCTGTCTATGCCAATGATCACTTCTAATTTATGCAGGGATAAACAAATTAAATCTATGGTCAACTCATATCCTTCAGCATTTATAACACAATTTAAGCAGACTTCAGCAGTAACAGAACGAGCACCCGTGGGTGTTGATATTATTAAGTCATACAACAATTGATACATCATTAAGCCTAGTTTTCTTACACAATCATATGTAATAAACGAATGACTAGCACCATAATCATATAATGCTTGCACACAATTACCATTAAGTAAAGTGGTGCCTTGAATTAATTGAGGAGATTTTCTAGCCTTTTCTTGGGTCATGGCAAAGACTCTACCTTGATTTCTTTGCCTCAGCTATTCCATTCTTTGATGTTGTTTCGAATAACTAGTAGCTATATGTCCCGGTTGATTGCAATTGTAATAGATTGGCCTACATGTTGTACTAGCTGGGTGAGACTTACCACACCTCCAGCATGTTCTGTTCCCAGAAGGTTATTGATTGTTACGATTCCATGATTGATAAGGCTTCTTATCATTTTCTCGAGGTGGTCCACTACCAGACGCCCCTTTGTTATTAGCATTCCTGCTAACGTAAAGATTCCACAAATTGATCTCAGTAATTATGCACTCCACTACCGCCTTATTGAATTCTCTAAATTGTTTTGACACAAATTTCTCTTTTAATTACGGCCCCAACCCCCAAAACAACATATCTTAACTCCATTCCTCATCATCCTAGAATCTCATATAAGAGGAATCTCTGGATAGCCGGATATAATGAGCAAGATATTCATCAAAACTTTCTTTTTCTCCTTGCTCGATTGTCAATAACTCATTTTCCTTAACAACCTGTACCGAATAGGGAAAATACTTTTCACGGAATTGTGTTAAGAAATATTCCCAAGTAAGAGGAATATTTCAAGTTTGCATAGTCATGTCAATATTCTTTCACCATGTATTAGCATCCCCCTCCAATTTGTAAACTGCTAACTCAGCTTTCACGCTATTGGGGTATTCGAGAATTCGAAAGATTTTCTCCAGTTTAAATAATCAATTTTCTGCTTCTTAAGAATTAAATCTCCCTTTAAAATCTGGTGATCCTTGCTAATTGAATCTTGTCAACCATGTTGGCAAACTTTCTACTTCAACAACAGGTCTGTTAAGTGGTTGCTTAGGAACAGGCTGTTCAGGCTCATTTACTGGTCTCTCCAAATTATTTAATCTTTCTCCATCTACTTCCTATTTTTTTTGTACATCACTTACTTCATTCCTCAACTCTTGTATCATATTCCCCTTCTCTGTAGGCATCCCCAATATTTGCTCCATTGTGTCGGGTCTTGGTTCTTAATCTTGACTTGCTTCCCTATTTCTACATCTCACCATTTTTACGATCCACTATATTCCAAATAGGGAAGGAATTAGTCCATCATATATTCATGAGGGTATTTTCATCATTTCATTAAATCAAATTGCACAAATAGTCCATATATAGCATACACCAATATCCAAATCAGTTTAAGAAAAGATCTTATTATTATTTTACACATAAGGTTTTGTATATCAGGTTTATCTACATCACTTTGCATTTTTTCGAAAACATCCAGGGGGTCACCCATCTTTCTATTTTCCTAGGACGAGCACGCTTAACTTTCATTACATTGACCTAAAACTGATATTGACCTTACTTAACCTCGAACCTCGATATCATACTATACTACATGTTCTAACTAAACATGTCAGTCATCTCGGACCAACCAAAACTGTGTACATATCCTTTCCATTAAACCTAGTTGAAATATATATATGACTGTATAAGATCCATTATGTGGATTTTAAACTTTGGATAATCATCTTTTGGTCCTTGCTCTAAGATATCATTAATCTGATGGATCCAAAATACTATTTTTGGAAAGAAATATAACATGGTCCGGATCCAATATTCATCAGGGAAGTTGATCCCAAGGTAGTTTTGATCCTCGTGCATCGAATCCATGTCAAATAACAATTGACTGTATTGATCTAATGGAGACTTACAAATGCGAGGGTGCGATAGAAAATATCATGAATGTATTGACACAGTTGCCTATCCGGTTACAGGTAATGTTTTTCGAATTTGGGGTCCGCCCAAGAACTTGATACTTCATAAGGATCCGATTCTGTCCTATAGGATATGGGTTGTCCAGAATCCCCAACTTATGAGTGTCAAACCCCTTAGTTTTTTGACATTTATCAAAGTATTAACGCGCAGTTTAATGGGAAAACATAAATAGTACAAAATACTGATATAAAATTCTTGATTATTTTACAAAATATGTCTATCGGGTTTATACAATTTACAATACAAAACCCAAGTACACCAAAAATTAATTGATAAGCAACAGAAAATATCTTGATTGGCATCGGATCTCCATTTTCCGGCATCAGCCACATTGCCCTTTGAGCTGCTTCTACTTACTGAATAAATTTTTAATTTAAGGAAAGGGGTGAGATTCATACGAATCTCAGTAGTAACAAAATATCAACCATATAAAATGTGAAATATAAACATGCAATGCATCATTTACCATGATATAGCAATCAAAATGCCAAGCACATATCTGACAATGCCTAGGAACCAAACGATAATTTTTCCCAGGATCAAAATGATCATTTGTTCCTGACGTGCTGACAACAAATCATATCATCATCATACTTATCATATCATCATACAAATCATATAAAAATCACCCTAAGGAACCTGGCCTGATCCCCTTTTTACCCAGTATATTTGTACTTTTTTCAAATATTATGATCTGGGCTAATCCTAAATATTTTTATATGTAGAATCTATTTTTGACCTTAGATTAGGCTAATTCTAGCCTAAATTATAGTTTTACCCTTGACAACCCTAACTTGGGGTTTTAGGGGCAAAATTGTCATTTCACATTCTAGGGCTTTTCATGTTTCACAATCCACATGAACCCTACACAATTTTCCCTTCTAAACATCATGGAATCATCAAAAATATGAAATTCCAACTTTAAACCCAGATTGCAGCACTAGCCAAAACATACTAATCATTTAGAAAAATTGGATTTTCATGGTTTTAACCCTTAAAACATCTTCTTTCTACATGTATCGACTTGTTTAACCATCCAATCATCAATTTAACATAATCAATAGAAATTTGGGCATAATCTCCCCATAGAAATTGAACATCCCAAGTTACAAAATTTACCACAAATAGTCAAATATCCAACCAAATATCAACCACAACTCAGTTTTCAGCAAGAATTTTAAAGTTTTCACAACTTACCTTATCTTTTCTTCTTTTTCTTCCTTGGCTGTCTCCCTTTCTCCCTCTTCCTTGAATCTTTACTTGTTTGACAGTTAATCCAAGAGGATAAGGAGATTGAGAAAGGATTCCATAAGTTAAAGAACAACAATAAGTAAAGATTTTTACCTACTTACCTAGATCTTGCTCTTAGTACTTTATCTTCTCCTCTTGCCCTTCTCTTTCTCCAAACTCTTTTCTCTCTTTTCTTCTTCCTTTTTGGCCGAATTAGGGCCCTTTTATAGAGAGGGAGCAAGTGTTCTAGAGTTCTCTTGATTTGTCTTTAATTATTATTATTTTAATACATATTTATCACATGTAATATTTTTATTATTTTTTTATTCTTTACATAATTCCTGTTGATAATTCTAGAGTTTTCTTTCATTCTTTTCCTTTTCCTCTCTAACCGTCCTTTTCCTTTTTATTTATAGAAAATTACTAAATTTATTTATTTAGCCAAAATGACCATTTTGCCCTTACATTTTTCCTAAATTTTAAAATAATTGTAACTCCCTTTTTCCTATTCCTTCTTGACCAAAATTTAGCACATATTGGACCTAGAATTATGCTCTTTAATACTAAATTTAAAGGTCCTAACAGTATGCTTTTCTTTGTATTAAATTGAGCATTAGGTCCTTTTTGGCCAGAAATTTCATATAATTCATTTCTCACTATTTTGGCTACTTCCAGTGCAACAAAATTCACCATTTCATACTATTAAATATAAATAAATTTATATAATATTTTTAGTGACTAAATTTGGGATATTACACCATGAATTATGGTATTCATTATAGTGGATTTCCCATTGTATTGGAAGGGTATGGTGATGTTAATTGGATCTCAAATTCAGAGGAGAGTAAATCCATTAATGGCTATGTTTTCACTCTTGGTGGAGGTGCCATAACGTGGAAGTCAGTCAAACAAACTATCTTAGCCAATTCCTCAAGGGATTCTGAGTTTATTGCCATAGAGTTGGCTGGTACGAAGGCTGAGTGGTTGAAAAACTTCTTGGCAGATATCCCACTGGGTGGAAAACCAACACCATCAGTGTCTTTACATTGTGATAGCCAATCTACGATAGCTATAGGTAAAAATAAAACATTTAATGGTAAAAGCAGACATATTCAATTGAGACATAATATAATAAGGCAGCTTCTAAAAGATGGTGTAATCTCAACCGATTATGTAAAACCCCTAGGAAGGAAACAAATCTTTGATTCATCGAGAGGAATGGGACTTAAGCTGATACGAAATTAATAACGATGGCAACCCAACCTATATGATTGGTGATTGTATGAAGGAGGTTCAATGGGTAAGAAGAAAGTTGTGTGTTAGTTTTGCTAGCATTAAAGTAAATTGTTAGTCCCTTCCTATAGTGCTGAGAATGTGCTAGAATGCATTTTGGTGAGGCTGAGCAAAAGCTCTTAATGATTTCATAATTCTATGGGATGTTGTACTCATTGCAGATACATTTCATGAAATCACCTCTATGAATGTGGAGTAGGGCTACTCCTATGAGATTGTGACAAAATCTCTAAAGCATTCGTTCTGCACCAGGCACGCATATGGACGTTTAACGTGAAAACTATGTTAACAGCAAAATGTGGCGGTATAATCTAACTATTAATGCCTCTAGTATATACCTAAGAGGTGTAAGTTCATAGTCCATAGGACCATTAACATCTCTATGTACTAAGTGTTATTAGTCTAGGTGTATTTCATAGTCCAAAGGACCACTAGATACAATGGTTATACCCTTGTGTGCAACTAAGCTAAAGGCGTTCCTTTTGACACATATAGGGGATTGTTTGAGTTTTAACTTACAAGTGGGTATGTAAAATGGAACAAGTCCCGCATTGCTTGGGAAAGAGATAATACAAGTATATATATTACACCTTGTGAATTTGGGCTAGTAAATAGGCTAAGAGGAAGAGTGGGCTCGCGCGTACAACAATGGGCCACCATGAGGCAAACACAGTGGAAATCTGGCAATTCCCTCCCCTTCTCCCCGGCGCATGAATTAAATATGGGCTGGGCACTTTTTATCAAATATTCTTTTTTTGAAAAAATCTAAAATTTATTTTGTGAAAATGGCTTACCGAAAAAAACCAAGTTTTAAGGCATTTGAATTTTAAAACTAAATATTTCAGTGACAAATCAGATTTTATTCACCAACATTCATGGCCCTTCAACATTCAAAAACTACCTTATGATTTGTTTCCATTGCTAGTGTGACCAGTGGTTTAATGGTCTTTATGTGGTTTAAATGTGCCTAACGTCTCTCAAGTTATGCCTATATAAGAAGAGTTCAACATAAGGTTCAAGCATCCTACCTTTAGAATCCTCGAGCTCTCTCCTCCTCTAAAGGCTCTGGCCTTCCTCTTCGCTTTCTCTCTTCCTGTTGGTTGTTTTGTTATATTTTTCTATTGTGTTCACCCTGTATCTGTAGGAAGGGTCCGTTTTATCTTGGGGAGTATCGCTTCTAGTCAGCTGGTAGTTGTGGAATAGCTTTTAAGGACAACGTTCTTAGATGTGACTCGGATTACATATTTGCAGGAGTTCACCAACATTATCAACAGAATAAGTCAATGTAGGTAAAAGGCAGTAACCTTTCTCTTTAAATTTTATGGCCACAAAAGACACCATATCTGTTATTTTGCACTATGGAGAAGTCCAGGACTCCACAAAACCCATATGGTTAAGGAATATGGGAGCATATTAGGAAAGTTAAATGGCTAAATAGGCTACTCTAGCTGAAGTGCATCACTTAAACCCTGAGTTTTCTCCCCCCTAACATTCTAGTCTTCTCTTCCCCCTCCATCTCTATTCTATTTCCCCCTTTTATGTTTTCTAATTTTCTTCCATATTCCTAGCCGTTTCCATTAGAGGCGGTGTGAATGTGTTTCATCATTGGTCTTCCTTGATTTTCAACCATATGTATTAGCAAATTCACCAGCTCTATCATATCATTAACTAGTCAAATTTTGTCACAAAAAAGGGGTTAAATTTTTTGGGATTCTTAACTGTATGTGCAATCCAAGAGATAATTCCTTATTTCTTCATGTACTTGAGGTTTTAATGGCAACATATACTTCACTTGTTAGAGTGAAGAAAGCTGAGTCAAATCTGATCAATATTATTTTAAGTTGTCATGTCAATATTATTATCCTCAATCACGACGTCAACATTGTAGCTAGTTAAGTCCTTAATACAATGAAGATGGCACAAGGAGAATGAACATGCAACTAAAGTCAAATAGATATGTTAAGATAGAAGGAATAGAATTCAGATCGACTAGGCTTTTAAATTGTCTTATTCTTTTGAAGTCGCTTCACATAAGTTTTATAAAACATATCATAGCACAAGCAAGTGTTTGGCCAATGTTTGTATCGATATCATAAATATTCAGCAAGCCTTGAAAATAAGTATATCACCTACCAAATTGTTAAAGAGGGGATATTTACAAGCTTTTTCATTGCCAGTACTGATATCTTAAAGAAGTAGCCTTAAAGTGATTAAACATTCAGGGTTAATGTGAAAAAATGCACATGAGATTTTGTCTAAGGTGCGCTCAAAACCAAATGTATTTTTTTGTGAGGCAAAAATAACTAAGAACTTTGAAAATTGGGGAAAAAATACCAATGACTGTTAAATCTAACTAACATCGTTACTTTTTATGGTAGAGCCCACATTATTGCTATGAAAAATACCAAAATGCCCCCAACAAAAAAAGAACCTTCCCTCAATTTTGCATATGTGATACGATATTTTGAAGAACCAGCAAACAAACATTAAAGAGTTAATCCACGTGAATTATGACCTCTAACATATGATCAATGATTACATGGGATAGCAAGGATGCATGTATAAGTGTTTGAAGGAATTGACTCTCTTGTTTGCTCTCTGATTGAGAAGGTAGATAAATTATTGGGGAAGGATAAATCTAATGATGCAGCAAATCCTTCATCCTCATAACTTTTAATTTTTTGTTTGTTTATTCATACTCTCATTTTATTTTTAAATTTTTTGTTTGTACTATGGGTTTGAATAACCAACTTCAAAATTTTTCTTAAAAAAAACGGCTATTAAGTAAAACCCGTCAATTTTAGAATACTATGTCAAAAACCTGACAATTACTAAGAAAAAAACCATCACTTTTTACAAAACCTAACAATGTAATTAAAACCATGAACTTACGTTTAGAGGTTCATTATGGTAGTAAATTAAGAATTGTAACAAAAAGCCACCTTTCATAATGGTTCTAAACTTATAACCATGAACAAGTTTCTCAAACTCTTTTAAAACACTTGCTATCTCACACCTCTCACATTCCCAAGTTATTACACTTGTCTTTGATCGAACGTTACCCACCATCCTCAGAATATAATTCTAGTTGATTTTTTAGGTCGTCAACAGTTGCTTTCAGGCAAACCACATCCTTTACTATTTTCTTTGAACTTTAGTTTGATGGCAGCATGAGTTGGTTCGATTGCCCTAACTCGCTTTTTCATTTCGGAGCCCTAGCTAGGTTACATTCCTTTGCTTGCTTTGTTATCCTTATTTTTATGTATGATTTCTCTTTTGCATTTCACGTTCTCCATTCTCCATTCTACTTATTTTTCACTTTGTCTTGCCTAGCTAGGTTTTGACCTTAGTCGTGTATCATGTGTTTTTAGAAAACCCATTCCTTTATTCCCTATGGCTCACTGAATGAGTTTTGTTTTCCAATCGAAATGGCCAATTCTAGTTTCTCCAGCATTGATAATGCCCCTAGTATTGGTATTCCCCTTTGTATTGATATTGCCCCCAGTCAAACTAGAAACTTGACCTCGGAATGATCGTTAGAATGAGTGCGGGATATTGTAAGGAGGGGCTGCTGCACCTTGACCTTTGTGAAGGAAGTGAAGTTTTTGGGGAGAAAACTTGATGTGATATGGAACAACGACGGTCAATCCCTCAAAAAGAACTTAAAAGTTATGCAAAAATAAAAAAATGTTTCGGATATTTATAATCCCATAAAAGGTGTTAGGCTTAATTGATCTTTTTTAAATTAATAAAAAGACCAATTTTCCCTTATATATATATATATATATATATATATATATATATATATATATATTATTTAAAAAGAAATTACCCTACCGGCTGCCGAAGCTCCGGCGGTCGGCTGAGGCTACTGTTGACCACTTCGCCCTTATATATTTTATTTCAATGAAAATTGTAAATTCCTTATCTGAATTTAGGAATTTCTTATCTAAACTTTTGAATGGTTTGAGAGAGTAAGTGGATTTTTTACTTAAACGAAATTTACGAATTCTTTATCTGAACTTGTAAATTCCTTATGTGAACTTATGAATGAGTTTGGGTTGAAGATCAAAGATATATATATATATATATATATATATATATATATTCATTATTTAGATTGAATGGTATTGCTGGGCCAATAGTTACCGTAATTTTGTGCAAACAAAGTGGTGGGGCACCACTTTGAAAATATTTATAACCAAAGGAATATTCCCATCGGAGCTCTGGCCTTTCTATTTAAATAAAAAAAGGGTAAATTGGTCTTTTTCTTTTTAATTTAAAGAAATAAAAATTGAACCTAACACCTTTCTAAAATTAAGAATATTTTAAATACATTTTTATCTTTTCATAATTTTAAAGTTCTTTATGAAAGATTTTCCCTTTCTTGACCCGATCCTTCTGAGTGTAGGAATTTTTTGTGTCGTAAGCTTGAATTATGGCCGGAAAGATCCTTTCAATTTTTATCCCACTTTCTTTTCCTTAGCCGAATTAAGCACGGCAACTTGTACATTAATATAGTTTCAAATGTCACTTTTGACGGGAAAAGGTGTCACTTTGTAGCATGATGTAAAAATTTATCATGGTGTCATCAATAATTCTTAAATTAGGAGAATTATTTAAAATATGATATAATGAAATAATCGGTCCAAAGTTGAATATATTAAACGAACGGTTGACCGGGTCAAAATTTTAATCTTGTTCAAATGTCTCATGTAGAGTATGCATATTTGCGCACACCGGGAAAGCTACATGACACTCCTTAACGAAGAAAATTCAAACAAAGTAATCCCCCTTATTTTAATAATAGATGACAACGTAATAAATTTTATATTTGAGAAAAGGTCCTCATAATTCATCTCAATTTTGAGTTAGGTCCCCATATTTTATTTTGTTTAAATTAAGCCCTTAATTTTAACTATATGCATTTATCATTCAGGGTAAAAATATTTAATTTTAATTTATAAAATTTTATATACTTTTATTTCATAAAAGGGTTAATATAATCTTTAGTCCCTCAAGTTTTCCTTCATTTTGGTTTTGGTCCCTTAAATTTTAAACCATAGGTTTTGATTACTTAAGTTTCATTTTGTTTAAAATATTGGTTCCTATAACTCAATAAAAATCTTGACAATTTTGCTTCTATAGAGACAACTTATGATTTGAAATTTAAGAGATTAAAACCTAAAAGAAGGCAAACTTGAACACCAAGGGTATTATTAACCCTTCTATAAATAAAATCTTTTAAAGTCTATAAATTTAAAATTGAGGTAAACTATAAAACTATAGGGACTTTGTGAGTTAATTGTTTTTCCTAAATTTTTAACACGAGTGTGTTTGAGATCAAGGAATAGCTTGTTTGGGCTTTTTTTTTTGGGAAGGTAAGAGGGGGATCCTTTATCTGGTTCAAGAGGGAAGCGGAAATAATAATTAATTTTTCATTCTATCTTTATATTAATTTATATTTTTATCTATATTATTATATCAATTGATTCAGTCCTTAATTCAAATTGCATAATTTATTAAAATTCATTTTCATCCTAGCATATTCTCAATATGTGTATAAAAAAGTTGATATAATGTTTTTTTCTAAAATTTCTTATTAGTATAATAATTTTTTTTAAAAAAATGGCAAAATAGTCAACACATTTTTTATTTTTATTAATTTACCCTCCGTGTTTGGAAGGAGTGGTAAGTATTTTTTTAATTATTTTTATGGGCATCAATATATACAATATCACAAAAGTCATACGTAGAGTCGGTAAAATGGGTCGGTCCTGAATTTATAAGGGTCGAGCTTAAGATTTTCACCTCAAAAGTGAAAGCGGGCCTAAAAGGATCAGCCCTATAGAGCCGAGGGCCTAAATGGGCCGGCCCTGTAGGGTCACAGGCTGGCCCTTTTAGGCCCATATAGATTTTTTTATTTTTTAAAATTATTTATATGATAATATATTATTGATTTTTTATATTTTATTAATGATATTGCAAATGTTTAATTGTTATTGTCTTTTTTAGAATTAAGTTTTATAAGAATATCTTGTATTAAGAATCATAAAAATAAAAAATTTATAAAAGATATTTCTTATTTTATAAGTATTCTTACCAATTTTTTATTTTTTAACTTATTTTTTGGTGATTGTTTTGTTTATATCTTGTGTTGTTTAGTTTATTAACTACTTACACTTTTCAAGACATATTTATAAGAAGTATTTTTAATTTTGTTAAGTCTTCTCATTAATTATTTTTAATTGTAGTATGTGTACAATAATTTACATTTGATTATAACTTAATGATTGTGTTTGTTTGTTGTATGATGCATACTGTTTACACCTTAATTTTGACAATATTTATATATTAAATTAAGACTTTCATTATTGTAATTTAAAAAAAAAACTGAAAAAAATAAAAGTTGTTAAAATAGCTTCGGCCCTGACCCTTATACTCACTAGTCGAGCCTTAAAGAATGATTATCTTTCTTTAGCCAAGCCTAAAAGGTCCAGCCCTTTTTACCAGCTCTACTGCTTATACTTTGTATAAGACTGAGTTATTTGTGGGCACTATTTTATTTTTAATTATGAATTAGTAACTGTATTTGTTTATTGTTTGAGACGTATAGTTAAATCTTGTGAAAATGCTTTCCGCCCTACAGGTTAGCCCTGACCAGCATGTTCTCGGGCCGGACCTTTAAAAAAAGTAATTTTTCTTACCCCAAATTTTACAAAGCTGAGCCTTTTAGACCTTGACCCATCAAGAAACAACCCTAATTCTCAACTAAAGTCATACGCTCCCGCCCCACTAAAAACAAAATGAGACCCCACCCTCCACTCCAACAAACACACCTTTCAAGGTTACCTTGTTCAATTCGTCTACGAAACAAAATGTGGAATAAAGATACCTCTTTTCAACTCTAATTATTCAACTTTTGAAATGTTACAAAGAGAATAAATACAGACAAACACATAAGGGATTGAAACAAACAAGTCTAGAGTGAAATTAATTAGCTGAGTGGCATGATGGGAAGTGAGGAAGAGGTGAAGGTATTGAGCTTTTATCTGAGCCCAGTTTGTTGCAGAGTTGTATGGGCTCTGAAACTGAAGGGCGTTGATTATGAGCATATTGAAGAAGACATCTTCAACAAAAGCAATCTTCTTTTGCAAATGAATCCTCTTCACAGTTCTCATTCATAGTCACAAACCCATTTCTGAGTCAATTGTCATCCTCGAATACATCGATGAGACTTGAACCCAATGCCCATTATTGCCTCATAATCTTCATCAAAGAGCTCTTGCTCGCTTTTGGGCTAAATTTGGGGACGAAAAGGTATGTCATATTTTAATTCCAATCCTTAATTTTTTTATAATAAAATTTTGGAAGCTCTTTTTTTTTCTTTTTCTTTTTAAAGAAACAATTTTGTTGCCGCTGAGTACCGAATATTTGGTAACGACAATTCACAGATGTTCACTTTCCCATACTCTTTAATTTAATTTCAATTAGCAGTCATGTTAAATTTTCAATTAATTTTTTTGAAATATTAAAATACCATCTACTATAGTCTCAACTACTTTTCTGATATTTATTGCATGTCTAGAATTTCTTAATCTTAACTATTACATACTCATTACACAACAATTAATAGACTAGTGTTTTTCATATCTAGAAACATCTACTACGTCGTGTAGTTTTTTTTTTAATGAAAATTACAAATAGGAACTGAATTACAAACATATTTTTAACTTAAATTAAATGAAATAATGTTTTGGAACAATAACGCATTTTTCTTAAAAAACTTTAGCTATGTGACTGTGTTATATTGGAGTATTCTTGAGCTCAATTTATTGTTCTGCCACAGGTATTTTCTGCATTTACACATACTCTTCCAGTTGAAAAATAATGTATTTTAGTGTTGCAGGTTTTGTACGGTGCATTTCGAGCTATGTGTTCTCACGGGGAAGACAAAGAAAATGCTGCAAAATTAGTACGAGAAGAAATACAGAAGATGGAAAAACTAATAAAGGGCCAAAAATTCTTTGGAGGGGAAAATATTGGGTACCTTGACATTGTGTTTGGATGGATGTCATATTGGCTTCCAATTTGGGAAGAAGTTGGAAATATGCAAATATTGGATTCTTTCAAATGTCCAAACATGGCCTTATGGAGGACCAATTTTCTCGATCACCCAATAGTCAAAGACACTTTACCTCCCGGACAAAATGATTCTTTATTTCCATGATCGTTTCGTGGACACTAAGGATCTCATTGGCTCAAAGACGGAAGGGGAAGGATGAATTTTTAGAAAGTAGAGATTTTAATATTACCTCATTTAAATTAATTAAAAATGAGAGAAGATGAGTGGTTTTTTAATAACTTTGTTTTATTAGATTATACATGGTTTATATATTAATATACTTTCATAGCATTAAAAATCAGACCGAACAGCCCAGTTTAGGTTGGAAACCGGCGACTTGGCCACTTGTTCAGTCTAAGTGGCCAAACTCGTTGAGAAGCTGACTCATGGTGACCCGGTACAAACCATATAGCTCATAAGAAACCAGGATAACCCATAAGGCTGGACAAGTTATCGAGAAATTCTTTTATTCACCTAAAAAACACCTCGTGATGAAGAGAAAAGTTTCAGGAAAAGAAGAAGAGAGTATGAAGAGAAAGGAAAATGATAAAATGGAAGATGTCATTAAAAACTTGTTGCTTTTGAAAACTCTAAAACCGTGATAAAAAAATCAAGCTTTTTAAAGGAGAAAGCATGGAAAGAGAAGCATGTCAACTGAAGAGAATAAAGAAAGCTCTTATTTGGGAGATTCAATTTTGCCAAAAGGAAAATTAAAAATCTAACTTATGAGTTCTGATAGTGATATGACCCATTACGTTGCGTGTATTCTTTCTTTGTTTTTTTTCCCTGTTTTATGAAGCTCACTTCAAATGCTCCTATCTCCTTTTACCCAAAAGATATAGGATGTGTTTGGATGAGTTTATTTTTCACTTTAAGAGTTTATAGCAAGGCATAAGCTCAATTCAATTGGAGAGATGAATTATTAGGTGTTTGGGTGGGTTTTTAAATTAAGAGCTTACAAGAAAAAACGCCACTTTTTATTTAAACTGGAATAAGTAGCTTTTGGCTTAAATTAAGAGCTTATAAGAAATTTCAAACTGATGTAGACTTTAGGGATGCAGAAAATGATAATACAGTTAATGTAGATAATAGTCAAAATCAAGAGCTATCATCAACAAATGATTATTGGACATCTTTAACCCAAATAAATCATATTCGTAACATCATCAGGAATCTAATTGTACAGGGCATTTGATCTGATTAGTTATGTTATATTTGACTATATCAAAAACTTTAATTTTGTATCATTTCTAATTTATTTGCATTTTCATTGAAATTTAATTATCTATTTTACCATTGTCAAATGTGATTAAATATATTTTTCTCACTTTTCATATATTTTACAATTTTTTATTTTAAATATCATAAAATTCACTTATGTAAAAACTAAATCAAACATATTTCACTTTTATAAAAGCACTTATCCAATTGTCAATCTAAACATAAATAACTTACACAATTTAACTTTTACCCAATATAACTTTTCCATAAGTCACTTTTCAAATAAGTCACTTTTCTCACTGCTCATCCAAACACACCCATAATATAATCATATGATATTACACATTTTACTATGAGGTTGTGATCCCTATCCATCATCATCCCATAAACCAGTAGTAATTAATTACATGTATATATAGTATATAATTTGAAGCAGCCTGGTTATTTTAATACTTATTAGTGTGTGTCTGTAAAAGAGGGAAAATCCCTTAAAAAGAACTCCAAAAATTTAAAAAGACAAATAGGTGTTTTGAATATGGATAATCCTAAAGAAGTGCTAGTGCCTTAACAGTCTTTTTCAAAATTTAAAAGAAAGGACATAATTGACCTTGGGACATTTTTTTAAAAAAAAAGAATAGAAATGGAGGCATTATATTGGGGCTCCCTTGCTAATAGTTGCCATTTCCTCTGAGTTGCCAGTTATTGAGATTGGAAAGAGCGGTGGTGAGTAGTGTGGTTAGTTGCAGTGAGAGAGGAGAGTGGGTCCGAAGTTCCTTTCGTCCATTTGAGGAGGAGGGAGGGCATCGACAGGGCTTAGGATTTTGCCCTATTTTGGGTTGTCACAGAGAATCGTTCGACTCTTCCGGCGGGAAAAAAAGAGCAAAGAAGAAGAGTAAAGGGGGCATGTTATTGAGTTCGGAAAGAGCTGTCGTGACTTCTTACTAGGGGGAAGTGTAAAGGGGGCATTTTTTTACCTTATTATGTAAACACTTGTTATGTTTATGTGTATTTTGATGTTGGAGGTGACAATTTTTTTTTCCATTGTTAGATTTATGAAAGCCTGTGGTTGTAAATACTGGTGATGTCTGATCATGTGAAATGTGTTTCTCAAGTTATAATAACTGTTTGTCAAGTAAGGATTTGATTTTTGCAAGTCGTGACAAAAATTTCGCCTATTCCCTTAGTAATTTCTCAACTTGCATTAGAAATTCCCTAGACATGATCATGTTTTTCCCAAAATCACATAAGCCTTCATCAACATAGAATAAGCTTTTCGCAAGTTCTTTTAAGAGTTTCATAGGTGGCTTCACATTTTTCTGAGCTTGCACTAGAAATTCCCCACACACGATCATAGTTTTTCCAAAATAAGATAAACCTTTGTCAACATATAATAATCTTTTTGCAAGTTCAAATAAGCCTTTCACAGGTGGATTCACATTTTTCTCAACTTGCAATATAAATTCCCTAGAGATTTACATGGTTTTCCTAAATTCAAATAAGTGTTTGTCAGTATAGCATATGGTTCTCACAATGTCATATAAGAGTTTCACATATAGCTTCACATTTTTCTCAACTTGCACTACAAATTTCCTAGACACGAACATGGTTTTCCCAAAATCAGATAACCCTTTATCAACATATAATAAGCTTTTTTCAAGTTCAAATAAGCACTTCATATGTGGCTTCACATTTTTCTGAACTTGAAATACAAATTCCCTAGAGACTTACATGGTTTTCCCAAATTCAGATAAGTGTTTGTCAAGTTAGCATAAGGTTTTTGCAATGTCAGTTAAGATTTTCACAGGTTGCTTCACTACTTTCGCAACTTTCTTTTCTAAACAATAGCATGTGTAATTGTATTATCATATTCAATCAAAAGTGAACAATATCATTGTTCTTCCACATTATACATACAAAATAATGTTATGGACAACATGTACCCAAAAACTATGACATACTGACACTAAGGCCTCTTAATGGGGTATGAGCTTACATACAAAATAATGATATACTGACACTAAGGCCTCTTAATGAGGTATGACTTCCCTTAAATCTTACAGTATTATCCCATCTTTTATCATTTTTACCTTCACACTACCTTCAATATATTTAACTTCACCTTCATTATTACTTTCAAACTTCCCCTACATGAAAATAACAAAACAACTCCTTTGCACAACTTGACCCAATATTTCCATCTATTTTGTTAAGTGCCCTGCAACAAATAAATCAGCACAGTATCAATTTACCAACATTTCTATTCCATTAGTTAAGAAACACAAAACTAATTGACGGCTGAATTTTTTCACACATTTGCAATAAGGTTTCTCAACTTTAGCTAACTGATTTCCTACAAAATCTACCCTTTTTTTTGTCTTCACCCTTAAACATCAAACTCAACTCATGTACCATGACAACCTCCTCTCACCTTCAACCATCATCAACATTTTTTCTTTCTCGAACCAATCATCAAGATTCACCTCCCTCTATCCCAAATACCCAGCTGTGAAAGACCGTCTCCCACCCAAATAAAGATGAAAAAAATCATCCTTTAGGATCGACTTGGGAAGGTAAGACCATTGGGAGTAAAAAATGGCATACCTCATTTCCTTTGGACAGCCCCATCTCTGACTTTCCCTCTCTTGTTGCCCTGTTTCACACCACCCTTACCTTCCTCACTTACTTCTGTTCATTTACATCACAGGGCTAAATTTGTAATTTTATTTTAATTTTCAAAATGATTCATCACGTGTAATATCCCAAATTTTATTCACCAAAAATCCCTTGTATATTTGATTATACTAAATGGAATAAAATGGTGAATTTTGGTGCACTTGAAATAGCCAAAGTGTTGAAAATTGAGGTTATATGAAATTTTGGCTAAGTTAAGACATAAGTACAAGTTTTGTCTTGATAAAGGCCTAATATTGTAGCTTAAAGAGCAAAAATTTATACCAATAAATGATGAAAATCTTGGCCAAAAAGAAATGGGAAGAAGGAAAACAACATTTGGTACAAAAATTTAAGAAAATGTAAGGGTAAAATAGTTATTTGGCTAATAAAAAATAAAAAGCCAACATTTTCCCTTAATAAGAGGCAAAAGTTGGCCAAAGCAAGGGGAAGCAAGGAAGAAATAGGATTTGGTCACATAATGAGCCATGTGGAAGTCTTATAAGCCATATGGAAAAAAGGAAGTGATAAGAAAATGCCATCTGTAAGATTTTGTAATAAAATATTATATAATTTAAGGAGGTGGAAGATAATTTTTATAAGACCATTTTAGCTCCTCCAAAGGCCTTATTTTTGGCTAAGACAAGAAAAGGAGAGAGAGAGAGAGAGAGAGATAGAGAGTGTGTGTGTGTGTGTGTAAGGACCTTCCCTATGAGCATAAAACCGTCTTATGCTCAGATACCACCAAATGTGACACCTCTCCTTACATTACCTTACCGGCTCTTAGTTTCACATATCAGAGTAAGCTAGTGACAATATCAATAAACTAAAATCCGTTCTCATTAATTACATAAGAGCGGTTCTCTACTTATACAACATTCATACATACACATACATCTATATATACACACATATATGAAATACAAGAAGTAGTGCCCCGCATTACGACCTCCTCTATACAACATCTTCATATCTCCTCCGTGTACTTCTCCAGGCACTCTTCAACCTGTCTGAAATGGTTGTTTGGGAGGAGTGAGATTCGAGAGAATCTCAGTAGCGAACAATACCGCTATGCATGGCAGATATATATAAATGCATGACATGCTTGCCTACACTATTTCATGCCAACATAATGACATGTTGCGTGCTCAATGTTATGACATACCAATGGTCATCGCACAAATATAACAGAGCTTTAATCAATCAAATATGCTCAACACAAATAGGCATAGCAGTCACACAATCAATGCATATAACATACATATCACACCCATGCAGGAAAGGTAAGTCCACTACCTGTCGGACTTCACGTCCGTCCTCCATCCTTCGTCTTTGCTCCAGTTCGGGCACGACCGTCCATCGAGTCCTAGAATTCCATCTAAATACATTTAATGAGTCATTACTCATCCATATAACATTCTAGACTCATTTTCAGTTGATAACTTAGCCCAATTATGCTAAATTAGAAAATGCCCCCGGAAGCCCGGCCCGACTGTACTTTTACATAAATTACAACATAGGCCAATCCTACACAATTTCATGTGTAGAATCCATTTATAACCTCGGATTAGTCAAATTCAGGCCCGAATGATGAAAATACCCTTGATAGCCTTTATATAGAGCTAAAAGGGTAAGTTGGTCATTTCACCCTCTAGGCCTTTTCTCACTTTCTCATCAACATGAACCCTATACAATTTGCCCTTCTGAACTCAATGGAATCATTGAATTGATGAAATTATAACTTATGGCTCACGCCCACACATGATAGCCAATATAGAGTTCTCAGAAGAGTTGTGTCGGTTCCTCCCTTTATTTGACTTAATATCTTCATTTCTACTCCTTATTACATAATTAGCCGTTTAGACATCCATTAGACATCGTTTTGGCCTCCAAAACACAAATTGAATGAGGGATGAACACTAAACTACTTCCAAAATACTCATCCAAATGATAAACCGAAATGGTAGAAAGGTAGCACACGCTTACCTCTACATGCTTCTGAATTCGGTTTGGAATTCTGACGACGCTTTGGCCGGCAAGACGACACCAACCATCTCCAAACAAGAATCCGAAACCATAGAATTGAAGCTCTGGATGAGTAGAATAATGTTTGTACTGGACATTTCAAGAGAAAATGTCGTTCCGGACGAGTTCCGGCGAATTCAAGTTTTCTCTCTCTTCTCTCTCTCTCCTCTCGTTTCATCGTGTTCTCGTTCTTTCCTTTCTCTTTCTTGTTCTATCCGATTTCTCTTTCCTTCTTTCTCTTTTATTTCTGATTCATACGCAGGAAAGAATGAGAATTAATTGATGAAGGATGATGATTAATTAAAATCATCCGGTGGCCTTTACTCAATTAGTCCACCTATCACATTTCTTACACAACAAGTTTCCTTCTCTTATCCTTCATCATCCCATTAATATTAATGAGAATTATGAGAGTATAATTCACTCTCAAATTATCCCATTACACCACCTCAAGTGGTCAACCAAAACCTTAAGCTTCTCCGCTTATTGACTTTACTTGATAATAATTCACCCACTTGGGCTAATTAATCATAAAGTAGTCATTTTCCTCCTTTTAATTCCCATCCAACTCAAATCATTGGGAATATTAGGGAAAATCATCATTTCTCTATTTATGGCAAAATTACCATTTTACCCTTACCTTTTATCTCTTTTAATATCCAAGGATATTAAGGAATTTTGGGATATAAACCATGTCCCTCTAGGACATATGCTAAACCAGGGTCTAACAGTCTACTTAATCCAGGCTTAACCTCAAGCCTTTGATCCCAAAATTTGGGGTATTACAGAGAGCTTGGAGAAAACAAAGAACAAAGAAAGAAGAGGAAGAGGAAGAGGCAAGAAGCAAAATTTGGTAAGCAGTAGGTTAAATTCATGTGTTCTTGTCTCTAATTTCTTGAAAACCTTCCCTAATCTTCATATCTTCTTGAAATCATGCAAAGTAAGAAGAAAATCAAGGAAAAGGAGAGTGGAGGGCCACGGTTAGAGAGAGAAAGGAATAATGAATTAAGGTGAGCTTGAATACTTGTTTCCTCTTGATGATTTATGTTTGTTGTTGGTGTTTTGGTTGGTTTTTTGGCTTGAATTTGTGATTTAGGATGCATGAACTCTTAGGGGAGGTTTTGTCCAATTTTTCATTAATCATGTTCAAGAGGTGTTTAAGTGGTTAAATAAGTGATTAGAAGTGAAAAGAAGATGTTTGATTGCTTTGAAATTGGAAAACTTCATTTTCCCTAAAATTTCAAAACTTTCAGTCAGACCAAGTTTGAGGTGTTTGAGCTGGAATTTGATGGATTTTATGATTCCATTGTGTTTAGAATGAAAAATTGTATAGGGAACATGTGAAATATGGAGTCTGAAGGCTTTAGGGTGTGAAATGACAACTTTACCTCTAAAGCTTTAACTTTGTGGCTGTCAAGTTAATTATGGAAAATGCAGTCTGAATTTGTCAAAATTGAGGTCAAAAATAGATTCTACATGTGAAATTGTGTAGGAATAGTTCAAGTTATAATTTTTGAAAAAGTACAATTATACCAGGTATAAAGTGAATTAGACCGGATTCTCTAGGGGCATTTTGGTAATTACATGGTTTTGAGTAGAGATAACCAACTTTATGAGTCTTGGAATAAAGTATGAATGAGTAATAACTCATTTATTATGAATTTAGAATTTTAGAATTTGATATTTGCCTGAGCCAGACAAAGGGTTAATGGACCAAGTAGCTAGGTATTGGAAATGAGTCCAGGTAGTAACTTTATCTTTAATATATTATGTGATTATTTATATGCATTGAATTGTTATATTCAGTTATGTGAAATCTGTGTGATATAATTCCTAGAGCTATGGTGTGGGAAAAGCACAAATACTACCCAGTAGGAAAAGCACTAGCACCACTAGGCTAGTTTAGACTCAGTCTAGGTAGTTGATATAATTCATCGCTATAGTATGGGAAAACCACAAGTACCATGAGGGCAGTAGGACTTGTAATATCCCAAATTTTGGGACAAGAGGATTGATATTAAACCTGGATTAAGTGAAGTACTAAATCCCAGTTTAATAAATGTCCTAGTAAGGCATAGTGGTATTCCCCAAAAATTCCTTTATACCTTGGGTATTAAAGGGAGTATTATGGTGAGTTAAAGAGTTTGGGGAATGACAAAATTATGCAATTAGAAGCCACACACAAAGTAGTGTTGCTACCAGTGAATTTTCCGGTGTGATTGTTATGCTCGTGTGACATATTTTGAGGGAAAAATGATGTCCAAAAATTATGAAAATTTTCAAAATAAAATTAGACTTATCAAGCTTTCATTTGATAGTTTATATGAGTTATTTGGAGCTGTACATAAGGAGTTATGTATTTTTGAAGTTAGACCAGTGAAACTGGGAATTTTCAGTGACATCTTCCAAAAATGAGAATTCTGGGAATGATTTGCTTCTAATTGGCCAAATTTTATATTTTTCCTTAAAACTAGACTAAATAAGGGTCATATAACCTTTTGAACCACCCCAATTGGACATCTACATAATTAGATATGAATTTTCAAATTTTGATGAAAATTCTGCCTAGTTTTGCATTAAGTGCGAAATGGAAGAAAATGTAAGGGCAAAATGGTCATTTGACCAATAAATCAAGGAATAATTGTTTTTCCCTAATATTCCAAATAATTTCAGTTAAATGGGAATTAAAAAGAGGGAAATGGTTACTTGGTAATTATGAAGTCCATTTTGGAATATTATTACCAAAGGAAAAATCAAACCTTGAAAAAGAAGCTAAAAAGAAAAGGCATAGGACTTTGGTCAACAAATTGTAAGATGACATTAACGATTCAAAGAAATATTTCATGTTCCATTTCTCATGCATTTTGTCTGACTAAGGGGAAAAGAAAAGGGAAATGGAAATATTTGGATAAAAAAAGAATTTTGGACCAGTAGGGAATAACCATATGTAAAGCATTTTGGCAATTCATTTAATCACCATTACCTTCATCTTTCCATCTTCATTTCGTGCAAAATCAGAGCCAAGAGAGAGAGAGGGAGGCTTCAGCCATTTTCAAGAGCTCCCAAGCATACCAAGAGCTAGGGTTTCCCAAAATCTAAAGTAAGGAGCTTGCAATCTTGTGATTTTTGCCTCCTAATCACTCTATAACCTCTCATAACCTCTTCTACTCAATTAAATCCATGATTTTCAAGATAAATCAAGAGTGTAGAGAGAGAGTTCAAAAACGTCCAGGAGAGAGAAGGACCAAGAATCAAGAGGTAAACTTCAAAATTTGCCTCTCTTGCCTTGTTGGATGTTGTTGGTGTTATTGTTGGTGGATATTAGCTTGTTTTCTCTTGCTTTTCAAATTTGGGATGATGACACCCAAGGGGAAATGCTTCCAAAATTTCCCCTAAATCATGTTCATTTGGTGTTTAAATAACTAATCATGTGATCAAAAGTAGAAAGGAAGTGATTAAGCAAGAGAAAACAAGAAAACAACATAAGTCACCTAAGAACCTAAACTTGTTGATATGTGGGTGACGTGATGAAGGAGTTAAAATATGGTAGTTTTGATGCTTCTATAGGCTTTAGAAGGCAAAATTGTGTAGGTATGCAAGTGATCATAATTTTTGGATGCTTGTATATCAATTTGGAAATTTATGAAGTATGTTTGTTCATGATATTAATCTGCCCTGTCTATAATAGTGACTTTATATGAGATGTTTCATGGGTCAAACCTTATCTAAAAATTTTGAATCTTTCCAAAATAAAATTAGAGACATAGAGCTTTCATTTGATATGTGATTTGTAATTTTTGGACAAGTACTTTAGGAGATATGAGTTTTTAAAGTTTGGGCATGAAAAACTAGAAATTTCTGGAACAGGGTATAATAAAATGGAATTCTGTACTTATTTGAGTACTTCTAGGTTATGGCTATATCATTCCTTGAAAGTAGACATAAGGCTCAGGTAGAACTTGGAAGCACCTCATTTGGATTTTTGTAGATTTAGTTATGATTTTTAGAAGTTCAGTCAAGAAACAGAAAATTTTTGGCCAAGGCCAAAAAGTTACTGACCTGTTTTTGGCCCGGCCAGCAATTTTTAGTTGCGACCAAGACCCCCAAAATTCCAGTATTTCATGTTTTTTAGGGAAATTGACATATTTAGCCCTCCCTAGCTTCTTGGGCCTTAATATACACTTCTAATAATTCACAATCATGGCTCTAATGATGTAATTGGGTATTTTGGTCCATAGAGAAGTCAAGAAAGAAGAGTAATGGAAGAATTTCCAAGAAGCTCTAATGGTTGGAAGAAGAGGAAACAAAGGAATGACAGTGGTCTACAAGGTAATGAACTTGCCTAGCCTGCATGTATTCGATATGTATGTTTATGCATTGATTTATGTGATTGATTTTCCTATTTATGTTGAGCATAGTTGATTGATTGAATCTCTGTTATATTATACAATGGCTACAATGGCCATATGTATGTCATAACATTGAGCATATAGATATATCATTATGTTGGCATTAGGTATGAAAGGCAAGCATGTCATGTAATAACTATATATATATATATATATATATATATATATATATATATATCTTGCATGCGTAGTGATAATGTTTGCTACTGAGATTCTCTGAATCTCATTCTTCCTCACCCAACCATATAGGTGCTGAGTACAGGTGGAGAATGCATGGGAAAATGCAAGAGGACTTACGAAGAAGATTTGAAGATTGTAGTGCAAGGCACTATTTTGTATTTAATTTAAGCATTTGGTAGCCTTATGTGGCTTTACATTTGATGTATATAAATGAATGAGTGTTTGAGTAGAGAATAGTTCTAGTTTAATTAAAAGAAAAACGCTTGCATATACTCTGATATAATGAATTTAAGAGCCAATGAGGCGTTGGGGACATAGTGAAACTCATAGAAATGATTGAAAATTTTTCTATCATCTGAAAGACCTTCTCAATCCTAGGTTCAAATCTTGAGTTAAGAGTGAGAATTTGTGAAAGATTTCAAAAGTTGGGTAGTCTGGATTCAAATCCTGGTTCCACAATGGATTTCACTACTCTTTTGTACTCATCTAAGGCTATTGGAAATAAGGTATCACAGGACCTAGCTGAGGTATTATGACAAGTACGGACAAGCCGTTGCCTACTCCAGAATATTAAAGTGATCACTGTGTGGCAAGTAAGGACAAAATTGTCATTTTGATCTTGACAAAATCGTCATTTTGATCCTGAATGGTGGGAAACATGCATGTTTATGGTATTCGTTCTATTAGATGGTATAGTGCATTGTATGTTTATTTATCACATTTTATATGATTGATTGATTGCATTTTATTACTGAGATTCGTTTTGGGTCTCACCCTTTCCAAAAATTAAAATTTACTCAGCTAAAGGAAGTAGTGCAAAGGGCAAAGGGATTGATACCGACAATTGAGGGTTCCAATGCTGATCAATAAAATAGTATTGGTTATTTGCTAGCCTTTTATGTATTTTTGGGAGTTGTAATTATTATGTTCAAACCTTATGAGGATTCCTATAATGTAATCAAACACTTTATATCAATATGTTTATACTATTTTTGTATGCCCACCGAACTATGTGTTGATACTCTATTAAATGTCGAATTATTGAGGGGTTTGACATTAGGCACTAACACCCCTTTGGGATTATCCATATTTAGAACACCTATTTGTATTTTTAAATTTTTGGAGTTCTTTTTAAGGGATTTTCCCTATATTTTATGAAAATATTAACTATATTAAAAAATGTTATAAATACATAGAGGCAGTTAACATATTACTTATTGTAAAAATGAAATTAGTCTTTTGTTGTTTAAAAGAAAAAAACATCTACTTTGAAAGATTTGAATTTGGTTAGCAAGTTTGCTACATCCCTATATATTGCCAAAGGCGAATCCTAAAAAACTTGCACAGAGAAGCTAAGAAATTTCTTCGAGGACCATATATTAAGTAGATCATATTGGTGAGTGAAGAAAAAAAAATGTTATTTTGATATCCAAGCAACAGATGTCCGTAAAGCTTTAATCTTGAAAAGAGTCTCCTTTTTCCCTCCTAAACCATATGAAGTGTTGAATTAACTATCATTGCTCATAAATCCAAGATTGATAGTGTGTAGGGAAGGAGAATTTATGAAGAATTATCATCCATCCTTCCCTTGAGATCTCTAGAGTACTTGGATTTGCAATAGAGGCTATGGACTTATTTTCTTCTGCAAAATTCCTATAAGCTAGATGACAGAAATTTGTTTTTCCAAAAATATCATTCACCACTAGCATTTTATTAAAGGATTTCCCTTCATGCATAATCTGATTTCTACACATCTATAAAGTGTTGATCAAAATGATGATGATGATGATGATGATGTCGATTACATTATCAAGATCATCTTGGTGTAATTGTAGAAAAGTCTTCTGCATCAAAATCTGGAAATCTGCAAGATCTTCAAATTCCATTCTTATGTCTGTACTTGCAAACTACACAGATCGAGAGAATCGGCATGAACAGAAAATATGAAGTAGTGATTCATCTTCTGTAATACTCACCTTTCAAAGTGTTTAGATGAGTTTAAAATAGATAATGTCTTCAAACTAGAGACTAAAAATTATTTAAAAGTAGTGGGATCCCGACTTCAATACAGGATTAAACCTGCAATTGAATGGGTTTTTCAAAAACTTTTTAAATACTTATGTGTGGTCTCAATTCAAGTTTGCAGATTCATTATCACTCATCAATTTTTAAACCTTTAAAAAAAATAGAGCGTTCTCTGGCAGAAGCCTACGCATTGGTAGTTAACCTATGGGCCTTTAATATTGGGTCGCTTGATCTGATTCACTTAGCACACTAAAATATTAGTGCTACTGTTATTGGTACTACTACCCCTACTTCTACTTAATTACATTCACATATTATACAGTCATCTAAATTAAAAGATAACCGGATAGTCCCTATTTAATCAGCCTTCTTTTCTCCTGTCCATATTAACTTCTTGCCCTTAGAGCTGGACGCCTTTGTTGTACACCATTGTTTGGAAAGGCTGAGATTCAAAAGAATCCCAGTAGTACATAAACCACTCATATGATATGCAAAATGCCAAGCATGTAAAACAAATCATCAAATAGAACACTTACAGTGTGTGGTAAATAAAGGACCTAACTAGTCCCTTATCACAAAACCATAGTACTTGGCAATCTCAATCTAGTAGCCCATGTAATATCCCAAATTGTACTCACCAAAATTCCATGTAAAATTTCCAATGTAATGAAAAGGTGGCTTTTGGTAGATTTAAGGTAGCCAAAATAATGGAAAAGAAATTTACATGGAAATTATGGACAAAAAGGACCTAATGCCCAATATAGTTTGAGATTAAGCTTAATATTATAGCCCTAAAATTTAATATTGAGGAGCATAATTTTTGGGTCTAATATGTACTAAATTATAGTCAAGATGGAATAAGGAAAAGAAGTTACAATTATTTTTGGAATACAAGAAAAATACAAGGGCAAAATGGTCATTTTGGAAAGATAAATAAATTTGGTAATTTTCTATAAATTGGAAGAGGAAGGACGGTTATGAAGGAAAAGAAGGAAGGTGGAAGATTGTTATGGAATTATCAATGAAAAGTATCATGAGATAAAATAATAATATAATTCTGACATATATTGAAATTGGAATTAAATAATACTAAATATGAACACATAAGGCTTATTATAGAGAACTCTTTAGTTCTCTATAAATGTCGGCCAATTCAGCCAAAGAGAGAAGAAAGAAGAAGAGGAAGAGACTTGGGAGGGAAAGGAGAGGAAGAAGAGAAGATAAAGCCATAGGAGTAAGAACTAGGTAAATATACCGAAATATTTGCTCAATCTTGCGTTCTAGCCCAATAAATCTATTCTTAACTTCCTTATTCTCTTAGATTAGTTATCAAACAAGAAAAGACTCAAGGAAGAAGGGAAGAGGAGACAGTTTAGGAGGAAAAATAAAAAGAGGTAAGGTAAGTTATATAAACTTCAAGATTCTTGCTGGAAACTGAGCTATGACTATTGTCTTGCTGGTTATTTGTCTGTTTATGGTGGATTCAATAAATTTGGGATGTTCAATTTCTAAGGGGAAATTCTATCTAAATTTCCATTGTTTATGTTTAATTAATGATTGGATGGTTAAATAAGTGGAAACAAGTGACAAAAAGATGTTTTAAGGGTTAAAAGCATGAAATCCAATCTTTCCAAGAATCCCTAAAGTTTCGACCAATTCAGAAACTAAGGGTAGAATTTAAAATTTCATGTTTTTAATGGTTCCATGGTGTTTAGAAGGGAAAATTGTGCAAGGTTCATGTAGATTGTGAAGTACGAAAAGTCCTAGATTGTGAAATGACAATTTTACCTCTAAAACACTAAGTTGGGGCTGGCAAGGGTAAAACTATAATTGAAGCTTGAATTTTCCTGATCTAAGTTCAAAAATGTATTCTACACACAAAATTATGTAAAAATAGGCCAAGTCATAGTTTTTGGAAAAGTACAATTATACTAGGTTCCCTAAGGGTGTTTTGGTAATTACGTGATTTTGAGCTGAGAAAGTTAATTTAAGAATCTTAAGAGAGAGTATGAATGAGTAACAACTCATTTGTAACTATTTTGAAATTTATAGGGTTCGATATTTGCCAATCGGAGCCACGAAAGTAAAGACCAAATTAGGTAGGCAGGGGAAATGTGTAAGGTAGTAACTCAATCTCTCATATTCTATATGAATGTTAATATGCATTGTTTTCCATGTTCTATACAATGTGATTTACTTGTGTGGTTATTCTTACCTATGTGCTGCATAACTTGTGTAGCTATACTTACCTGTGTGTTGTATAGCCTAGCTGTGCTTATCTATGTGCTGCATAGCTTGTTTGATTATATAACCATTGTATGACTGTACTTACCTATGTGCTGTATAGCCTATCTATGCTTACCTGTGTGCTGCATAGCTTGTGGATGATGTGATCACTACATGATTTGGTATATGGAAGTAGGGAACGGGCGATCATTTTGATCTCAGGCAAAATCATCGTTTGGTTCCTAAGCATTTTTAGATATGTGTTTAGCATTTTGATTGCTGCATCATGATAAATGCTGCTATGCATGTTTGCATTTCACATTTTATATGACTGATTGTCTATTACTATTGGGATTCCTACAAATCTCAACCCTTTCCTATAAAGGAAATTTTATACAGTAAGAGATAATGGCTTCAAAGGCAAGAAAGAGTAGACACCCAGAACTGAGAAGGTTAACTTGGAAGTAGCTTTTGTGAAGACCATATTGTATATCCATGTATATTTTGGTTTAAAGGTTATATAACGTATTAGATTCTTTAGAAGTGTTGTAATATAGTCAAGGACATTTTATATCAGTTTAATTGTACTTTTCTGTTTTTCTATTGAACAATGCTTAGTTACTATACAAATTGTCAACTTTCTGCGGGGTTTGACAGCCCAGGGCCTCTGCCCTATACAAGGTACACTCAAGGGCTTTCTGCCTTAAGCCTACTATTAGAGATTGTGCTCTAGGGGCCAACCATTGTACTTTAAACATTGTTATTTAATGAATTTCTTAATTTTGTTATCATATTAGTTTCATGTTCACTATGATAACTATATCCTTAGATAATTCATAATGATTGTCCTAAATGTGCTTGGTTGGTCATTGGTGCGAGAGCAAAGATGAAATAAAGCCAATATGACTTTGAAAAGGTATGAAGATACAAATCAAAGTCCTAGGTACTTGTAAGATTACAAGGTGCTGGACTGGCCCGCTATGAGAAAATTGCATAGATCAAGTCATAAGCTTGTCTCATGTATAACCACATCACTATGCCCTTTGACATGAGATCATCATGGATTCCTACATGACAGTTACTCAGCTTTGACCTAGTCAAAAGTCACCTTTGATTGGGTGATGATAAAGGTTATGTTCGGCCTTGGTGGTTTTCATGCTGAGGAATGTGAATAATCAAGATGGAATTTGTCCCTCATATTATTAGAGAGATATTACTGGGTCCCTCGATAAGTGAGTTTGAGAAACGTATGGTCATATTACAATGGAAAGGAGTTTCTATTTATATAGTTAGACTACTTAGGGATCGAGAAAGTAATGGTCAGGAATAGAAGGATGACATTCTCCATGTCTCATCCTTGACTGAAATATCGTGTGACAAAAGGGACGTTATATAGTTGTATGAAAGGTTGTATCGGTTTATCAATCCTCATATGAATTAGGTAGTCATAATGTCTCGCTAAAGGCCGTTTACAACTTGTGGGTTAGTATAGTTATTGGTCTACTGCCAACTTCATATAGGCCTATAGGGTCGCACACAAAAATAGCCTAACACGAGTTATAATATCCAGATTCATTGAATCTAAGATGTGTCTAGATTCATTGAATGTAATGGTTAATCTAGGGTGGACATGTTTTATATACATACATACATATATACAGACACACACACATGTTGTGTGAATATTTTCTTGATAAATATTTCTTTGTATATGTGTGTGTGTGTGTAAAATATAAAAAAAATTCAGAAAAGAAAATTAATAATATTATATATACATATATGTATTTTTGAAATACATATATACATACATATCACATACACACATACACACATGATAATATTTTTATATTGTGTTAATTTTAAATTTAGTTTTATCTGATAAATTAAATTTAATAACTAACATAATAAATATGTAATATCTCATATTTAATTTATAAAGATAAATTAAATCTATTTCCAATTAAGTGTTAATTGATATGATATGGGTTTCAAAATTAATTAAGATTAATTTTAAAAATCCAATACACATCAGAAAATAGAAATGCTAACTAGTTATTTAAGTGAGAGCTAGGCTTTCTACGGATGAAGAAAATAGATAGAGAGCCGTGAGAAAAAGAAAACTCTAAAGGGACATTAGTGGTGCTAGCACGCTGTCCATGTTAGATTCCTATTCATGTGGATACCGATTGAGAGAGCTGATTCGAGTTGTTAACTTCTTGAGATTGAAAGGAAAGACTAAACAAATAAGAAAGGTACGTTTTCTAATACTCGATTTAAACGCCATTGACAGATCTGCAGTAGGGATTGAAAAATTTTTGAATTTTAATTTTCCGTTATGCCTACTAATCCCAACAATAGTACCAAAGCTTGGTTAATTATGCGTTTAAGTTGATTTTGAATGCTTATTGTTTGGGTGTGATATATAAGTTGTATATGATTTTTGAAGGGTCTGAGAAACATATATTTTCATCTCGATTAGTGCTCTACTGTATAATTCATTTTTATTTTCATTATTACTTTTGATTCGATTGTGAGAAAGCTTGATGCCAAAGATCATGTTTGTTCATAAAAGAGTTTGTCATTGATTGTGATTAATCGCTTGAATAAAGGCTGCTAACATTCTCTGGTTTTGTTGCCATCAATGGATATATTTTTTGTTTCAATCAATCTTTCATTTTGTGTTAGATTATGCAAAAATTATCACTTAGATACTAGTTAGGCTCGTTTCCCATGATTATTGCGATTGAAAATCGTTGTTTAAAACATTCCGATTGCCTTAAACATTCACCTAAGATCGTGGGTCGCGGCAAGGGAGTCGGGTCATTCGCGAGTTGGGAGTCGGGTAGGGTTTGTGAACTAGGTTCGTTTGTTTGAACTAGGCCAAAACAACTATTTTTTTATTACTTTTCATATTGTATGAATTGTTATTTGATGTGGTTTTATTTTCTAAAATCCTTTAGGTATGGTGAACAATATGGCTCTAGTTTTACAAAGGTTGTAAAATTTTAAATACAGCCTGCGTGCCATGCCATGCTTTCCTCTACATAGTCTGGATGTATATTCTATTCTCATCTCACTCTCCCCGTATGTTTAAATGAGGTTTCTCAATGTATCTTCTTTTCTTACTAGAGAGGTCTTCTCATTGGCTTGAGAGGATTTATATTAGGTGAGCCATATTCTGTCACGTATAAATTATGTTTTTTTTATTAGATCATTACATGCATATTTTATATACATACATAGACATACACATATACATATATATGTATATGTATATATAGGTATATCTAGGTATATATTGTTATATATGTATATGTATGTATATATAGGTATATACATATACATGCATATTTTACACACACACACATGTATACACCTACACACACACATGTGTATATGTACACACACACACATATATATGTATATGTATACATACATATGTATGTATCTATATATAGATATATATGTATGTATGTATGTATGTGTGTGTGTGTGTGTGTGTGTGTCTATACATATATGTGTGTATGTGTATGTGTGTGTGTGTGTGTGTAATATCCCGAAGTTTTAGGTTATAGGCTACAGAATAAGCCTGAATAAAGTAAACTACTAAGTCTATTTTAGTAAGAGTCCTAGGAATATATGAGGGAAAGAAAAGACTATTAGAAACCACACTTGGAATAGAACATGAATTTTGATGCAAATTAGTCGAAGCAAAGTATCTGATTCCTTTAAGATGTGTATGAATGACATAGAACCAAACCCGGATTCAAAAGAAAAGGGAAGTAGTGTATAGAAAGAAGTAAGAAAGAGAATTAATGGCATAAGAAATAATATTGCTATAATTAAGGGCAAAAGAGACAATTGCCACTTGGTCTTGACGTTAAAGTTAGAAACAAAAATGAAGGGTTAAGATTTGTTCTTGAAAAGTAAGAGTAATGATGAAGAAAGAGAAGCAATTAATTTCCTCCCGTTAATTCATGAAAAACGTCAAAAAAAGCATACAAAAAGAAAAAGGGGATTAGTCAACAAACTTTACAAGAAGACTTGGTCATAGTTGAATCTTTATACATATGGTCAATTGGCCAACATTTCCCTTCCTCTTTGTTAGAAAATTTTGCCAAGCTAAGGGAAAAGAGGAAAGAGAGAATTTTCAATTAACTAAGTCAAAAAGAAAGAAATGAAAGAAGAGGGAGAAGGAAAAGTTTGGTCAAAGTTTCAACCCATTTTTCAAGAAGACAAAGATCAACATTTTCCTCCCATTTTCATTGTGCAATTCGGTCAAGGAGCTAGGAGAGAAAGTGAACACTTAATTAATATATATTCTCATCTTTTTGAAGACCAAATTTCGACCAAGCATATAAGGAATGAAAGTGAAAGTTCACTTTAATTAACCAAACCACCTTAGGTTAATTAACCACCAACTTTTCGAGAAGCCATCAAGTTGTGACACATGGACTCTTTTTGCTTCCTTAGATTAAATTGTGGCCAAGTGATTTCAAGAAGGCAAGATTGATCCTCAATGAATTAGGTAGTTATAATGTCTTGCTAAAGGTCGCTTGCGAATTGTGTGTTAGTACAGTTACTGGCTCACTGCCAACTTCATATGGGCCCATAAGATTGCACACAAGAATAACCCAATAAGAGCTATAATGTCCAAATTCATTGAATCTAATATGCGTCTAAGATTCAATGAATACAATGTTTAATCTAGAGTAGACGAATTGTGTGTGTGTGTGTGTACATGTTGTGTGAATATTTACTTGATAAATATTTGTGTGTGTGTGTATTTGGAAAAGAAAATTAATAATATACATATATGCATTTTTGAAATACACACACACACACACACACACACATACATACATACATACATACATACATACATACATACATACATACATACATATATATATATTATTTGATAATATATATTATATATGATAATATTATTATATTGTGTGTATATAGATATTATATGATAATATCTCTTATTTAATTTATAAAGATAAATTAAATCTAATTTTATTGGCTCTTTATTCATATTAAATAAATAGGTTAAATTAAAACTGTTGGACAGATGTAATTAAACCATATTTATTTAATCTATTTATCAAAAACAATTAAGTGTTAATTGATATGATATGGATTTTGAAATTAATTAAGATTAATTTTAAAAATCCAATATCCATCATAAAATAGATATAACCTTGACTAGTTATAAAATGTGAGAGCTAGGGTTTCCTATGGATGATGAAAAACTAGAGAGCCGCAAGAAAACCCTAGAGGGGCATTGGAGGTGCTAGCACACTATCGATGTTGGGTCCTGTTCATGTAGATACCAGTAGAGGGAGATGATCTGAGTAGTTGACTCCTCAAGATCAAAAAAGGCAAAACTCAAAAGGTATGACTCTTTCTAACTCTATTTAAATGTCGTTGATAGATTTGCAATTGGGATTGGTAAACTTTTGCAATTTTAAATTTTTAATTCTTCCATTGTGTGTCTACCAATCCCAACATCTCTCTCATTAAAAATTTGGCCAAACATCAAAAAAGAGAGAAAAGAAGAAGAGAAAGAAAAAGGAAAGAGAGAGCAACTTGAAGAATCAAGAAGCATAAGTGAGTCTTCTTGCTTCATTTTCACCTTCCAAATCACCTCTATTGCTCTTGAGATCTTCATGAATGTTGTTCCTCTCACTAAGAGCTTCATTTATATGGTTTTAGTTTCTTAAAAGGAAATTTTTTTGCTGTCTACAAAATACCAAAGTTGGAGAACTCAAGAACAAGCCTTAGAAAGTGAAAGAGATGAGTATAAGCTTTGTTTTGACCAAAGTATTGTGTTGTTTGGTTGAATTTGTGGGCCTTATTTGTGATGCCCTAATATCAGCCAAATAATGTATTTAGGGTTTCATCATACTTTGCTCAGATACATGTGGTTATATGAGGTTTTGGAAGCATATGACCTAGTATAGTGAATAAATTGTGAATTGGTGAATTGTTGCCTTGTGACCTAATTTTCAGTCATAACAGGGCATGCAGGAGTATTGTTTTTCCAATTTTGAGGTCTCCAATAGATTCCTTGGAAAAAATTTGTAGGAATAGATTGTTGGGATGATTTTAGAAAGATTGGATTTAAAGTCCAAAAAAGTGGAATTTCTGTGATACCCTAT
This sequence comes from Albizia julibrissin, assembly GCA_037074505.1. Taxonomy (NCBI): domain Eukaryota; kingdom Viridiplantae; phylum Streptophyta; class Magnoliopsida; order Fabales; family Fabaceae; genus Albizia; species Albizia julibrissin. The sequence continues at coordinate 14,350,876 of CM073489.1, read as the reverse complement.
TTCCAATAATCTCAAATGAGTACAAATGGGTGGTGAAACCCATTGTAGAACCAGGATTTAAACCTGGACTACCCAACTTACTAAAATGTTCATAAATTCTCCCTCTCAATTCAGGATTTGAACCTAAGGTCGAGAGAGTTTTTTAAAGGGTAGAAAACTCCTCAATCATTCCCACAAGAATCACTACATTATTAATACCTCATCGGCTCTTACTTTCAATATATCAGAGTATGCGAGCATTATACTTGTAATTAAATTAGAGCTATTCTCTGCTTAAGCTTCACTCATTCATTCTTAGACATACATGTGCAATCTCTCATAAACTATTAAAAGTTTACTTTAAATACAAAATAATGCCTCGTACTACAATTTTCAATTCACCTTTGCAATTCCCCCTTCGCATATCTTTAGGCATTCTTCACCTGTACTTAACATAACTATATGTTTGGATGAGGAAAAGTGAGATTTGAGAGAATCCCAATAGTAAACATTACCACTATGTGTAATATCCCGAATTTCGGGACAAGAGGCTTGAGATTAAGCCTATACTAAGGAGACTGCTAGATCCCGATTTATCAAATGTCATAGTGAGACAATATTATTTCTCAAAATTCCTTTATACCCTTGGATATTAAAAGGAATTATATTGGTGAGCTAAAGAGATTGGGGAATAACAAAATGAAGTGATTGGAGGTCATACACAACATACTGTAGTGGAATACAAAGTATTGTTGCTATTGGTGAAATTCCCGATGTGGCAGCCGTGTTTGTGTGGTAGATTTTAAGGGGCATATGATGTTAAAAAATTATGAAAATTTCCAGAATGAAAGTAGACTTATAAAGATTTAATTTGATAGGTCATATGAGTCATTTAGAGTTGTACACAAAGATAAATGAATTTTTGAAGTTAGCCTAGTGAAATTAATTATTTTCTAGGACAACATTCAAAGATAAAATTTTTGGGAAGAGTGAGCTTCAAATTGGCAAAATTTTATACTTTTCCTTAAAATTAGACTCAATTAGGGTCATATAGCCTTTAGAATCACTCCAATTGGACATTTGCATAATTATATATGAATTTTCAAACATTAATGAAAATTCTGCCAGATTGGATATTATGTGCGAAAATTTGATTTTTGGGCCAATGAGCTTGTGACACGTGGCAAAGTTATTTAATCATCAATTAAACCATCATCTTCTTCATTCCTCGGCCATTCTTCACACAGAAAAATCAGAAAAGAAGAGAGAGAATGAAGCTGGGCAAAAATGGAGGGAGAGGATAGAGAAACTTTGAGCCGCCGAAACATTGCCGAATCGGCGTCTTCTCGCAAAGTGCCCTTTATGAACATTCTTCTACTCATAAAGAGCTTTATTTCTATAGTTTTGGATTCTTTTTTGGAGGTTTTTGGTGCCGTCTCACCGCCCAGAGCGTTGCCAGAATTCTGAACCGTCTATGGAAACGGGTAGCGTAAGCTTTCTTTTTAACCAATTGGTTTGTCGTTTGGATGAGTATAGAGGAAGTTGGGTACTATTCATGTCTAGTTTTAAAGGGTTTTTTTAATGTATAAATGATGTCCAATGAGTGTTTAAATAGCTAATCTTTTGATTAGAAGTAGGAAGGAACTGATTAAGCCAAAGAAAAAAAGAAACCGACAAACTCTTCCCGAGAACTTTAATTTTTCTGTACTGTGTTGTCATGGAAGAGGGGTTAGAATTTGATGATTTTGATGCTTCCATTAGCTTTAGAAGGCAAAATTGTATGGGAATGTAAGTGTTCATGATTTTGGGATGCTTGTATATGAATTTGGGAATTTATGAAGTAAGATTGTTCATAGTGTTAATTTGCCCTGTTTGAAGCACTATTGTTATGCGTGGTGTTTTAAGGGCCAAAACTTGTCCAATGAAAATGAAACTTTCCATGCTTAAATTATACATAATAAGCTTTAAAATTATAGGTAATATGAATGATTGGGACAAGTATGCTAGGATTTATGATTTTTCAAAGTTTGGTCAAGTGAATTTGGACAATTCTGGAGCAGTGCCTAATTGAATGGATCTCTGTGATTATGTGAGTTCATTTAGCTTGTGTACATATTTTCCCCTTAAATTCTACTTAAAAAGGGTTAAGTAGAGCTTTCAAGCACTCAATTTGGAATTTTTTGGATTTAGTTATGATTTTTACAAGTTTGGCTAAGAATCAGGAAGTTGGGATTCTGGAACAGCGGGGTTCTTGGCTGCTGCCAACACCCCGAAATTCCAGCATTTCATGTTTTTGAAGGAAATTGACTTATTTAGCCCTTTCAAACCTCTTGGGCCTTATTATATACTTCTAGTGACCTACAATCATGATTCTAATGATGTGATTGAGTATTTAGGGCTATGGAGAAGTTAAGAAAGAAGAGGCATGGATGAATTTTTAAGAAGCTCCAAAGGTGGGAGGAAGAGGAAACCAAGGAAGGACTATGGTCCACCAAGTAGTGAACTTACCTTTTCTGCATGTATGTGATATGTATGTCTTGCATTGATTATGTGACTACTTTGGCTATTTGTGTGGAACATGTATGATTGGTTGAAGCTCTGTTATATTGGTACAATGGTCATATGTATGTCATAACATCAAGCATATATCATGTCATTATGTTGCATGAAATAGTGTAGGCAAGCATGTCATGTATTCATATATATTTGACATGCATAGTGGTAATGTTTGCTATTGAGATTCTTTCGAATCTCACTCCTCCCAACCAACCATTTTAGACAGGTAAAGAATGCATGGAATGATGCATGGAGGAGATAGGAAGGAAGATTGAAGATCGTAGTGCGAGGCACTACTATTTGTATTTGATGTAAGATTTAAATAGTATGTTGTGGTTATAGATTTGATGTATATGAACATATGAAGTTTAAGCAAAGAATAGCTTTAATTTAATTAAAGTACAACGCTCGCGTACTCTGATATATTGAATTTAAGAACCAATGAGTCATTGATGGTGTAGTGAAGTTTGTGGAATTGATTGAGAAGTATTATATCCTTCGAAAAACCCTCTCAGCCTCAGGTTCAAGTCCTTAGTTGAGTTTGAGAGTTTTATGAACTATTGTGAAACGTTGGGTAGTTCGGGGTCAAATCCTAGTTCCACAATTGATTTCACTACTCATTAATACTCATTTGGTACTATTAGAGATAGGATATCACACTATGCATGCAAGATGTATATTTAATGCATGACATGCTTGCCACTCATAAATCATGCCAATATGATGACATCTACATGCTCAATGTTATAACATAACTGAGCTTCAATCAATCAAATCCATTCAACACATTTAGGCAAAGCATTCACATAAAACAATGCAAAAACATACATATCATATACATGCAGGTTAAGTAAGTTCACTACCTTAATCGCCCTTCCTCGATTCATTGTTTTCGCTCCGGCTCAGGCACGACCGTCTGGTCCTACAATTCTCAAAATTTACAATAAATGAGTCATTACTCATCCATGTATCATTCTAATCTAATAATATTGGTTAACTTAGCTTAACAATGCTAAATTACCAAAATGCCCCTGGAGACCCGGCCTACGCCCTTCCGTACCCGGTCCAACTGTACTATACAAGAAATTATGAACCAGGCTAATCCTACATAATTTCATGTTTAGAATCCATTTTTGACCTCAGATTGGTCAAATTCAGGGCCAAATGACAAAAATACCTCTTGACAACCCCTACTTAGAGCTTTAAGGGTAATTTGGTCATTTTATATTCTAGGGCTTTTCTCACTTCGCCCTCAACATGAACCCTACACAATTTTCCCTTCTGAACTCAATGGAATTATCAAATTGATGAAATTCTAGCTCTTTATTCATTCCACACATAAGGCAGCAATTTAGAGTTCTTAGAAGAGTTGTGTCAGTTTCTTGCTTAATCACTTCCTTTCTACTTCTAATCACATGATTAGCTATTTAGAAACTCATTGGGAATGTTTAGATGGAATTAAAGAAACATTTCCCTATAGTTCACTTCATCCCATTTTCCCCCAACACAAGAGAAAACATCCCCATATCTACCAACAACAACAAGAACAACCATCAATTAAGGTAGAAAAAGCAAGTCTTGAAGTTTGCCTCTTGATTCCTTCACTTTCTCTCTCTAGAATGCCTTCCCTCTCTCTCTCTTCTTTTGAGGTTTTTCCTTGAAAACTATGGATTTAATGGTGAAGAAGAGATTAGAAGAGGTGGTAGAGAGTTTAGGAAGCTTAAACTTCAAGATCACAAGCCTCTTACCTTGATCTTTAGAGCCCTAGCTTCCTTGTTCTCCATGTTCTCATTCATCTAGCTCTCTCCCTCTCTTCTGTTTTATTTGATCAAAGGAATGAGAAGAGAATGAAGGAATGATGATTAAATAGAATCATCATAAGGCTTTGCAAGTGGCAGCATTTCCTTGGTCGAACTTTTGATTCTTTACATAATATTTCCTTCATAATAATTCATTTCCCTTTTCATGCTTCTTCATCCACTAAAAATAATGAGAAATGAGAGAGGAATATTACTCTCAAACTATCCCATTATGCCACCTTACAAGTGTTTGACCAAAGCCTTAAGCTTTTCCACTCATTGACTTTCCTTAATAATAATTTACCAACTAGGCTCATTAATTACCAAGTAGTCACTTTTCTCATTTTAATTCCCATTTAACTTAAACATCATGGGGAATACTAGGAAAAAAATACTCATTTATTAATTTATGCAAAAATTACCATTTTTCCCTTACATTATTTTTCCCATTTTCGCACTTAAGGAAAACTGGGTAGAATTTTCATTAAACTTTAAAAATTCATATCTAATTGTACAAATTTTCAATTAGGGTAGTTATAAAGGCTATGTGATCCTTATTAAGTCTAGTTTTATGGGAAAATAAAACATTTGGCCAACTGGAAGGTCATCCTTCCTATAATTCTCATCTTTTGAAGCTGACACTGAAAAATGCCAGTTTCACTGGACTAACTTCAAAAATACATAACTCCTTGTGTACAGATCCAAATAGCTTATATGACCTATCAAATTAAACCTTGATAAGTATAATTTCATTCTAGAAAGTTTTAGAATATTTGTACATCATTTACCCCTTTAAATATGTCACACAACTATGACTGCCACACAGAGAAATTCACTGGTAGCAACACTACTTTGTGTTCCAATTAACTATGTTGTGTATGAATCCTCATTGCACTGTCTTGTCATTCCCCAAGTTCTTCTAATTCATCATAATATTCCCTTTAATACCCTAAAGGTATAAAGGAATTTTAGGGAATACAAGTATGTCTTACTAGGACAATTGCTAAACTGGGGTCTAGCAGTCCGCTTAATCTCAAGCCTCTTGTCCCAAAATTTGGGATATTACAATTTCTGCCAGTGTGAATTCTCTGCGTGGTAGTCTAGTTGTGTGATGTTTTTGAATATGTAAATGATGTCCAAAAATTGTGAAACTTTGTAGTCTAAAAGTATACATTTCAAGATTTAATTTGATATGTCATTTATGTCAATTAGATGTGTACACTAGAAGTTATGTATTTTTGAAGATTGGTCATGTAAAATTGGCAATTTCTAGAGCAGTAGCTAATAAAGTCAAATTTTGTATTGATGTGCGTCCATATGGCTAATGACTATATTTTTATATAAAAATAGACTAATTAGGGGTCACATAACCTTTAGAATGGTTGTAATTGGACATTTGTACATAGAATTATGAATTTTTGAAATTAGGCATTGAATCTGGAATAAATCCTATGACAACGAGGCTTTAGTCGTAAGTCTAGAATTTTATGATTAGAATTGGATGTGATTAATATTTTTCTTATAAAATAGACTCAATTAATTAAGAATTTGAACCACCCCAATTGGAGTTCTATAGAATTAGTTATGATTTTTCAAAGTTTAGTCAAAATGTTGGCAGCTTTTAGCTACCATGCGAATTTAAGAAAGAAAGGGCCAAATGTAATTAGTATGAACTCCAAGGCTGAAAGTAAGCCTTTAAGGTTAATGTAGCCTATTGGGCATTCACTTTTCATGGCACTTATAATGTCGAATTTATCTATGGCCATAAGAACTCAAGAAAGAAGAAGAATGAAAGAATTTCCTATAAGCTTCAAGGGTTGGAAGAAAAGGGGATAAGAAGAAGGACATTAGTCTAAAAGGTAGTAAACTTACTTACTTGCATGTATTTGATGTGTTTGTTGTGTATTGATTTGCAATATTGCTTAGCTTGATTATGTGAAACATGTATGAATGAATGAAGCTTTATTTCTGTTTTTACTATAGCCATAAGTATATTGCACAAAACATTGAGCATGCAGAATAACTATGTGAATATGATCCTATATAAGGAAAGCATATCATGCACTAGCATTCATCTTACATGTATTGTCTGTATGTTTTCTACTGAGAGTCCCCTGAATCTTACCCTTCCCTACCACCCATATAGGTACGTGAACAAGAAAGAGGAGAATGCTCGTAGATGAACCAAAAGGAAGAATGACGAAGAATTGAAGAATAATGTGTATTAATTTACTGTATATAAATTAATTGTATGATCCGGATATTTGTATGAATAGTAAGATTAGATTGATATTAGAATTAAATGGTAATCGGGATCACCAAATTGAAAAATAAGAACTGAGAAATAGAACAAACTCTGATAATTAGTAAGAACAATGCTTTAAAAGTCGGAAACAGAGATGAACCCCTAAGGAATTAAAGAATAATGCTTTCATGTACGTAATAAAGAGGCAGAAATGTAAGGTATTACAGTGTGTGTGTGTGTGTGTGTACATATACATACATACATACATACATACATACATATATATATATATATATATATATATGTGTGTGTGTGTGTGTGTGTGTGTGTGTGTGTGTACACAGATACATACATATATATGTATATATGCATATACAAAATACACACACACACATATATTTATCTCTATGTATGTGTGTGTGTTTATATATATATATATGTATGTATGTATGTCTGTATGTATTTGTGTACACACACACATATTTGTATGAGATACAATCACGATATATGTATTCATATAAACGAAATAATTAATTAAGCCCTCCAAATGAAATCTTAAGTCATAATGCCATCAGTTATTGAATACTTGTCAAAACCTTGTTCGCTTAATTGTAGGTTCTACCAAAGGGAATGTATTTGATTTATTTTGATGAGACAATCATGAGTAATGGTGGTACTAAAAAAGATTCATTATTATTTTTTGACTTAATTGAGATTAATAAAATGATTTAGATCTCAAGGCATTAGATGGGATTAAACATGCCATATCATATGATGATTGAGTATCATAAAGATCTAAGAGTTACGTGTGATGTAATTGATAAAGAGGTTACCTACCTAAATAACTAGATTTAAGCGTCTTACCAAAGCGGACTTAAATTTAAGCGAAATATGGATCTTAGCCCACTAGTTATTATATTGAGGGTTGTTAATTTAGTTGGAGATTAATAACCAACTTTGCATATTTTATTGCAGAATCATGTCAACTAGTGATACTGCTATACTATCATTATGATCAGTTCTTGAGAAAGACAAACTCAATGGGACAAATTGTCTTGATTGGTTCAGGAACTTTAGAATTGTTCTCAAGCAGGAAAGAAAAGCATATGTCTTAGATCAACCCATTCCTGAGGAGCCTGCAGCTAATACTCCAAGAACTCTGAAAGATGCTTACACGAAGCATAAGGGATACTCTATGGATGTAGGTTACTTGATGCTTGCCACTATGGTTCCAGAGCTCTAAAGAGATCTAGAACTTATGGAGGCTCATAAGATAATTGTGCATCTTAATGAAATATTCTAGTAACAGGAAAGGCAAGAAAGGTATGAGACTACAAAGGTCTTAATTCCTACAAGATAGCTGAAGAGCATCAGTTAGTGCTCATGTGTTAAAGATGAAGGCTACATTGATCACCTTGAGAGACTTGGATTTTCCATGAGCCTGGAATTAGGTACAGATTTGATCTTAAACTTACTCCCGGAAAGTTATAACCAATTTGTTATGAATTACAACATGAACAACATGGAGAAATCAATTTCTAAACTATATGGGATGCTTAAAACTGCTAAGTAAAACATTAAGAAAAAAACCTAGCACTGTTTTGATGGTTCATAAAGGAAAGTGTATGAAAAGGAAAGGCAAGAGCAAGGGGAAGGGTAAAGGCTCAGGTGGTCATACCAAAGATTCAAACAAGCCCAAAACCAAGCCTGCAACCAAGAAGACAAAGCCTCCAGTGGAAGGAGTATGCTTCTTTTTTAATGAACCTGGTTATTGGAAGAGGAATTGCAAACTCTATCTCGAAGATCTGAAAAAGAAGAAGAAGGATAGTGGGGCTATCTCTTCAGGTATTTATGTTATAGGTGATAAGTAAAATATTTGCATATTTATTTTCCCTTATATGATGATTTTGTGGACGATATTTGAGCTTATCAAATTATTTAATGATTAAGCTCAAATATCGTTCACAAAATCATCATATAAGGGAAAATAAATATGCAAATATTTTACTTATCAAATTAAAAACTTGTTACGAGTGTAGGATGATATATTTTAGTGCAAGTGTGCACTGTCGTAATCAAGTAATATAGAAGTGAGTAGAGTATCGTTCCCACAAGGATTGATCACTAAGTACCAAATTGGTAATCTTAGTACTATTTAGTCAGTCGATTAGTTGTGATTGAGATTACAAAATAAAAATGATGAAATATGAATATAAGTGATATGAAGACAAATATGAGAAAAAGCCCTAGGGATTAGATTTCACTTAATGAATTCCGGATTGAATCACTTATCTATTCTAGTCCAATTTATTCCACGTGATTGATAGTCGAGTTTCCCTAATTTAATTACTAGCCTCTTCCAAGGTCAAGTAATTCTATAATTAATTGCTAACCCAATATATTCCTATATGAATTTAAGCAATTAATCATGCATTAAGATTTATGAAACTCATTAAGACTACACAACCCATATGAATATATTCCTATTTCATATGCAAATTATGGTTTTAATTATAGGATCCATACACATGCATCTCCTTCTGGTCTCAACAAGCATATTAAAATCATCCAAAAAGTGGCCAATCAATTGAAAGCAGTAAGAACAATAACTAAAACTCAATCATGAAGGAAAAATTAAAACTAGATTTAATAAGTTAAGATTCAATCCGTCATTAGTAAGCTACGTCATCACCCTAGGAAAAGGAAAATTTAGCTCATGATAAAATTAAAAACAAAACCAAAATAAATTACAAACATAATAAATATTGCATAAAAATTAATAACAAAAACATAAAAATACAACTACAAGATGCATGAAAATGGAAAATATAGCCTACCATATAGGAGATAAAACCTTCCATGTAGGTGGTAACCTATACCATCCATAAAGAATGACTACCTAGGCCTTCCATATAGGAGGTAAAACCATCCATGTAAGAGGCATGCAAGAAGTAAAAAAATGCAAGAAATAAATTCTAAAATAAAAAATCTCTCTCTAAATTGAAAATCTCTCTCTAAATTGAAAATCTCTCTCTCTCTCTTCCTTCTCTTTCATTTTAGGGTGCCAAGAAGCTCTATTTATAAGCTTCATTTTCGGACTGCTACAGTGAATTTGCTACAGTAAAACACGTTTTGAATAGTAACCCGCTATAGTATTTTGTTACAGGAAAATGCATTCTGCACCGACCGCACTCTGAACAGAAGATGCTATAATGAATCCCGCGTGTGAACAATCAGCTTCTACAGTGTCTATATCTTTCTACAGTTCCCGTATTTTTCTACAGTACCGTATATACTACAGTGTCGTATGAATAATAAAAAATCCCTTAAATGCCTTCTTTAATTCTTTTTAATGCGGTACTGTCTGTAGCTGCAAAAAAATCATTATTTATTTATTAATTACACCCAAATTGATTACATTAAGCTCAAATATCGTCCACAAAATCATCGTATAAGGGAAAATAAATATGTAAATATTTTACTTATCAAATTCCCCCACACCTAGCTCTTGGACGTCCTCAGACAAGAAGGATTGACTAATAAGTGCTTCCAACAAAATCAGAAGTGCCAAGTTATAAATAAGGACACAATTGAAGAATAAAGAGATAATAGTATTCTTGAATCAACAAAAGTATAAACTAGTAACTTGATTTGAAAGTGAATGAACCTAATTTATAATTGTGACTCATCCTCTCAATCTCTCAAGTGTTTAAGGGTAAGTGTTTCGCTCAAATTCACCTGAAAAAAATTACACTATCATAAGCTTGCCAAAAATCTCAATCTCTACTACCTAATTCACATGCATAATTTAAATCAAAAGGACTTATTGAGGGTTGTAATGGGGCTATGGTAAAAGGAATGTAAAAAGTAATATGAAGGGCTACATTTAAGAAGTAAATAGAACAATTGAAAAATGGGTCATCTTATGAACAGACTTATCTCATCACAACAACCCACAATTTTTATTCAAATACTAAATATCTTTTTTTTTCTTTTTCTTTTTTTTCTTTTTTTCCTTTTTTTTATAACTTATGCAATTTTACAGTTGATGATATATAGACCCCCACACTTGTCAAAAGTCCATTTCACAAATATTTCAAATGCTCTGTTAATCTTTCGAATTAGGAAAAAGCACTTGATATATCATTAAAACACATATTAATGGGGAGAAATAATCAATCATGCTCAAAAGGGCTTATCAATGGTATAATTGCAAGGTTGGCTATTTGGCTCTGGCTAAGCAAAATGAATGCCTTTATCATTTTTGAATGTGCATGTGACATGTAATTTCAACCAGATTTAAAGTAAGTTCTAGAGTGACAACTTAATAGGTGAGTATCACACACAAGAAAGATAATTATTATTGATCATATAGGCTCAAAAGCTCATAGTTAGGGGCTTTCAAATTAAGCTCATTCAATCTCAAAATTCATTACCAATCGCAACAATCAATTGTTCAATCATGCTATAAAATCTCTAAACTTAATTGATACATGCTTCAAACTTATATACTTCTTAAAATTATTGAAAAGCACTTACACAAAAATTTTTTTCCAGGTCGAACCTCTTCTTTTCTTTTTTTTAAGATGAAATAGAAAAAAAATGCAACTAATAAGATGTGTCTCAAGAGTTAAGAATAACTCTTGACTCTGCCAACTATGCATACCCCATGCATATAATAGTTTTACTAACTAACTATCTAATGGAGAAACTATGTTTTTTTTTTATAAATAGGCATTTATCTCTCTACTTCCTTCACATGGGTATCAGATACTGCATGTGGTTCTCACATTTGTACAAATGTGCAAGGGTCTTAAGGATAGTAGAAAGCTGAAGAAGGGCGAAGTGGACCTACGAGTTGGAAACAGAGCAAGAGTTGCTGCTTTAACTGTAGGCACTTATGAATTTGTTCTGCCCAGTGGGTTTTTGTTAGTTTTGAACAATTGTTATTATGTTCCAGTTTGAGTAGTAACATTGTTTCTCTTTCTTATTTTGATAAGGAAGGTTATACTTCCATTACTGGGAATGGTAAATGTTCTATTTATCGTAATGACGTTTTCTATGCTCATGGTGATTTACATGTTGGTGATTATATATTAAATTTGGAACATCCTAAGAGTGAAAACATCTATAACATAACTACCAAATAGATCAAATCAAATTATTTAAATCCAACCAACCTATGGCATTGTCGTCTAGGACATATAAATGAGAAACATATTTTTAAACTTCATCAAGATGGATTTCTTAACTCATTTGATTTTGAATCATATGATACATATGAATCTTGCTTATTAGGAAAGATGACAAAGGCGCCTTTTACTGGGCATAGTAAGAGGCCATTGATTTATTAGGCCTCAAACAAACAGATATATGTGGACCACTGAATACAGCTGCCAAAGGAGGTTATATGTACTAAATTACATTTATAGATGACTTTAGTAGATATGTATATATCTATCTAATGAAACATAAATCTAAATCTTTTGAAATGCTCAAAAGATTCCAAAATAAAGTACAAAACCAACTTGGCAAAACGATTAAAGTACTTCAATCTGATCGATTTATTGGACACTACATAAGACGCCACTTGTACCTCTATCATGCATGTTGCATCGTTGATCGAAATATCACACGATAAAAGAGATGTGATATAGTTGTATGATAGGTTGTATTGGGTTATCGATCCTCATATGAATTGGGGCAGTCGTAATGTCTTGCTAGAAGTCACTTACGACTTGTGGGTTAGTATAGTCATTGGGCCACTGATAATTTTATATGGGCCTACATGGTCGCGCTAAAAAATAGCACAATATGAGCTATAATGTCCAGATTTATTGAATCTAATATATGTCTAGATTCAATGAATTTAATGGTTAATCTAAGGTGGATGAGTTTTATACACACACACACAACACATGTTGTGTGAATATTTGCTTGATAATATATATATATATATATATATATATATATATATATATATATATATATATATGTATGTATGTATGTATGTATGTATGTGTGTGTGTGTGTGTCTATATATATATATAATATTAAAAAATCGGGGAAAAAATAATATTATATATATGTATATGTATTTTCGAAATACATATATATTTATTATATTGTGTTAGTTTTAAATTTAGTTTTATTTGATAAATTAAATTTAATAACTAACATGATAAAGATATAATATCTCAATTTAATTTATAAAGATAAATTAAATCTATTTCCATTGGCTTTTTATTCAGATTAAATAAATAGGTTAAATTAAAACTATTTGATAGATTTAATTAAACCATATTTATTTAATTTTCTTATCAAAACAATTAAATGTTAATCAATATGATATGGTTTTCAAAATTAATTAAGATTAATTTTAAAAAGCCTATATCCATCATAAAATATAAAACCCTGACTAGTTATTTAAGTGAGAGCTAGGTTTTCTACGGATAAGGAAAATAGATAGAGAACCGTGAGAAAAAGAAAACTATAGAGGGACACTGGTGGCGCTAGCACGCTGTCCATGTTGGATTTCTATTCGTGTGGATACCGATTGAGGGAGCTGATCCGAGTTTTTAACTTCTTGAGATCGAAAGGAATGACTGAATACATAAGAAATGTATGTTTTTTACTACTCAATTTAAACACTATTGACAAATCTACAGTAGGGATTGAAAAAAAAAATTAATTTTAATTTTCCGTTATGCCTACCAATCCCAAGACCTACCTGTCTCAAGATGTAATATCCCAAATTTCGATCACCAGAAAATTCCTTTATACCTTAGTGGTATGAAAGGGATAAAGTGGTGAATTAAAGAGCATATTAGGAGACACAATAAGGTAATTAGAGGTTACACACAACATAGTTATTTGGTACATAAGCTAAGGATGTTGCCGATAAGTTTTACTGTGAGGCAGTTATGCTATGAAATATTGTTAAATAGATAAATAATGTCCAACAATTCTGAAACTTTCCTAAATAAAATTAGACATAACAAGATTTAATTTGATAGGTCATATAGAATTTTTGGAGTAATACACGAGAAGATATGAATTTTTTAAGTTGTACCAGTGAAGCTAGAAATAATCTATGGCAGCATCCAAAAATAAATATTATAGGAATGATGAGCTTCCAATTGGCCAAATGTTATAGTTTTCCATAAACCTATACTTGATAAGGCTCACATAGCTTTTAGAACCATCCCAATTGGATATCTATATAATTATATATGAATTTTCAAAATTTGGTGACAATTCTGCCAAAAAATGGGAAAAATTACAAAGCCAAAATGGTCATTTTAACTAAATGAATAAATCTGATAATTTCCTACATAATAATAGGGAATGAACAGATGTAATATCATGGAGGAGTCTTATGAAAATATCCAAGATAAAAGCATGGAATAATATATATATATATATATATATATATATATATATATATATATATATATATATATATATAATTTGACATATGATGAAATTCCATAAAATAATATTTCTCATGAGCACCTAAGCATATGTCTAGAGAACTCTTAAGTTCTCTATATTAAGGGCCTCTTGCACGTCCAAGAGAAGAGAGGAGCTAGAGAGTAGGAGGAGTAAAGGAAGAAGAGGAAGTTCCAAGGAGCAAGAACTAGGTAAGTAGGTATAAATTTATACTTATTCTTGCTCTCTAGTTCATGAAAACCCTTCTTAACCTCCATGTCACCTTGGGATAGTTATTCAACAACCTAAACTCAAGGAAAAGGAGGAGGAAGGTGATAGCCAAAAGAGGGGAAAGAAGAAGGAGTAAGGTAAGTTGTATAAACCTTGAAATTATTGTTAAACACTGAGTTGTGACTGTTGTCTGGCTGGAAAATGTGGTTATTTGTGATGGTTTTGTAAATTTGGGATGTCCATTTTCTAAGGGAAAATGCTAAGAAAAATTCCATTGAACATGTTAAAGTGATGATTCAATGAATAAACAAGTGGAAACAAGTGTAAACAAGGTATTTTAAGCTTGAAATCATGAAAATCTAATTTTTCTGAAAAACTTCTCAAGTTTTGGCCAAGTCCAGTAATTGGGGAAGGAGCTGGAATTTCATGATTTTAATGGTTCCATGATGTTTATAAGGGAAAATTTTGTAGGGTTCATGAAGAGTGCAAAGTATGAAAAGCCCTGGAATGACAATTTTGCCTCTAAAACCCCAAGTTAGGGCTGCCATTGCAAACTTGTAATTTATGCAGGAATTTGTCTAATATGAGTTCAAAGATATATTCTACACACAAAAATATTCAGGATTAGCCCATGTTATAATTTTTCGAAAAGTACAAAAAATACCGGGTAAAAAGGGAATTAGATCGGGTCTTCCAGGGGCATTTTAGTAAATATGTGATTTTGGGCAATAATAACCAACTTGTAAATTCTAGAATAAAGTATGAATGAGTAGTAACTCATTTGCAATTAATTTGGGAATTTTAGGATTTGGTAATTGCCCGAGCCAGACAAAAGGTTAAAGGATCGGTAGTAGCTAGGCTTTGGAAAGGAGTCTAGATAGTAACTCTATCTCTCATATTTTATGTGAATGTTAATATGCATTGTTTTCCATGTTATGTACAATGTGATATACTGGTGGTGGTGGTTATGCTTATCTGTGTGCTACATAACCTATTTGGCTATACGTATTTGTGTGTTGTATAGCTTGGCTATGCGTATCTGTGTGCTATATAGCCTATATGATGATGACAACACTATATGGCAATACGTATCTGTGTGCTGTATAGCTTGGTTGCACGTATCTGTATTCTATGTAGCCTGTGTTGATGATTTGATTACTGTATGGATTGAGATATAGAAGTAGGGAATGGACGATCATTTTGAATCGGGGAAAAATCATCGTTTAGTTCTTGAACATTGTTAGACATGTGCTTGACATTTTGATTGCTGCATCATGATAAATGTTGCATTGCATATTTATACTTCACATTGTATATGATTAATAGCCTGTTACTACTGAGATTCATATAAATCTCACCCCTTACCATAAATTTAAAAATTTATCTCAGCAAGTAGAAACAGCTTAGAGGGCAGAGTAGCAGATACTGACAGCTGAAGGACTGATGCTGGTTCGAGAATTTTTTCGTTGGTTATCTGATAGTCTTTCTTTGTATTGGATATGTGTCGTATCATGTATAAACTCTGTGGGGATATTTTGTAATGTAATCAAGAATTTTATATCAGTATATGATAAAATTTCTATTTGCCCATTGAACGTGCATCTATACTCTGATAAATGTCAAAATATTAAGGGGTTTGATATAAGATGTCCTAGTTAACTCCCAATGCAACTTGTACTTACGGGTCTTACAGCTTAGGGACTAATCGTCCCACATATAAGAAAATGATAGGAAATGCATACAAAGTAGCATATATGATATAAGGGATAAGGTACTACTTGGTAGCCTTTCCAAACTATGTTCTTGTTCCCAATCTCGTGGGCGTCGCGAGCAAAGGTCAAATCCTATAAGTTAGAATTCACTGACGGTGAGTTATTACATGTCCCAATATTTTTGGCATAATATAATTTAAATTATTCTTGACCCATCCCTATGCTTATCCTTGGTTTTAGACTTGCTGGTTATCATTTAAATCACTAAGGTAGCCATTGGAAGCTCAAACAAATGCCTATAGGGTTGGGAAGTGCTAAACCAGTCAACGTCTCTCGGAAAATATGAAGTGCTGAAATAAGGGGTTTTGGCCGCAACCAATGAACTCTTTGGCTGCAGCCAAAAAGGGTCCAGAAGCTTTTGGGCTACAACCAATAAATCATCTAGCCACAGCCAAAAAGGCCTCACCGCAGCCAAAACCTTGATTTCCATATTTCCTTTGTTTTGTAATTCCAAAAATTATAACTTAACCTACAAAATTCCAAATAGAGTGGTTAAAAGTCTTATGTGATACTCTTCAAGTATATTTTGAAGGAAAAATACCTTCTTTAGCCATTCCCACATACAGAAATCCAGAATCACCAATAACTCCCACTGCCCTAGATTTTCTCCAGTTTTAAAGGTCTAACTTCAAAAATTCATATCTCCTAATATATTAATCCAAATGGGACATATGACTATTGAATTAAAGCTTATGATGTATAATTTAAATATGTAAAGTTTCATATCCATTGGATATCATTTGATCAGTCAAAAACACATTACAAAAAGATTGCCTCACAGAACTCAAATATGGCAGCACTTGTATAAAAATTTCAACTTTCGGTTTTTCATTCCCATTCATTCAGGATCATTACTAGGGGCTATTCCCACATGATTTTTTGTGTAGAATCTATTAGTGACATAAAAAATACCAAAATATTCCTCTTTCTTCAAGTTTTTCTTATGACCGAAACTTATGTCCAAACTAGCAAAAACCAAGTTTGCATTTTGACCCCTTATACTAGTTTTGTATTATCATCAAACACCTTATATCAATATTCATGACTAAACACATATGACCCCCAAAAACCCAGCTTGGATGAAACCTTTAGGTAGCCCAAGAAGGGTTTAAAACTCAATAAAACCATAACACAATTGTTTCAAAATAAAGCTTAGGCTTACCTCTTTGCGATTCTACAACCGGTTCAGAACTCTGGCAACACTCCGGCCAACTAAATGGCACAAAACACCTCTTATCAGAAAACTAAGACCATAGAAATGAAGCTCTCTGTGAGGAGAATAATAATTATGAAGGGCTTATCGGTCGAAAATGGCGTTACGAGGTCGGAATAGGCTTAGGAACTCAAGAACTTTCACCATTCACTCTCCTTCTCTCTTCTTTCAATTTTCCTAGATTTTTCTTATTTTTCTCCTCTATCTTTCTTGGCTACTGAAATGATGCTCTTGGAAGGTGTTAAATAAGCCTTAATCACATGTATTTGGCTTTTGTATTGACATGTGTCATTTACTTAAATCCTAAGATGCCAAGTGTCCTTTTTGGTTTTATTTTCTCTTCTTTTAGGCATCACTTTAGTCAAGGGAGGAAAAGGCCTGAAGAATTCCCCTGACTCTCAGGTTCAATGTTCAGAAAAGACAAGCATGTGGCCAGGCCAGAGACCTTTGAATTCCCCTAACCCAGAGGCTAGGTGGCACCTCCTTAAAGTGCCAACTCAAAAGGTAAGAAAATGAAGTGCCATCATGAAGGACACTTGTTGTAAAACACCATACATTACCGACTCTTAGTTCCATTATATCAGAGTATGTGAGTGAATATATCGATAAATTAAAAGTCATTCTCTTATTCATGCTAGAAAATTTCTCAAATACATTAGAGTGATTCTCTACTTATACAACATTCATACACACACATACATCCATATATACACACATACATGAAATACAGGAGGTAGTGCCCCGCACTACGGCCTCCTCTTCATTTCACGTCTCCATATCTCCTCCGTGCATCTTCACGCATCTTCACCTGTCTAAATGGTTGGTTGGGAGGAGTGATATTCGAGAGAATCTCAGTAGTGAACAGTACCTCTATGCATGGCAGATATATATGAATGCATGACATGCTTGCCTACCCTATTTCATGCCAACATAATAACATGTTGCATGCTCAATGTTATGACATATCAATGGCCATCGCACAAATATAACAGAGATTCAATCAATTAAATATGCTCAACATAAATAGGCATAACAGTCACATAATCAATGCATATAACATACATATCACACCCATGCAGGAAAGGTAAATCTACTACCTGTCGGACTTCACGTCCGTCCTCAGTCCTTCGTCTTTGCTCTGGTTCGGGCACGACCGTCCATCGAGTCCTAGAATTCCATCCAAATAAATTTAATGAGTTATTACTCTTTCTTATATCATTCTAGACTCGTATTAGTTGATAACTTAGCCCAATTATGCTAAATTACCAAAATGCCCCCGGAAGCCCAGCCTGACTGTACTTTTACAGAAATTACATTATGAGCCAATCCTACACAATTTTAGGTGTAGAATCCATTTTTGACATCATATTAGTCAAATTCATGCCCAAATGACAAAAATACCCCTTTAACAGCCCCTATGTAAAGCTAAAAGGGTAAATTGGTCATTTCACCTTCTAGGCCTTTTCTCACTTTCTCTTCAACATGAACCCGACACAATTTGCTCTTCTGAACTCAATGGAATCATCCAATCGATGAAATTCCAACTCTACCCTCATAAACCATATAGGGCAGCCATTATAGAGTTCTCAGAAGAGTTGTGTCGGCTCCTCCGTTTCTTTATCTTAATATCCTCCTTTCTACTCCTTATTACATGATTAGCCGTTTAGACATCCATTGGACATCGTTTCGGCCCCAAAACATGGATAGAATGAGAGATGAATAGTACACTACTTCCAAAATACTCATCCAAATGATAAACCAAAATGGTAGAAAGGTAGCACACTCTTACCTCTACATGCTTCTGAATTCGGTTCAGAATTCAGCCGATGCTCCAGCCGGCAAGACGGCACCAACGGCCTCCAAATGAGAATCCAAAACCATAGAATCGAAGCTCGGGATGAGTAGAACAACCTTTGTACTGGACATTTTGAGAGAAAACGCTGGTTCGGACGAGTTCCGGCGAATCAACACTTTCTCTCTCTCCTCTCGTTCTTCATTCGCGTTCTCGTTCTTCTTTCTCTTTCTCGGTCTCATCTGTTCCGTTCTCTTTCCTTCTTTCCCTTTTAATCCGAACACAAGAAAGGAAGGGAATTAATTGATGAAGGATGATGATTAATTAAAATCATCCGGTGGCCTTTACTCAATTAGTCCACCTATCTCATTTCTTGCATAGCAAGTTTCCTTTTTCTTTTCCTTCATTATTCCATCAATATTAATGAGAAATAAGAGAGTATAGTCCACTCTCAAATTATCTCATTATACCACCTCAAGTGGTCCACCAAAGCCTTAAGCTTTTCCTCTTATTGACTTTACTTGATAATTATTTACCAATATGGCCTCATTAATTACCAAGTAGTCATTTCCCTCCTTTTAATTCCCATTCAACTCAACATATTGGGAATATTAGGGAAAATCCATCATTTCTCAACTTATGAAAAAATTACCATTTTGCCCTCACCTTTTATTTCCATTTTTAATATCCAAATATATTAAGGAATTTTGGGATGTAAACCATGTCCTCACTTGGACATTTGCTAAATCGGGGTCTAGCAGTCCATTAAATCCAGGCTAAATCTCAAGCCTTTGATCCCAAAATTCGGGGTATTACATTTCTCCCCCTGTTCAATAAATTTCGTCCTTAAAATTTTGAACATCATATGGTACCATTGTACTTCCAAGAATCATCCTGAGACATTATGTCTACTCTTTCCATTCTATAAATGGCACAATTGCCAGTTAGCCCCCCTTCTGGAAGCCACATACGACACCTTAGCCACTATCTATCAACCTCTTTCTCAACCAAAACTGGTGCTTCACACAGGTACCCATATACCTGGTTAGCTCTTCTAGCCATGGTAATCTTAGGATGGCTAGCCTCTAACATCGTATCAGTGTAAAAGCTATCGCTTCGTCCCACTCTTACCTAGTGAGAACCTCTGATCACGGTGGCAAATTACAGCCATCTTATCATTTAGCTTTTTCATCTGCAAGCTTATAAAGCATGCAACTCAAGAATCATATTCTTGAGACCATATCTTTAATGGCACTCTGCACTCACTATGCAGCACTTTCATTCCTTTTGTACCCAATTTATAGCATTCACCACAGGACTCACCAGTCCGATCTCACAGCGCTTGGGTTCTCAGGGCTCACTGCCTTTTCGGGTCTCTCCCGGATCATCTTGTATGCATACTAGGCTTTTAGCCTTATTGGGACTCTCCCATATCACATCATATGCATACTAAGCCTTACGGCTCACTTACTACCAAGACACTGGATACTCTGGCTTAACAGCCTAGGGATTCACCCCTCCATGCCATAGGAATTTTAGGCTTACTACCTTAGCTACAATCTGGTACAATTTGAATGTTATGCCAATATAAATATAGACTGTGGACACACTAGTCTAATGTCACCATGCTAGGTAACAACCACAACACTTAGACATTTAGGTCTTATAGCCCACAGACTCTTGTCTTATGCAAACGTGCATATTGGGTCTTATTGCCTTAAGCCTCTACTCGGTTCCATTCTCAACATATCTCACATCCTGCCAACCTAAGGACTTTCAAGCCTGTCAGGTCTTATGGCTTCAAGACAATCAATCCACCATCTTTGCCGAATACAGCCCTCCCACTAGGCCCAACTGCAGAGCTACCCTCAATGGGTGCCCTCTACAGCGGTACGGGAGTCATTAAACGGCCCTCCCACTAGGCCTAACTGCAGAGCTACCCTCAATAAGCACCCTCTACAGTGGCGTAGGAGTTATTAAATAGCCTTCCCACTAGGCTTACACCCATTAAGCCCCGGCTCCAGGCTCACCTGGACTAACCGTACACGGGTGCAACATTTGGCCCAACTGAACCCCCACCAGGAGTATAGGAGGCAAAACTTCACTGGCAAGCTAACCAGCTATCCCCCGAAGGAGATCCTCTTAAGTATTGAACATGCGATGTTGGATACTTAAGCCGCGCTCGATAACTTTGGCATCGTTGAGTTTCATTTACTCATTTCAGGCTTCAACTCTTGCAGCTCAACTCATTCTCATTCTTATGTAATGTTCACGAAGCATGCTAAACAAACCATCACCATCACAATCATCTCATGAGCATCTCATGCAATTCATAGACTGACATAGCCC
The DNA here is from genome assembly GCA_037074505.1 of Albizia julibrissin. Classification (NCBI taxonomy): domain Eukaryota; kingdom Viridiplantae; phylum Streptophyta; class Magnoliopsida; order Fabales; family Fabaceae; genus Albizia; species Albizia julibrissin. The sequence goes on along the minus strand of CM073489.1, from coordinate 14,329,509 downwards.
TAGACAGGTTCTCAGCCCCGAGGGACCACTTTGCAACTCATGAATGCTCATAAGGTCTTACTGCCCAGGGAATCATCCTTATGTAAAAGACATCACAGGACTTACAGCCTCGGGCCTCCGCCCATCAGGTCTGACTGCCTAAGGATACGTGGGTCTAAAAGGTCTTACTGCCTACTGTATATTCATAACACAAATATACCTGATGGTAAACACATACATGCAGAACCATTACATAAAATTCATGAGTAAGAGCTATTTAGCTTAATATCGTTGAGCCTGTTCTTCCTCAATCTCTTTCATCATTTAGTGCATAAGCACTGTATGACTATTCACTGGGTCATACAAACTCTTCTTCTCAAGGAAACTTACTCGATAGAAAACTCATTACAATATACCACTATTGAGAGCCAACGTCCCCGTAGCTCTACTCTACGGTTTCAACTTCACGGCGGCTTCACGCCACGGTTTGTCATCATGGCAAATGCACACTATGGTTCAACATCATGGCGTCTTCACACTACGATCCTACACTCAGTGCTTTACGCAGTCCCCTGACTGGTCAGCCCCTCCGATCTAACCCTTCGTAGGTAGCCTTTTCAGATCAAGTCTCCCCATAGATAGCCTTCTCCGATCAAAACTCCCTGTAGGTAGCCCTTTCCTATCAGAATCCTTCGCAGGTAGTTTTATCCAGTTGGTTGCCTCCAAATAGAAGTACCATTGTAATGGAATTCAAATCTCATAAGATCCTTCTTCTCTAGTAGTTCTGTAATCTGTTCACTCCCTGGAGTCAGTTCATTTGAACTTCAATATTGATTCTACTCCAAGCAATATCCATAACTCAAAGGGATAAGTCCATGATTGAGATCTTTCCCTCGTGCTAGATTTACAACTAGCAACCTCCAAATGACGATTCTCACCCATCTCTGTACTATACTCTAGTACCTCAGCTACTCAGGCTATCTCAAATTCCTGATTCTCAAATCAAGATTCTACTCTTAGAACCTTAATATCACCCGAGTCAGAAATCACTTTCCTCAATCATACCTAATAGGCACGCTAAAAATATCAAGATCAATAGCAGCTATTCTAACCTTTACGGTTCCGGGTAATATCCTCAAAGAAATTTCTGAAGGTTCACCATCATCTATAAGGTTCACAAGGTTCTGACTTCTGTCATCAAATAGAACAAAGTGCAACCTTATTATCATCTGGACCTAAGCACCATCTAGCTTAGATCTGATCCAAACGTATTCTCAACCTTCAGTATCATCATATCATATCCTCTATGATTGATATACGATATGATCATCACTTATCATGTATCACCGTATATCATTAACCCCACGGGTTACTAAAGATCATCTCTTAGCATGGAGAGTCTCAACACAATCACTAAACCTCAAACTCAATTTCCATAACCCCGTCAATAAACTTTTCTGAGCAGTATCCACTGCAACAGAAAGGGTTTGGATTAAAATCAATACTTACTTTATTATCTCCATGCCTCTAACCATCTCATATGTCATTAGGTGTTGGCAGTCCATACATACCTTACCCATACCATGACATGTCAAATAAGTCTCACACAATGTGCCAAAGCTTTCTATAAAACTTTGCACAAGGTCACATTTTCATTTTCAGCAAACTGCCACTGAACTCGAGTTTGAACTCTTTCACTCGAGTTCTAACCCAAAACTCAAGTTCCAATAATTGCACTCGGGTCTAGCTAATTATCCATCGAGACTTAGTTGAGACTTTAATCTTTCCATAAGCTATAAAGGTGTGCCCTCGAGTTTATCTTCAAAAACTCAAGTTTTTGGCTTCGCACTCGAGTTTTCCCAACACACTCGAGTTCTGCCGGCTTCTCCCCCAGGACTTAGTTTTTTTTTCACATGACATGAAAACTTGCACTCGAGTTCACCACGGCACACTCGAGTTCTTAACATTATCCACACTTGAGTCTGAATCTCAGCACTTGAGTCCCACAAATTTCCTTCACACTCGAGTCCTAAAAGTGTGAGGAAAGAAGTTCGTTCCAGAGACTTCTTCAGATGCCATCATTCCATTCGACACTCGAGTTCTGCACCATGTACTTGAGTTCATCATCCTCAGGTGTAGAATCCATTTTTGACATCATATTAGTCAAATTCATGCCCAAATGACAAAAATACCCCTTTAACAGCCCCTATGTAAAGCTAAAAGGGTAAATTGGTCATTTCACCTTCTAGGCCTTTTCTCACTTTCTCTTCAACATGAACCCGACACAATTTGCTCTTCTGAACTCAATGGAATCATCCAATCGATGAAATTCCAACTCTACCCTCATAAACCATATAGGGCAGCCATTATAGAGTTCTCAGAAGAGTTGTGTCGGCTCCTCCGTTTCTTTATCTTAATATCCTCCTTTCTACTCCTTATTACATGATTAGCCGTTTAGACATCCATTGGACATCGTTTCGACCCCCAAAATACTGATAGAATGAGAGATGAACATTACACTACTTCCAAAATACTCATCCAAATGATAAACCGAAATGGTAGAAAGGTAGCACATGCTTACCTCTACATGGTTCTGAATTCGGTTCAGAATTCCGGCGACCCTCCAGCCGGCGAGACGGCACAATGGCCTCTAAACGAGAATCAAAAACCATAGAATTGAAGCTCAGGATTAGTAGAACAACCTTTATACTGGACATTTTGAGAGAAAACACCGTTTCGGACGAGTTCCGGTGAATCAATACTTTCTCTCTCTTCTCTCTCTCCTCTCGTTCTTCTTTCTCTTTCTCGTTCTCATCTGTTCCGTTCTCTTTCCTTCTTTCCCTTTTAATCCAAACACAAGAAAGGAGGGGAATTAATTGATGAAGGATGATGATTAATTAAAATCATCCGGTGGCCTTTACTCAATTAGTCCACCTATCTCATTTCTTGCATAGCAAGTTTTCTTTCTCTTTTCCTTCATCATTCCATCAATATTAATGAGAAATAAGAGAGTATAATCCACTCTTAAATTATCCCATTATACCACCTCAAATGGTCTACCAAAGCCTTAAGTTTTTCCTCTTATTGACTTTACTTGATAATTATTTACCAATATGACCTCATTAATTACCAAGTAGTCATTTTCCTCCTTTTAATTTCCATTCAACTCAATATATTGGGAATATTAGGGAAAATCCATCATTTCTCAACTTATGGCAAAATTACCATTTTGCCCTCACCTTTTATTTCCATTTTTAATATCCAAAGATATTAAGGAATTTTGGGATGTAAACCATGTCCTTACTTGGACATTTGCTAAATCGGGGTCTAGCAGTCCATTAAATCCAGGCTAAATCTCAGGCCTTTGATCCCAAAATTTGGGGTATTACACTTCTCATCCTCTTAGCAAGCCAACACAAAAGTGAAGTAGTACTTTGTCATGATGAGAGGATACTTGTCATTTTCTTTTAAAGCCACCATAAAAGTTGTGACATCATTAGCTATCATGACTTTATTAAAGCTACTTTAATAAAATTACTTTATCGCTGTTTACTCAAGATCGCGGCATGCATACTGAGACTTGCCCAATGACACCATGAACGCCTCCTTAATCTACTAAAATGGCGCCAAGTGTCTTGGCAACAGCAATTAATTTCCTCTGACTTCTTACACTTGTATTTTATAATGACCTCGCCTCTTGCCACTGTAGGCCGACGTGCTGGCACCCTCGCCTCCTGCTAGTACCGTAAAAGTATGATTATGGCACGTATACCGAGGCTTACCCAATTACACCATGACCCAGTCCTTAATCTAGAAAAATGGCGCCAAGTGTCTTCGCAGACACCAATTAATTTCCTCTGACTTCTTACACTCATATTTTGTAACGGCCCTATGTCCCGCCACCACAGGCCGACGTGACGGCACCCCCACTTCCTGCTACCGTGGGGCCGACGTGGTGCAGGTATTGCTCCCCCTCTAAGGGATTTATTTCTCTTCCTGTACCCCTTACTGGGCATTAGGAAGAGAACGCCTCCCCAAGGTCTTGAAGCCAGAACCTGAGGATAAGTCCAAGTCTTAAGAGCCATTTGGTAACTACTTGCACCATGGTGGTGGGGGCATTTTTCTTCCGACCCCTCCCCTTCCCTCCACTCTAACCAAACAGGCCCTTAAGATATTCAATGAAAAAACTAGGCTACTTGCACATAGAGATTGGAAGGTCTTGCTAATAATCCATACTCTTAGTAGAGGTCTTTCTTGTACTAATTGTTTAGCTAAGCGCTCCCATAGCATGGGTGCTTCTTTTTGTATCATTGATCACCCTCCACCTATTAGCCACCTATTAGCGATGAGGTGGATAATGTTGATGTCGGGCATCAAACTTAACTTGTTTTTCCTTTGGTTGACTTATAATTTATGGCAAACAATTTGTTCTTCAAAACGTATACAATAAAATTATTTTTAACCAATGTATGATTTTTAAACAACTTTCATTTACGTTATTGAGCGGTATTTTAGTCCAAAATATATTATTTAATGGTGAATTAAAGATTGGATGGATAAAACTTGGATCATAAAAATAGACAGGAGGTATGTGTCATATTTATTTTGATTTCATAATTTGTTTATTTAGGTTTTGAAAATAAAAAATCGTCTCTATAAAAGTTAAAGGTAAAAAATAGAGGGCAACGTAACTCAGTATATTTTACCCTAAACATTTTATGTTAGATTGAGAAACAATGACAACCGCATATTTCGAGTATTTCAACTATTAGTATTACATCACAGATAGAAAGCCAATAGGAGAACCATCAAAATGAGATTATTTTAAACTGCTTTTATAAATACAACTTTCACAGTACAAACTTTAAATGGAAGACATACTTTAAAACCATGACAGATAGGAATATAACAGAGAGGTTGAATCTTCAATTATCAGTGGCCACCAGATTTGGAAGAGAAATCAATTATGACACTCTGCAAATGTTGGAGTGTCTTGTCCCTTGGGGGTGGAGTGTCCTTGATGATTGGATGATCTAGAAAGTTCTTCTTCCAAGAACTGATGGCTGGAAATTTCAGTGGGTCCATTACATGAAAGTTTCCAGCTTCTTCCATCACAGGAAGAAAATAAGAGATCCATCCTAATGCAAGGTCCAAGAACCCAATATTTTCCCCACCAAAGAATTGTTTACCTTTTATTAATTCTTCTATCTTCTCCATTGCTTCTTTTGCGTTTTCTGCATTGTTTTTCTTTTCATCCCCACTAAACATCATAGCCTTCCCAGCAGCATGTAGTACCTGCACCATGTTTAAATAAAATTTTAACAACTATACACGGACGTCAACCAAATAATACGTTTTTTGATAAAACAAAAAAAACAAATAATACTTTTATTGGGCTAACTTAAATATACATAACCCCCAAAAGTTTGAGTTATATGCAAACAAACTCTAACAATATTTAAAACTTTACAATAAATCTCCCTAAACTATTAAATTTATACAAATAACTTCCCTGCCAATAATTTGTCTTTTATTTCATTAAAGTAATATATGTAATAAGAGTATTTATGCATGGCTTAAAGTTTAGGGAAAAAGACAAAAAAAATATCACTTAAACTTTAAAATCATAAATTAGTGATTTTCCAAAAACATGAGTTGTCAATTTCCCATTACTTTTACTGTCAATGAAACTAATTTTAGATTTTGAAGTTTAAGTGATATTTTTTTGTTTTTCCCCCTAATGTTTAGGAGTGTTGTTTGCGCGCATACACCCAAAAAAGTTAAAAGGGTATCTTAGTCAATATCATATTATACTTCATTAATAAAATAAGAAAATCAGTTTTCAATAGGAAAGTTACTTTCATAAACTTAAAGAAGGTCATCAAGGGGTTGTTTGTATATGGGGTAAACATTTAAGAAAGTTTAATATTTTCTAATATTTAGAAAATGGCCAAAAAATCCCTTATTGCAACATGTATTGCCTAGAGGCACATAAAATTTGTTTAATGACCCAGCTACAAACTATTTTGAGCGGAGACAACTCTTCTTCAATTATTTGTAACCTATTTTTAACTGTGTGAAATGGAAGTAATATTCCACACAGCTGAAGAAGGGTTACAACCATTGGAGATAAGTTGTACCCACTCAAAAACCTAAGTTCTTAAATAAATACCTTTAGGTAATAAATTTTGCATTAAGGGATTTTTTATTCAACAATTTTTATTTTAATACTTTTTTGTGGTCAATTAATGTTTTAATGTGTTTGATCAGATATGATGTTGATTAAATACCCAAAGGAAAGTATAAATCAACTGATCATGAAACAAACAAGAAAATTAATAGGGTTAGACTTGAAATATAAGTTTTGGTGTAATATCCCGAATTTTGGGACAAGAGGCTTGAGATTAAGCCTGGATTAAAGGAGACCACTAGACCCCTGTTTGGTAAATGTCATAGTGAGATATAGTATTATTTCCCAAAATTATTTTATATCCTTGGATATTAAAAGGAATTATATTGGTGAGCTAAAGAGCTCGGGGAATAACAAAACGAAGTGATTGGAAGTCACACATAAGATAGTGAAGTGGAATACAAAGTATTGTTGCTATTGGTGAAATTCCCGATGTGGCAGTCGTGTTTGTGTGGCAGATTTTAAGGGGAAAATTATATCCAAAAATTATGAAACGTTTTATAATGGAAGTAGACTTATCAAGGTTTAATTTGATAGGTCATATAAGTCATTTGGAGCTGTACACAAAGAGAAATGAATTTTTGAAGTTAGCTCAGCGAAATTAACTATTTTCTGGGGCAGCGTCCAAAGATTAAAATTCTGGGAAGAGTGAACTTTTAATTGGACAAATATTATATTTTTTCTTAAAACTATAATCAACAAGGGTCGCATAGCCTTTGGAACCACCCTAATTGGGCATTTGTACAATTAGATATGAATTTTCAAAGTTTAATAAAAATTCTGCCAGATTATGTATTATGTGCAAAAATTGGAATTTTGGGCCAATCAGAAGCTGACATGTGGCAAGCTATTTTAACACTTCATTTAACCATTAAACCATCATCTTCTTCCTTCATTTTCACGTATAAAACAGCCAAGAGAGTGAGAGAGAGTGGTGCAAAACAAAAATGGAGGGAGAAGAGAGAGAAAATTTCAGGCACCAAAATACTACCGAGTCGACGTCCTCTCTCAAAGTAGCCTTAATAAAACTTCTTCTACTCATCTCAAGCTACATTTCTACGGTTTTGGATTTTCATTTGAAGGTGTTTGGCACCGTCTCACCGGCCAAGGTGTTGCCAGAATTCCGGACCATCTACGGAAATGGGTAGAGGTAAGCGTAATGTCACGACCTGTTTTGCATGACCGTGTAAGACCAACAAAAGATGGGCCATCTGGTTTTGCCATCGGGTGATGGGAGGGCGACATTAGTATTTGGGCGTTGTTCTCCTTATACGCTAAGATCTCACTGTGAGGAGGCTGAAGTCAATCTAAGGATTCAATTGGTCGGGGGCTAATGTCATCCCCCTGATGAGCCCATGGCAGACGAAACTAGTTGGCACCGTATATGGTAAGGCTGGTCGTTGAGGGAAGTGGTACCCTTGGGACCCCACACAGGCATTGTAAGCTGCGCCGGACTCCAAGCTCGTGACAGTAAGCTTCTTTTTTAACCGATTGATTTGTTGTTTGGATGAGTATATTGGAAGTTGGGTACTGTTTATGGATGGTTTATAGTGGTGTTTTCAATAGCTAAATTATTTCTAATGAGTGTTTAAATAGCTAATCACTTCATTAGAAGTAGAAAGGAAGTGATTAAGCCAAATAAATCAAGAAACTGACAAACTCTTTCCGGGAACTCTGATTTTTAGTTTTCTGATCTGTGTAAGATGTGGTGATGGGTTGAGAATTTGATGATTTTGAAGCTTCCATTTGATTTAGAAGGCAAAATTGTGTAGATATACAAGTGTTCATGATTTTTGGATGCTTGTATATGAATTTGAAATTTTTGAAAGTTATGGAGTAGATGCTGTGAAATTTGTTTTCTGGAGGTAGTGTCATTGTAAATAGTTTTTGAGTGATCAAATGTTATCCAATGACTATGAAACGTTTCAGTCTAAAATTAGAGACATAGACCTTTAATTTTATAGGTTATAATGGTTAATTGGACAAGCATGCTAGGAGATATAAATTTTTGAAGTTGTGTCTTGTTTCTCGAATGAAATCTGGAACAGTGCTTGTTTGCCGAATTTATGGGAACAATATGACAATAATAGTCAAACCAAATTATTTTTATATAAAGTTACACTTAAAGGGATTTAAATAGAGCTTTGAATCACCTCAATTGGAGTTCTATAGAATTAAATATGATTTTTGAAAGTTTGGTCAAAATGCTGATAATTTTGGCTACCACGTGAATTTGAGAAAGTAAGGGGCTAAATGTAATTGGTAAGAACTCCAAAGGTGAAAGTGAGCCTTTGAGGCTAATGTAGCCATTGGGCATTCACTCTTCATGGCTCTAATGATGTGATTCTTATCTAGGGTTATGAAGTGTCAAAGAAGAGGTAATTGTTGGAAGATCAAGGTGCATGAGGTGGACATCAAGTAAAAGGTAGTGAACTTACCTTTTCTGCATGTATGTGATATGTATGTCTTGCATTGATTATGTGATTGTTTTGCTTATTTATGTAGAACATGTATGATTGGTTGAAACATTTTGTTATATTTGTGCAATGACCATTTGTATGTCATAACATTGAGCATGCATATATGTCATTATGTTGGCATTAAATAGTGTAGGCAAGCATGTCATGCATTCATATATATATCTGGCATGCATAGTGGTAATGTTTGCTACTGAGATTTTCTCGAATCTCACTCCTCCCAACCAACCATTTAGACAGGTCAAAATGCAGGAGTATGCACGGAGGAGATATGAAATTGAAGTGCAGTTATATTTAATGTAATTGATTTACAATTGATAGCCTTGTATGGCTTTGAATTTCATGTATGTATATGAATGTATGAATGTAGTATAAGCAGATAATAGCTCGAATTTCATTAAAAAGACAAGAGAATCGCTCACATACTCTAATGTAATGAGATTAAGAGTCGCGATGAGACATTATAACGTAGTGAAATTTGTGAAAATGATTGAAATGTTTTTTTTACCTACTGAAAAACCCTCTCAACCTTAGGTTCAATTCCTGAGCTGAGATTGAGAATTTGTGAACATTTTTAAGAGTTGGGTAATCCAGGTTCAAATCCTGGTTCCACTAGTGATTTCACTACTCATTTGCACTCATTTGAGGCTATAAAAATAAGGTATTACATTTGGCATACCTTTTCTTCACCAAATGTGGTCCAGAAACGAGTCAAAGCTCTTTGATGAGGCTCTTGAGGCATCAATGGATATTGAGTCCAAGTCTCTTCGATGTATTCCATGATGACCAATGACTCACAGATCTGTTTGTGATGATGAATCAGAACTGGAACTTTCTTATGTACAGGATTCATTTGCAAAAGAAGATTGCTTTTGTTGAAGACATCTTCTTCAATATACTCATACTCCACGCCCTTCAGCTTCAGTGCCCACACAACCCTCAAACCAAATGGACTGACCCAGAAGCTTAACACCTTCGTGTCTTTCATAACTTGTTTTGGTTTCTAAGTTTTTCCTCTATCTCTTTCATATATGCGTGTACGTATGTATATATGGTCCGTTCTTGTTGGCTTTTGGACAAGTTGGAAATTGTAGCGCCGCCATGTTTGAAAGTTTTGTGCGGTTTGTCGATAATGAGTCTGAAAAATCTCTATAGAAAATCTCAATCCATTTCATTTTGAAGACTTTTCTTTTCTTCCTTAGATATATTATTTTCAGACTAAAGGCAGTAATTTCTTTTTTTTGAAAACGGCCATGGTAAAATCATGTAATTACAGAAAGAATAGGTGAAATCAGTATTTAAGAGATCAATTATTTACATAATTAAGCAGATTTTCATTCAAATGTTTTATTTCTAAATTAACTAAATTAATTGAACTTCAGTCCCAATATGATGAAAAATAAAAAAAAACAAATATTTGCAAAAAAATAAAATATAAATAAAATTAAAGAGGAGAAAAAGCTCTTCAAGTTTTCTCAATAATTTAACCAAAATAGACAGCATATTTTAAATTAGATTTAAAGTTATTCTTACGATATTCTATGGAAAATCTCTATCCAGTTTATTTGTTTCCAAAGTCATATTTGATGAAATTAATACGTGAATGATTAGGATTTAGTTTCCCTCATAATTTTTTCTCCATCCAAACATTAGATGAAGAAACATGTCAATCCATCTATCAAAACAGTGAATTACTACTATTCTTTTTTAGAATTTACAATTGAATATAGAACATTAAAGGCAAACTTCTCAATTCATTTATCAAGTTGCAGAAATTTAACCTTCATCTTACTAAGTTTACAATAGAAAGATTTATTAACTAAGTTTCTAAAATTTAACATAAAATAAAGAATTAAAAGAATTATACAGCCATGCATCTATGTATAACATCCATCTTTCCTTTTTTTTTTTTTTTTTGCTCCTTCAACATCCATCTTTCTTTCTTCTTTTTTTCCCTGCCTGCAAAACATCCATCTTTCTTACCAAAGAATAAGTTCATCTTTTGAAATGTTTGGGTCCTTTCTTAACATCGATATGTTCTTATAGTCCCAAAGTATCATTCTTCAATATACTCATACTCCACGCCCTTCAGCTTCAGTGCCCACACAACCCTCAAACCAAATGGACTGACCCAGAAGCTTAACACCTTCGTGTCTTTCATAACTTGTTTTGGTTTCTAAGTTTTTCCTCTATCTCTTTCATATATGCGTGTACGTATGTATATATGGTCCGTTCTTGTTGGCTTTTGGACAAGTTGGAAATTGTAGCGCCGCCATGTTTGAAAGTTTTGTGCGGTTTGTCGATAATGAGTCTGAAAAATCTCTATAGAAAATCTCAATCCATTTCATTTTGAAGACTTTTCTTTTCTTCCTTAGATATATTATTTTCAGACTAAAGGCAGTAATTTCTTTTTTTTGAAAACGGCCATGGTAAAATCATGTAATTACAGAAAGAATAGGTGAAATCAGTATTTAAGAGATCAATTATTTACATAATTAAGCAGATTTTCATTCAAATGTTTTATTTCTAAATTAACTAAATTAATTGAACTTCAGTCCCAATATGATGAAAAATAAAAAAATAAATATTTTCAAAAAAAGAAAATATAAATAAAATTAAAGAGGAGAAAAAGCTCTTCAAGTTTTCTCAATATATAATTTAACCAAAATAGACAGCATATTTTAAATTAGATTTAAAGTTATTCTTACGATATTCTATGGAAAATCTCTATCCAGTTTATTTGTTTCCAAAGTCATATTTGATGAAATTAATACGTGAATGATTAGGATTTGGTTTCCCTCATAATGTTTTCTCTATCCAAACATTAGATGAAGAAACATGTCAATCCATCTATCAAAACAGTGAGTTACTACTATTCTTTTTTGGAATTTACAATTGAATATAGAACATTAAAAGCAAACTTCTCAATTGATCATTTATCAAGTTGCAGAAATTTAACCTTCATCTTACTAAGTTTACAATAGAAAGATTTATTAACTAAATTTCTAAAATTTAACATAAAATAAAGAATTAAAAGAATTATACAGCCATGCATCTATGTATAACATCCATCTTTCCTTCTTTTTTTTTTCTCCTTCAACATCCATCTTTCTTTCTTTCTTTTTTTCCCCGCCTGCAAAACATCCATGTTTCTTACCAAAGAATAAGTTCATCTTTTGAAATGTTTGGGTCCTTTCTTAACATCGATATGTTCTTATAGTCCCAAAGTATCATTCCTCCATGTCTTTTTCAACAACCAAAAACTTATATAATATATATATATATATATATATATATATATATATATATATATATATGGGAAAATCACCGACAGGTTATAAGGACAAAAAAAAAACCACAACAAAGTTCCAATGCAAATTCCAAAATAAAAAAAGTCCCTAGGAATTTTTTTGTGATTAATTGTCAATATGAAATGACTATGTTGCCCTTAGAATTTAAAACAGTGTGTCTTCAAAACATTGGATGAGGAGCAATTCTGCGTTTTGCTTCCTTTGCTCGTCTGTCACTCCTCCAAAGCCCCAGAGTCCTTCCTCCGAACCCCTAGCCTCCGTTGTTCCTCTAAACTCCCAGCCTCCGTCACTCCTTCGAATACCCAGCCTCCATCGTTTTTAATCTGCACTTTTCTCTGATTAAATTGGCTGCTGTTCCTGGTAACGCTATTAAACGATTAATTTTTTCCATTGGTGACGTCTTCCATCCTTTTGGTGCTTTTGGAGTTAGTGTTTGGCTCATATGGTGTTTGGTTGAGGTAATTGGCTATTCTTTGAAAATTGATGGATAAGGTTCTGTGAAATGATTAAGCATAAATTTTGGTTGTGCCTTTACTTTTTCGGTATATGGGTTTATCTGGACTTGTGGTGGCACCAAAGCCAAATGCTAAGGTGAGATAAGATAAGGTTTCTTTTGTGGGGTAAGGTCAATGTTTGCTTTATATATAGAAGCCTGATGATTTAGTTTGCTTTATAATATTTTATGTCTCCATATGTTGTTCGACCTTTTCCTCCTTCAATGAACTTGTACTATGCCTTTGTAGGATAAGGTTGACAAGCCTTTGTGTAAGCACCAGTTACTTAACTATATGCATTGTGCTGTCAATTGCACATAGGAAGTTGTTAATGGCCATTGTTAAGTTGTACTTGCTATGTCTATGTAGTAATAATATATGTCCTTTGTTCATGCAGAGAGATTGCATCCTTAACATACTTTGAAGAGTTAAACATGAACTATTTCTCGAAAGGAAAAGAAATACCTTGTTAGATATGATTAGTTTTGATGATGATAAATATAGATGTCAAATATTAAGAGAGCAAAAGTTTGCATAATATACTTATCTCTTACATTGACTAACTACTATATTTAATATTGCATATATTGTAGATTAGTCAAGCAATGGAAGAAAGAAATTAAGGACTGAAGAACTTGCAAGAATTAATGAAAAATATAAAGATTTAAGTTCTATGGTACTGTAGCAGTTGACACTATAGCATACGGTTACTGTAGCGTATGAGACTGTAGCTTAATGTAGCAAACTGTAGTATTGAGTGATTTTAATAATCACTCGAGTGATTTTCAAAATCATTAGAGTGATTATGAAAACAGTGAAAATCACTTGCAGTGATTCACTATTCTCTCGAGTGATTTTCAGTTTTTCATACTCTGTTTTTCGTCCAGCTGAGCGAGGTCTGATTATTCAATTATATCTCTTAAACCATAACTCCGATTGAAGTGAAACTAGTTTCATATAAAACTAGACTTCCAATGCGTTATTTTGACATCAGAATCAACATTAAAGGAGTTCATATGAAGGAGATAAGAGTGTTACAAGATGAAACTAAAATCAGTGTCACTTTCTGGAACAGGTTTAGTATTTTGGACATAACTCTCAAACCACAGATCCGATTGAGTTGAAACTAGTGGCATATGAAACTAGACATAAATATCTTTCCATTGATATATAACATGAAAATTTTGGAGTTATATTAGAAGAGGTATGTCATCTGGAAGCTTACCCCTGTTTGCTGAAGAATTGGAAACGCAACAAAGAGTTAAAGTGATCTGAACAACAAATCACTCGAGTGATATGCCAGAAATTGCAGATCACTAGAGTGATTCCAGAATTCACTCGAGCGATATAGCTTATTCCGCAGATCACTTCCAGTGGACTATCAGATCACTCCCGAAAATTTTCACTGTGCTGAAAATCACTTCCAGTGCATCCAATTCACTCAAGTGATTCTGTTGCTTTTGCAAATCACTTGCAGTGCAAGCCAAATCACTGCAAGAAAAATTCACTATTTCTAAATTCACTTTAAGTGATCTCCAAATCACTCGAGTGATATGTGAAGTTTTCCATATCACTTCTAGTGGATGCTGAATCACTTTCGGTGAATATTAAAATTCCTCAGATCATCTCCAGTGCCATAACTGATCACTTCCAGAGAATACAAATGTGCACCAGATCACCTCCAATGAACGGATATCCAATCAAGTGATTATATTGATTTTGCATATCACTTCCAGAGACGTGCCAAGATCAATTGATATGAAGTTTTGTCAGTTTTACTTCTTGTCAACATCTATGATCACTCAGTGCACTCTTCATTGTGTAAGAATAAGTTCCATTGATAGTAAATCAGAATCACTCAGAATCACCTCCAGTGATCACGCTATGCGCTTCCAGTAATATATTGTGTTTGTTAAAACCATTGTTAGTGAATCAAAACCATCTCCGAAAATCAAGATCATTGCCAGTGATATAGGATTTTCTCAGAATCGCTTACAGTGCACTACAAGAAAATATCAACTTCCACTAGCGAATCTGAATCACTCCCAGTAACACTAAAATCACTGCAAGAGAATCAGAATTCACTACCAGAGAATTTATTGATAGTTAGAGTGATTCACTGTTCTTAACAGAATCATGGAAATCACTCAAGGGATCTTGAGCTACACTTGAGGGATGCTGATCACTGCCAGTGGAATATTACTTTCTGAGAATCACCTCCAGTGAAATCAAAATCACTTCCAGTGATTCTTCGGATTTCAGAAATCACTGCCAGTGAAGTCTGTAATCACCCGAGTGATGTTTTCTAACGGCTATTTCCTAAGTGTATTACAGGTGTACTCCACTACCACGCACATGACAAGTAACTGAACAACAGTCAACGACAATTAATCGTGGGCAGCAGCAATATTAAAAAATAACTATCAACATGCAAAAAGAAAAACAATATTGTTGCATATGTCAGAGCACGATCAACGGGAAAATATTCAAATGCTCAACAAATAGTTATATTTTGAAAAGATGGACAGAGAAGCTCAACGGGAAGAAGAAATCTCAACGGTCCATTTCTATAACTCAGCTATAAATAGAAGAGGATTCAAATAGATATACGGCAGTGAACTGAGATACACACGAGCAAATAGAAACACGAGAACGCAACTACGCCAACATGCTATTATCATAAGTCTTCCACCTCACATACTCTATGTGCTTATCTATTTTTTATATCATGTATTTGAGAGAGTGAGAATATTTTGTATTGTACTTCAGTGAGCATTTATACACTCTGTGAGAGAGCTTGTAAACACTTCATCTGTATTTCAGAAGTGTTCTCAAGGTAGAGGGACCTTGAGACGATTGATCACCTTACAGGGGAGTTGTAGAGCGAATTTTCAGTAAGACTTTCTACTCGTAAGACTTACAAGGTGCAAGCAGTAGATAATGTTGCTACTCGTAAGACTTACAGTGGTGTAAGAAGGAGAGAACGTTGATGCTCGTAAGACTTGCACGGGTAAGAAGGAGAGAAAGGTCTTTGGGATTGCTTTACTCGACTTGCCGTAAGAGGGAGTAAACCTCACAGTATGTAAAGGGGAGTAATTTCGTAAGATATTTGTAGAGGCTTTTCTTGTGCTCGGTTAAACAAGAAGATAGTGGATTGGAAATCTCAGGAGGAGCCTGAGGACTGGACGTAGGTCATCATGGATTGGACTGAACCAGGATAAATCACAGTTTGCACATTCTCTTCTCTAACCTTTTATATTTCCAGCATATACGATTTACACAATTGCTTGTGAGTTTATACTTCTATATATACTGAGTTAACAATCTATGAAAAGATTTTAAAAGATCAGACTTTCTTTTCATACACATAATTCACCCCCCTCTTAGGTGTCAGCCAGTTCTAACATACCTAACCAAGTGAACTAGGCAAAAGTGCATGTCCAATGTGATATGTTAGTATTTATTGATTTTTGTATTTCATCACTGGTTTTTTAAGTGGACAACTGTATATGTTACTATTTCTTTTTGCAGGGATTCTTATGGTGTCCATGTTTGATCATGGTTACACGGATGGGATGCCTCTGCATATGACAAAGAGGGGTATACCATGGTTAAGTTATCACATGATCAAACCTGACAGATGAACGTTGATTGCTTATGGTGGCTGGTGACACATGAGAAGAACATACATGCACAAAAGGTGTTGTCCATTGTAGCTGGAAACCAATAGAGCAAGAGGAAGAAAAAGATATAGGAGTAGTTATGTAGAGTTTAGGCTTTATGTTATGTAATTATGTATTTTGCCAATGTTACGTCCCTAGAAAGGCAATGATATGTCTTCATTTTGACAACTTATTCAACTGCTATTGTATGTGGCAAGTTATGATTGTAGTATCCCAAATGTAATCACCAAAATTTCTTGTACATTTAATTATATTCAAGGGAATAAAATGGTGAATTTTGGTACAATTGAAGTTGCCAAAATAGTCTAAATAGTAATTATAAGAAATTTTTGGCCAAGAAAAACCTAAAGCCCAATTTTTGTCTTAACAAAAGCCTAACATTATGGCCTACAATTTAGTATGAAAGAGAACAATTTTTAGGCTCAAAACACTGCAAAAATTCAGCCAAGATGAAATGAGAAGAAGAAAATGGCAATTGTTGCAAAAACTCAAGTAAAAGTAAGGGAAAAATGGCCATTTGGCTAAATAAAATAAAATAAAATAATTTCCCTTAATTAATAAGGGAAAGTTAGTTATGAAAGAAGAAGCAAGAAGGAACAAGAATTTTCCATATGTATGGACATGTGGAAGAAAAAAAAGGCATAGGAAAAAGATTATACAAGAATTTGCCAAGTGTTCTAAATATATAATAAAATAATGATAAATGAAAGGAGGTGGACATGATATATTTAGGACAATATTTCTTCCCGTTCTTTGCTCATTTTGTTCAAGCACAAAAACAAGAGAGAGAGAGAGAGATCTATTTGGAGAAACAAGAATAAGAGAGAGCTCAAGAATCCAAGAAGCAATAAAGGTAAGTTTGGTTATAATTTCTACTTGTTCTTAAGTTCATAGAAGACCCTCTCTAATCCCTATTCCTTCTTGAATCATCAATATAGCAAGCTTAAAGTGAAGGGAAATAAGGAGAAGAGGGACGGTTTGAAGGTGTAGAGAGAGAGAGAGAAGCAAAGGTAATATAAAAAACCTTGCTTTCTTGGTAATTCAAGGTTACTTGTTGTTATGGTTGAATTTGTTGATTGTATTGGTTGAATTTGTGATTTGGAATGCTTAAACCCTAAGGGGATATGTTGCTGAAATTAACACTAATCATGTAAATGGTGCATGAGATTATAAGTAAAAAGGAGGTGGTTAATCAAGTGAAATCATGAAACTTTCTTATTTTTCAAAATTTCCCAGATTTTAGCCAGTGGGAGTTGAGAGGGTTAGAGCTGGAATTTTATGTTTTTGATGGTTTCATTGTGTTTAGTATGGAAAATTATGTAGGGAACATGTGAATTATGGAGTATGGAGGCTTTAGGGTGTGAAATGACACTTCTACCGCTAAAACCCTAATTTCATGGCTGTCAAGGGTAATCTGGTCATGAGTGTGAATTTTTCAAAAATGAGGTCAAAAATGGATTCTATAAGAAAATTTGTGTAGGAATAACATATGTCATAATTTTTGAAAAAGTACAAATATACCATGTATAAAGGAAATTAAACCAGGTTCCCTAGGGGCATTTTGGTAATTAGGAAATTTTGAGCTAAGATAACCAAATTATAAATTTTAGAATAAGGTATGAATGAGTAATAACTCATTTGTGACTAATTTGAAAATTTTAGGATTTGATATCTGCCGAGTCGAAATAGAAACTATGGACCGATAATAGTTAGTCCAGGAAAGGTGTAAGGTAGTAACTCTTATATCATATTCTATGTGAATATTAATATGCATTGTTTGCCATGTTGTGTGCAATAATATGTGAATGGTAGTGATTCCTAGAGCTGGGTATGGAAAAAGCATAAGTAGCACCATGAGGGAAATCACATGTACCTCTTGGCTAATGGGTATCCAGTCTAGGTCAACCAATGTGATTGATGATAACTGTAATACCCTAATTTTTCACCAATATTCCTTATATATATATATATATATATTTGTGATATTTAGTGGAATACAATGGTGAATTGTGGTGCGTATAAATTTACAAAAATGTTTCAATCGCCAGTTACACATAATTCGGCCAAGTAAGGACTCCGAATCAATTAATGTCCAGTTCAATGCCTAATATTGTAACCAAAATTTGAGTAAAAAATGACACAAATAATGGATTCATTCAAGTGTCAAAAATTAGGTCAAACCAAAGGAAATGAGCAAGGAATGATTTATTTTAAATAAATCATAAAACGTAAGGGCAAAATAGTAATTTTTCCATAAAACAAGAAATAAGTATTTTTCCTTAATATTCCTAATAATTTCAGTTAAATGGGAAATAAAAAGAGTAAAATGGCTACTTGGTAATTAATAAACCTATTTTGGTGTATTATTATTAAGGAAAGTCAAAGAGTCAAAAAGTTAAAAGTCCAAAGGTCAACAATTTGCAAAATAGCATTTGAAGAATTCAAGAGCAATATTTCTTCTCTCATTTCTCATCCATTTTGGTGGATTGAAGAGGGAAAAAGGGAAATGGATTTTATTTGTAATATTATGCAAGAAAGTCAAATTTTGGACCAATGGAAAGTTACCACATGTAAGCAAACTTGGACAATGCTTTAAGTCATTAATCTTCATCTTCCTCCTCTCATTTTTTTTGGTGAAATCAGACCCAAAAGAGAGAGAGAGAGAGAGAGAGAGAGAGTGAGTGAGAGAGCTGGACGAAGGGAGTAATAGCATAGAGAATCCAAGGAAGTCAAGGCAAAAATCTAAGGTAAGTGATGAAGTCCTAGTACTTTTTCCTTCCAAATCTTTTAGGAACTTCTTCTAACCTCTTCTCATCCTTTAAAACCATGATTAGCAAGCTTAATCAAGGCTGTAGAGAGAGAGGATAGAAATGTTGAGGAGAGAGAAGAAACAAGAATCAAGAGGTAAACTTCAAAACTTGCTTCTCTTTCCTTAGTTGATGTTGTTATATATTGTTGCTCTTGGCTTGGATTTGGTTGTTTTGTGAAAAATGGATGATGAAACCATAAGGGGTCTTACTACTCAAATTCCCTCTTAAAATGTCCATTTAGTATTTAAATAGATAATCATGTGATTAGAAGTAGAAAGAAAGTGATTAAACAAGAGAAAGCAAGAAACCAACATAACTCTCCTAAGAATCATAATTTATGTCATATGCATGACATGGTGAAGGAGTAAGAATTTAGTAATTGTGATGATTCAATTGGCTTTAGAAGCAACAATTGTACAAGTATGCAAGTGCTCATGATTTTTAGATGTTTGTATGCCAATTTGAAAATTTATGAAGTGTGTGTGTGCATGTTGTTAATCTACCTTGTCTGAAACAATGATGTTGTGTGAGGTATTTCATAGGCAAAACCTTCTTCAAAAATTCAGAAACTTTTTAGAATTAAATCATAGACATAGAACTTTAATTTGATAGGTATTTTGTAATTTTTGGACAAGTATAGTGGGAGATATGAATTTTTGAAGTCTAGCCCTGTTTCTGGAATGCAAACTAGAACAGATTACGTTTGGTGAAATTATGGGAATGTTGGCTGTGGTGTCTAGAATTGAGTAATTTTATATGAAATTATATTGAAATATCTTTACATAAAATTTGGAACCACTCAATTTGGAGTTTTCTAGAATTAATGGTGAATTTTTGAAGTTAAGCAAAAAGCTAGAAGATTTGAGAATAAAGGTGAAAATGATAAATGTAATGGCATAAAGTAAATAAGTGGAACTTTAAGGGTGGAAATAACCAACTTGGGATGGTTGGGCCACCTTGACTTTGCTTTTATCTTAGTATACTAACTTTAATGACAACCAACTTGACTAATTGCATTGTACAAATATTAGACGGAATAATAGCCCATCATCTGTAAATTCCAATTATAGGTCCTAACAGCTGTTCGAAGCTTAAGACTTGCCCAAGCTCAGACAAACAGGAGGAAATTGCTCAAGAAAAGCACCAAGTAGTAACTTGTCTTTCATATGTTTATAATATATATTGTGTTTTGTGTGAAATCATCATGAATTGTCTGGCACATTCTGGTTATACGGGGTGGTTTCCCGGGGCCTTTCTGGGTGGGTGGACACTCGGGCCAATAAGGTTTTGTGATACACGAGTGGATGCCTGGGGCCTTTCTGCTTGGCTATCCCTCGAGGCCTTATAATTTACCTAGCTTTATAGTAGTTTATAAACTGCAAGTGATGCATTGGATGCTGTTGTGATAATTCTGTTGTATGATGACTGTGTAGCATGCTTTGTGATGTTATATCTATATGATTGGCACTATGTTACTACTGAGATTCTTTTGAATCTCACTCTTTTCCATAAGTCCATCTACAATACAGAGAGATAGCTCAAGGGACAAGAAGAAGCTAAATGTGGACGGCTAGAGGCTGGAACGTAAGAGACTTTAGTTTCTATTAGTTGTTTGTTTCAATATCATTGGATATTTTGGATCTGTATATACTATAAATAGCCTGTAACTCTGACATGCTACGATAGTTAAATTGGTAATGTCGGTAGACTAGTAAAAGGCTAATTTAACTAAATTACGCTTCCGATCACTGACCAAATTTAGCCAAGGTATGGAACGTGAGAACTAAGCAGAGAATTGCTCAGAAACTCTGATAAAATGAAAAGAAGAGCAAGTGAGATAGTGAATGTGAAAATGGTTTGAGAAAATTTTAATGCCCTCAAAATTCCTTTGCAATCCCAGGTTCAAATCCTAAGATTGGTCTGGAATTCGTGAACTTTTTCCAAAACTGCTTAAACCAGGATTGGATCCTGGTTTCACGAATGATTTCACTACTCTTTTGTACTCATATAAGGCTATAGGAAATGAGGTATCATAATAACTCCTCACTGTGATGTGGGAAAAGCACAAGTACCACCCTACGAGAAAAACACAAGTACATGAGACCTATGGGACCCAGATGAGGTAATGTGACAAGTACGGATAGGTTGTTACCTGCTTCGGAACATTTATGTGATCACAATAAGATAAGATTTAACAAGTAGGAACCATGCAATAATTTTGATCTGGACAAAATCATCATTTTGGATCTTGAACAATGTTTGATAGACATGTGCACAGTATAGTTATTTGATGCATTGTATATGTTGCATTGGATGTTTACTTTTCATATTTTATATTATTGATTATCTGTTACTACTTAGATTCACTCGAATCTCATCCCTTTCCTTAAATAAAAATTTATTTAGCAAGGAATGACAGCTCAAAAGGAAAAGAAGTGGACTCTAGAAATTGAAGGGATCGGTCTATGAAGAAATTTTGCATAGGTTATCTTGTACTTTTATGTATTTTATGGGTTATGTATTATACTATGTACAAACCCTGTAGGGATTCCTATAATATAATCAAGACTTTAGTATCATTATGTTTATACTATTTCTGTATGCCCACTAAACTATGTAATATCCTGAATTTTAGGACTTGAGGCTTGATAATAAGCCTAGATCAAGTGGACTGCTAAGCCTCAGTTTAGCAAGTGTCCCAGTAAAGCACGATTAAATTTCATAAAATTTATTTATACCCTTGGGGGGTATTAAAGAGTATTGGGAGTGATAAAAAAAGCCATTAGAGGTCACACACAACATAATTATGTTGTAACACAAAGTAGTGTTGCTACCGGCGAAATTCCTGTTGTGGTAGTCATGCTTGTGTGGCATTTTTCAATGGGCAAATGATGTCTGAAAGTTCTAAAAATTTCCAGAATAAAAGTATACTTATAAATATTTAATTTGATAAGTCATAGAAGTCAATTGGAACTGTACACAAGGGATTATGTATTTTAGAAATTAGCCCAGCGAAATTGGCTATTTTCTGTGGCAGTATCCAAAAAAAATAATTTTGGGAAGAGTGACCTTTCAATTGGCCAAAGGTTATAATTTTTATTAAAACTAGACTAAATAAGGGTGGTATATCATTTAGAACCACCCCAATTAGATATCCACACAATTAGATATGAATTTTCAAATTTTGATGAAAATTCTGCCAAGTTTTGCATCATGTACGAAAATGGAATAAAACGTAAGGGAAAAATGGTCATTTGACCAAAATATTAGGAGATAAACATCTTTCCTAATATTCCCAATAATTTTAGTTCATTTTGGAATATTATTACCAAAGGAAAAATCAAAGCTTGAAAAAGAAGTCAAAAAACAAAGGCATAGGACTTTGGTCAACAAATTGTAAGATGACCTTAGAAGTTCAAAACAATATTTTCCTCTTAATCCTCATGTATTTTGATGGTCGAAAAACAAAAGAAGAGAGAGCAATGGAATTACGTGAAATATTGAATAAAAAGAAGCAAAGTGGACCAATGAGAATTGAGCATGTGTAAAGTAATTTTACCATGCATTAAGTCATCATCTTTTCTCATTTCTTCATCTTTCCTTCCCCATTCCCGTGCAAACTGAATCAAAAAAGAGAAAGAGAAGGGCTAGATGTGAAGGAGGCCAAGGAGAGCACCAAGAGTTAGGGTTTCCAAAATCCAAGGTAAGAAGCTTATAATCTTAAAGTTTTTGCCTCCTAATCACACTATAACCACTTCTAACATCTTTTCCTCCTTCAAATCCATGGTTTTCAAGACAAAATCAAGAGAGAGGAGAGGATGAACAGTGGCATCCTAGAGGGAGAAAGTGGAGGAATCAAGAGGTAAACTTCAAGACTTGCTTCCTTTACCTTAGTTGATGTTGTTGTTGAGGTTGTTAGTGGATATTGTGTTGTTTTCTCTTGTTTTTTGAATTTGGGGGTGGTGAAACCATAGGGAAATGCTGCCAAGATGTCCCCTAAATCATGTCTAATGAGTGTCTAAGTAGCTAATAATTTGATTAGAAGTAGAAAGGAAGTGATTAGGTAAGAAAAAACAAGAAACCGACATAACTTTTTTGAGAATCCTAAATTGTGGTTCTGTGTGTGACATGGAGAAGGGTTAAAAATTTGATGATTTTGATATATCTATTAGCTTTAAGAGGTAAAATTTTGTAGGTATTCAAGTGTTCATAATTTTTTGATGCTTTTATATGAATTTGGAAATTTAGGAAGTTTGTATATGCATGTTGATAATTTGCCCTGTCTGGAACAGTCATGTTGTTCATGGTGTGTTATAGGGTAAAACTTATCCAAAAATTTTGAAAATTTCCAAAATTAAAGAAAAAACATAGTGCTTTAATTTTATAACTATTTTGTAATTTTTGGACAAGTATACTAGGAGATATGATTTTCCAAAGTTAGGCCCTATTTCTGGAAGGTAATCTGGAATAGTTCAGGTTAGGTGAATTTATGGGAAAAATTTGACAATAATATTCAGACCAAAGTATTTTTACATAAAATTAAACTTAAAGGGTTTCACATATGACTTTGAACCAACTCAATTAGATTTCTATAGAGTTAATTATGTTTTTTCAAATTTGGTCAAAATGCTAGTAGTTTTGACTACCATGCGAATTTGATAAAGAAAATGGCCAAATGTAATTGGTAAGAACTCCAAGGGTCAAAGTAAGCCTATAAGGCCAATGAAGCCCATTGGGTATTCACTTTTCATGGCTCTAATAATGGCATTACTTATCTAGGGCCATAAAGTGACAAAGAAGAGGGAATGGTTGGAAAATCAAGGTACAAGAGGAGAACACAATCCAAAAGGTAGTAAACTTACCCTACTTACATGTATTTGATATTTATGCTTGTGCATTTCTTTGCTTGATTATGTGAAACATATTTGAATGAATGAAGCTCTGTTTATGTTTATACTGTGCCCAGAGATATGTTGTATGAAACATTGAGTATGCAACGATGTCATTATGTGAGCATGAGCCTACGTAAGGCGAGCATATCATGCACTAGTATTTATCTTGCATCCATTATGGTATCTGTTTACTACTGAGATTCTTCGAATCTCATCCTCCCCCAACCAACCATTTAGAAAGGTGAAGAAGGCGCAGAGATATGTAAAGAGGAATTACGGAGGAGAATGGAAGATTGAAGTGCAAGGCATTATTTTGTATTTGATTGAGGCATTTTGATAGCCTTGTCTAGCTATGCATTTTATGTATGTAAATAAATGAATGAGGTTCGAGTAGAGAATAATTCTAATTGAATTAAAGTATAAAAGGTGAGACTTAAGTAAAGAATCTCTTGTATTCTCTGATATGATGAAACTAAGAGCCGATGAGACTTAGTGACATAGTGAAACTTGTAAAAACAATTGAAATGTTTTTTACCCTATGAAAACCCCCTCAACCCTAGGTTCAACTCCTGAGTTGAGATTGGGGATTTGTGAACATTTTCAAGAGTTGGTTAATCTGAGTTCGAATCCTGGTCTCACGAACGATTTCACTACTGATTTATACTCATATTAGGCTATTTGAATAAGGTATTACAAACTGTGTGTTGATACTTTATTAAATGTCTAAATTCTATGGGATTTGACATTTTTGATATCAGAACATGTAGTTCTAGCAATAACAGAATGGTATACTAATATGATCTTGATATGTTGTGATAGGAAGCATGAACAAAGGATGATGTCATAGGAGCAGATCTCCACCATCAATGAATTAGCCCTCAGAGGGACAATAAGCATGATCATGCTAAGGTAGGAGGGGCCCCAAGGTACTACATACCCCTAGGAAACGTGTATTGCCGAGACCAGTTTACGAACCCCAACCGAGACCGGAGCTGACGACTAGTCCTTCTGTCGGTGATACAAAACATGTACTATCAGATGGGTCTGAGTTAGATCCATATAGTGTTTCCAGTTTAAGGGTAGATCCTATATACATAAGGCATGACTTCTGTAATACCTTACTTTTATCAGCCTCAGATGAGTACAAATGAGTAGTGAAATCAATTGTAGAACCAGGATTTGAACCTGGACTACCCAAATTCTAGAATCTTTCAAAACTTCCCACTCTCAACTTAGGATTTGAACCTAAGGTTGAGAGGGTTTTTCAGAGGGTAGAAAACTTCTCAAACATTTCCACAACTTCCACCATGTCACCAATGACTTATCGGCTCTTACTTTCAGTATATCAGAGTATATAAGCACTTTTCCTTGAATTAAATTAGAGCGGTTCTCTGTTTATACTTCATCCATTCAGTCATATACATACATAACAAGTATGATCACAAACTACAAAAATATTTACATTAAATACAAAAGTAGTGCCTTGCACTACAATCTTCACTTCACTTCCATATCTCCTCTGTGCATCTTTCCATGCATCCTTCACCTGTCTATAATGGTTGGTTGGGAGGAGTGAGATTCGAGGAAATCTCAGTCGCAAACATACAAACAATGCATGTAAGATGAATGCTAGTGCATGATATGCTTGCCTTACATAGGCTCATGTTCACATAATGATGTTATGTATGCTCAATGTTTTGTTCAACATACTTATGGCCATAGTAAAACAGAAACAAAGCTTCATTCATTGATACATGCTTCACATAATCAAACAAAGCAATACAGGTAAGTAAGTTTACTACCTTGTGGATCATTGTCATTCCTTCGTTTCCTCTTCTTTCAACCATTGGAGCTTCTTGGAAATTCTTTCATTCCTCTTCTTTCTTGACTTCTCCATAGCCCTAAATAACCAATTACATCATTAGAGCCATGATTGTAAGTCATTAGAAGTGTATATTAAGGCCCAAGAAGCTAGGAAGGGCTAAATAGGTCAATTTCCCTCCAAATTATGAAATGCTGGAATTTCGGGGGTCTTGGCCGCAACCAAAATCAGGTTAGAGACTTTTTGGCCGCGGCCAAGAATCTGGCCTACAGATTTTCCCCTTTCCTAATTCTTGGCCAAACTTGTAAAAATCATAACTAATTCTAAAAATATCCAAATGAGGTACTTTTAAGTTCTACATGACCCTTGTTATGTATAATTTCAGGGAAAAATATAGACATAAGCTAAATGTACACACATAGGTATAGAGTTTTATTTTATTGGAGACTGCTCCAGAATTGCCCAATTTTACATGACCAAATTTTGAAAAATCATAACTCCTAGTGTACTACTCTAAATATTTCATATTACATATCATTTTAAAGCTCATTATGTCTACTTTTAATCTATAAAATTTCATGGTCATTGGATAACATTGGGCCAGCCAAAAACACATCATAATGACACTGCCTCCAGACAGGGCAGATTAACAACATGCATACTCATACGTCAAAATTTCCAAACTCATATACAAGCATTTAAAAATTATGAACACTGGTATACCTATAAAATTTTTCTCTCTAAAGCTAATGGAAGCATCAAAATGGTCAACCTTCATTGAAGAATAAAATAGCTTTATTAAAGGAACTTTTTGACTTTCAACCTTCATTGACTAATAAGCGATTGCTACCTAGCACTTTCATAAAGTAGCTTTTATGTTGACACTCTCACAAGACACCACCTAGTGCAATAGTCAGGGAATTCACTGGTCCCTGACTCTAGGACTGGGCAAAAGAAGCATCACGCACACTAAGATATTTTAGCACTTATAACACATGTCATAAGACTAATTCATCACCCTCCAAGCCTTATGATTTCGTACATCCCATAAGGAAAAGAGAAAAAAAATGATACAAATGCAAGGAAAATGAAAGAACAGAAAAGGTGGATGAATAGTAAAATTTCTAGAGCTATAGAGCCGATTTCACCTCCGATTCGTCGTTTCTAGCTCCCAGAGTCTTCTCTAATGTTGTTCCTCTCAGTGAGAGCAACATTTCTATGGTTTCAAATTTTCAATCAAAGGTGTTTGGTGTTGTCTACTCGAGAGAAGTGCTGCCGAAATCAAGAACCGGTTATGGAATCATGTAAAGGTACGTATAAGCTCTGATTTGAGCCAAATATTATGAGATTTTGATAAGTTTTCTTGGGCTTCCTAGTTTTTTCAAGAACATGGAAGAGAGAGAGGGAGTGTGATTTTACTAGTTGTGATGCTTCCAATAAGTTTAGAATGCAAAATTGTGTGGGATAGCAGTGAGAAACTGGTCCCTGGAGTATTAGAATCAAAATCAGAATATTAGCCTAAGAACACCTAATTTTTGGCTAGACCTAGAATATTAGGGAAAGAATATGAATATGATAAGTTTAAGGATTCCAATAGATTCCTTGGGCAAAATTATGCGGGGTTAAGATGTGGCTGTGATTTTAGAAGGGTTGAATTGAAAACCCAAAAATTGAAGTTAAAGGAATAGTGCTTTCAGATTTCGTTTTTTGGAGGTAGGTTGTTTGTGACATGATTTTGGATGAATAATGTTGTCTGATAATCTTGAAATTTTTCAGAATAATAGTAGACACATTAAAATTTAATTTGATATATAATATGTGTCATATGGATTAGCATATTGAGAGATATGATTCTTGAAGTTTAGGCATTAAATCTGGAACAAATCCTAGCACAATTGTGTTAATTGAGGATTTTGGAGTTGTGGGCATATAATTGGTAGTAGGTGATATTTTTCCCTTAAATTATACTTAGAGAGTTTCATATAGGACTTTTAACCACCCTATTTGGAGTTCCCTAGATTAAGTTATGATTTTTACAAGTTTGATGAAAATTCTGGTAGTTTTTAGTCATTTTGCGAAATTAAAAAGGTAATGGAAAAATGTGATTACTTTGAACTCTAAAGTGTAGAAATTAGGCTAGGGCTTGGCTTGGAATGTAATAAGCTTGATATCCAAGGGTAGGATATACTATGGGTAAATTGTAATAAAGTTGAATTCTAAGGCTAAAGATAAGCACTTGAGGCCAGCATAGCCACCTTGGACATTCATTTGATCATGGCTTTAACGATATGGTCGTTTATCTAGGGCCTTGAGATGTCAAGAAGGAAGAAGAAAGGAAGGCTTTGCTAGAATCTTTAATGGTTGGAAGAAAAGGTACAGGAGGAGGACTCAAAGACAAGAGGTAGTGAACTCACCCTACTTGTGTGTATTGATATATATGCTTGTATGTTGATGTGCATGATTGCTTTGCTTGTCTAAGTGTAACATAGTTGAATGATTGAAGCTCTATTTCTATTTATACTTTGGACATGAATATGTTGCATGAAGCATTGAGCATGCAGACATGTCATTATGTTAACATGAGCCTACATAAGGCAAATATATCATGCGCTAGGATTTATCTTTCATGCATTATGGCATTGTTTGCTACTGAAATTTCCTTGAATCTCACCCTCCCCTAACCAACCATTTAGACAGGTGGACACAGGTAGTATGCTAAGAACAGAGAAGAGGATTGCACGAGAGAAGTACAGAGGTGGAATAAAGACAAGGATGTGTATACTGTGTTCATATGTACAGTTTATGTACTAGATGTAGACACTTTGGTAGCCATGGATGGCTACACCATCTATATATATTCATTTTATGAATGAACTAAGAATGAACTAAGAATAAGTTAAGAGTCACTCTCATAGAAATAAATGAATGGTAACCCCTTGAAAGGAAAATTAATAAGGTAAGTTTTTGTTTAGGAATGTTAATTAATGATATTCCTAAGCCAGAAAAAGTGAACTAACACTTTCGTATTTGTAATAAGGGGGTATGTATGACGAGTCTTACACAAAAGGCAAATAAGTGGACTCTTGCAATTGAAGGGACCGGTCTTCAAAGAAATTTTGTGTTGGTTATCTTGTACTTATATGTATTTTTCTGGGTTATGTATTATACTATGTACAAACCCTGTAGGGATTCCTGTAATATAATCAAGAGTTTAATATCAGTATATTTATGCTATTTTTGTATGCCCACTGAACTGTGCATTGGTACTTTATTAAATGTCTAAATTCTACGGGATTTGACAATGACAAACTATAAAACACCAAGTTTAACTTTAACAAGTTCTTCAGTGTTGTTCTACAAGTGCATAAGTCATAGTTACAACTGCTTGACTTATCCTGTAGGCTCTGTTACAACAGCTGATTTGTGTTTTAACAAGTTCTTCAGCTTTGTTTTACAACTTTATGAGTCATAATTACAATTGATTGAGTTATTCCAAAAAGGTCTATCATAGCAACTAATTTGTGTTTTAACAACATTTTCAGCCTTTTTTTACAGCTTAATGAGTCATAGTTACAACTGCTTGAGTTATTCCTGGAGGGTCTGTCACAACAGTTGATTTGTGTTTTAACAACTTCTTCAGCTTTTTTAACAACTTTATGAGTTATATTAACAACTGCATGAGTTATTCTTAGAGGGGTTTAGAACTTGACAACTCCCACCAATCACAACTGGTTATTTGTTTTTTAACAACTTCTTCATCATTCTTTTACAACTTCATGAGTCATATTAACAACTACATGAGTTATTCCTGAAGTGGTTTAGAACTTGACAACTCCTACCAGTCACAACTGGTTATATGTCATTTAACAACTTCTTCAGCCTTATTTTACAATTTCATGAGTCATATTAACAATTGCATGAGTTATTCATTGAGGGGTTTAGAATTTGACAACTCCCACCAGTCACGACTGGTTATTTGTCATTTAACAACTTTTTCAGCTTTTTTTAAAACTTCATAAGTCATATTAACAATTGCATGAGTTATTCATGGAGGGAATTAGAACTTGACAACTCCCACCAGTCACAATTGGTTATTTGTTGTTTAACAACTTCTTTAGCCTTGTTTTACTACTTCACAAGTCATATTGAGAACTGCATGAGTTATTCATGGAGGGGTTTAAAACTTGACAACTCCTACCTGCACAACTGGTTATTTGGTTTTTAACAATTTCTTCTGCCTATTTTTACAACTGCATGTGTAATACCCCATTTTTTCCACAAATATTTTTTGTATATATTTTTTATATTTAGTAGAATAAAATGTTGAATTGTGGTGTACATAAGATGATGAAAGCACTCCAATCGATTGTTACATATAGTTGGTTAAGCTAAGACATAAAGGTGAAACTTTTGTCTACTTAAAGGCCTAATATTATAACTTAAATTCGAGCATAAAATGACACAAATATTGGCCCAATTATATTGCATCAATTTTGGCCAAAACAAGAAGAAAGGAAGGAAGACATGATTTAATACAAAAAGCACAAATGTAAGGGCAAAATGGTAATTTGTCAATTATGCAAGAGGCAATTAAAAATTCCTATTTTTTTCTTGGCTTTTTCGGTCAAACAAGGGGAGAGCAATGAATAAATGGAATGCTTGGCTAGAATTAGATCAAGGAAGAACATTTGTGGCCAAGTAAATAAAGGTTTGAAAAGTCAAAAGTAACTTGTCATAAAGAGCCCTTTACATACACTAATTGAGAGGGAATAAATGGAGATATGGTAAGACCATTTCCTATTTCCATTTGTATATGCTTTTATGGTCAAAAGCCATAGGAAAGAGAAAGTGATGAAGGCAATTGAATTTCCATGTGTAATACATTAAATACAAGCATTTGACTATAGCAAAAAGTAAGAAGCCATTGTTCTTCTTTTTCCCTTAGGCATTATGGTGGAAAAGGGAACTTGCAAGGGAAATAATACATGTGGCTAATATTAATTCAAGAGGGGGGGGGAAGAGCCAAGTAAATGCATATATAATTTTACCATGAGATGAAATTATGACAGAAGCAAGAGATATTACAAAAGCACATAATACTTCATTCCTCTTCCATTATGTTCGGTCAAGTGTGAAGAATAGAGAGAGAGGGAGATTTGGATGATAGGGAAGGAACAAAGAACAAGAGAAGAGGAGCCTAGGGTTCAAGTGCAAAAATTCAAGGTAAGATGCTTGGAAACCTAGTGTTCTTGCCTTCTAAACTTCTTGGAACCACTTCTAACCTTTTTTCCTCCTTGAACTCTATGTTTTTAAAGGCAAATCAAGGGTGTATAGAGAGGGGGAAGTTTCATTTTTGTGATACCTTATTTTCAATAGCCTCAGATGAGTACAAAAGAGTAGAAAAATCCATTGTGGAATCAGGATTTGAACCCGAACTACCCAACTTTTGAAATCTTTCACAAGTTCTCACTCTCAATTAAGGATTTGAACCTAAGGTCGAGAGGGGTTTTCAAAGAGTAAAAAACTTTTCTATCATTCCACAAACCTCACTACGTCATTAATGACTCATTGGCTCTTAATTTCAATGTATCAGAGTACATGCGAGCATTTTTTCTTTTTAATTAAACTAGAGCGATTTTCTGCTTAAACTAATTCATTCATCATGTATACATAAAAATGTATAACCACATACAACCACCAAAATCTTTACATCGAATACAAAAGTAGTGCCTCGCACTACGATCTTCAATCCTCCTTCATATCTCCTCCGTGCATATCTCCATGCATTCTTCACCTGTCTAAATGGTTGTTTGGGAGAAGTGAGATTTGAGAGAATCTCAGTAGTAAACAATATCACTATGCATGCAAGATATATATGAATGCATGACACGCTTGCCTACACAACTTCATGCTTACATAATGACATATTTGCATGCTCAATGTTATGACATACATATGGTCATTGTATAATATAACATAGCTTCAATCAATCAACTATTCTCAACACAAATAGGCAAAGCAATCACATAAATCAATGCAAAAACATACATATCAAATACATGCAGGCTAGGTAAGTTCACTACCTTGTGGACCACTGTCCTTCCTTTGTTTCTTCTTCTTCCAACCATTGGAGCTTATTGAAAATTCTTCCATTCCACTTCTTTCTTGACTTCTCCATGGCCTTAAATACCCAATTACATCATTAGAGCCATGATTGTGAGTTTTTAGAAGTGTATATTAAGGCCCAAGAATCTAGGGAGGGCTAAATAGATCAATTTCTCTCAAAAACATTAAATGCAGGAATTTGGGGGTCTTGGCTGCAGCTAAAAATAGGTCAGTAACTTTTTGGCCAATTGGAATCTCATCATTCCCAGAATTCTCATTTTTGGAAGCTATTACTGAAAATTCCCAGTTCACTGAGCTAACTTCAAAAATACATAACTCTTTGTGTACAACTCCAAATAACTCAAATAACCCATCACATTAAAGCTTGATAAGTCTAATTTCATTCTGGAAAGTTTTATAATTTTTGGATATCATTTTCCCCTTAAAAGATGTCACACAAACACGACTGCCACACCGGGAATTTCACCGGTAGTAACACTACTTTGTGTTTCACTTTATTATGTTGTGTGTAACTTATAATTGCATTATTTTGTCATTCCCAATGATCTTTAATACCCCCAAGTGTATAAAGAAATTTTAGGGAATTTAATCTGTCTCACTAGGACACCTGCTAAACCGGGGCTTAGCAGTCCACTTGATTCAGGCTTAATCTCAAGCCGCTTTTTCCAAAATTTTGGATATTACAATTTTAGAGAGAGAAAGTGAGAAGATCAAGAGATAATCTTAGGAAACTTGATCCGCTTGCTTAATATGTTGATGTTGTTTTGTTATTGATTTTGGCTTGTTTTGTTGGTTTTTGTAAAATTTGGAACATGAAACCCTAAGGGGTCATGCTGTCCAAATTTCTTCAAAACATGTCCAATGAGTGTTTAAGTAGTTAATCATGTAATTAGAAGTGGAAAGGAAGTGATTAAGCAAGAGAAATTAAGAAAATACATTTTCCCTCCTTAAACCCTAACTTTCACTTCTGAACAATACATGATAAAGGAGTTTGAATTTTGTAATTTTGATGGTTCCTTTGGATTTAGAAGGAAATTTTTTTTGGGCATATAGGTTTTCAAGATTTGTGGATGCTTGTGTGTGAATCTCGAATTTTTGGAAATTGTTGAGTAAATGTTGTTCAATTTATTTTCTTGAAGCAGTGTGGTTATGATGTGTTTTTCATCAGTCAAATCTAGCCTAAAAATTATGAAATTTCCATAATTAAATTATAGATTTAGATATTTAATTTTATAGGTAGTTTGTAATTTTTGGACAAGTATGCTAAAAGATATGATTTTTTAAATTTAGGCCCTGTTTCTGGAATGAAATCTTGAAAAAGTTGGGTTTGGAAAATTTTTGGTAATGTTGTGCCTATGATAGCCAAAATTGAGTATTTTTATATGAGATTATACTGAAATATATTTACATAGAATTTTGAACTACTCAATTTGGAGTTCCCTAGAATTAATTGTGAATTTTTGTAGTTGACCAAAAAGCTGGTAGAATTGAGAATAAGGGTTATGAAAAAAATGTAATGGCATAAAAGTAATTAAGTTGAACTTTGAAGGTGGAGTTAACCAACTTGGGAAAGTTGGACCACCTTGACATTGCTTTGGGCTTAATATACTAACTTTAATGACAACCAACTTGACTAATTGCATTATGTAAGTATTGGATGAAATAATAACCTATCGTACGTAAATTCTAATTATAGGACCTAACAGCTGTCCGGAGCTTAAAACTTGCCTAAGCTCAAACAAATGGTTGGAAATTGCTCGAGGGAAACAGCTAGGTAGTAACTTATCTTTCATATATTTATAAGATACATTACATGTTTTGTTGTGTTCATCATGAATTGTCTAGCACATTCTAGTTATGCGGGGTGGTCGCCCGAGGCCTTTCTATGGAGGTGGACGCTCGGGCCAATAACGTTATGTGGTGCACGAGTAGATGCCTAGGGCTTATTTGCATGGGTATCCCTTGGGGCCTTGTGATATACCAAGCGCTATGGTGATATATGAACTGCATGTGATGCAATGAATATTGTGGTGATGATTCAGTTGTATGATGACTGTGTGGCATGCTTTGTGATGTTATATCTATATGACTGGCTATTTGTTACTACTGAGATTCTTTCGAATATCACTCTTTTTTCAAAACCAATTTACAGTACAGGGATACAGCTCGAGGGGCGAGAAGGTAAATGTGGACAGCTAGAGGCCGGATAGAGAAAGACTTAACTTTCTGTTGGTTGTGTGTTCTTAATATTTTTGAATATTTTGGAATTGAAAATGCTATATATAACTATGTAAACCCTGATGACGGTATAGTGGAACTGGTAATGCCAGTAAACTAGTAAGCAGACAATAATTAATCTAAAAGGGCAGTTTAGCCAAATTACGCTTCCGATCACTAATGAAACATAACTAAGGTATGGAACGTGAGAACTAAGTAGATAATCACTCGCAAACTGTAATAAAAAGAAAATAAGAGTCGGTGGACTTAGTGAGATAGTGAATGTTTGTGAAATTGTTTGGAAAATATTTTATGACTCTAAAAAATTCTTTCCCATCCTAGGTTCAACTCCTGAGATAGGTTTAAAATTTGTGAATGTTTTCTGAAGCTCATTTAATCCAAGACTTGATCCTGGTTTCATAAATGATTGCACTACTCTTTTGTACTCATCTACGACTATTGGACATAAGGTTCACAGCATGAGTCATTTATACAACTGAATTGTAATTGCAAGAGGACTTAAGAAATTTCACAAGTCCTTACTTTGACATTAGCTAATAAGAATTTTAACAACATGTTGTGTCTATTTTGATGTATCAATGGTAACTTTGAATTTTATTAAATGATCTACCCCTTCATTGTCTACAAGATCCACAAATATTGATATATCAAGGGTAACTTTGAATTTCAAACAAATTTTATTACTTTCTTTTCCAATTATAGAAGATATGATTCTTCAAAACTTCTCATACGTTGTGCCTTCCTTTATGCATCTTGTTCTTACCAAACCACTAACATATTTCATTTCATCTTATCCACCATTTAAAAACTTCTCCCTACATGAAAGAAACATAATAGAGTCTTCCCTGAACTATTTTCCATCTTTCATGACAATCTACAACATAAACGTCATATAACAACTGCCACAACAATATTAACACCTATAACTACGCATATTAACAACACTTTTTGTATATCATATTAGTGTTTTCTTAGCAAATAAACCACCATCACATTCAACCATTCCCACTTAAAATAGAGCACTACCTCCAAAAACAAAGCATAATAAAATTCACACAACCCAACTACGGTGAAATCCCAAGTTCAATGCTCAAGATTATTCTTTGGTAAAATCTTATTAGCATTACTTATCTACCTCTTACCATATAGTCCACCATTGAACCCTAGCTCCAACCTTTGATTCACCTTTCAATCTCAATGCAGCTAACATTCACAATTGAAAAAAAAACATTGTAACCACTGTTCAAGCTCTCTGATAGTAGATTAAAGTTGCAAAGTCTAACCTTTGCCCAAGACATAAATACTACACTTAATCCCTTCAATGTTCCAGCTGCAACCACAGTAGCTTTCCTCCGTTTTCTCTCTCATTAATGAGAAAAATACGTCATCCCTCTTCCTCCTGTGCCTTTTCCTTTTTTATTCCTAAGGGGCAAGTTAGTCATTTCACCTTGGCAATTAATCACCCAAAAGTCCCTAGGGACTTTTGTGATTTTGGAATTTAAATTGGAACTTTGTTGTGGATTTTTTTTTGGGTCCTTGGGACCTATTATAGTGATTTTCCCTATATATTATACATGAGTTTGAATTTTTGAAAAATTCTGATAATTTTTAGAGTAAAATATATTAATCACTCTTCTATTTTATCTAAATTATAAAAGCCTCCCCTTTTTATTGAAAATGTATATAAACCTCACTTGAAATTAAAGTGTATCTAACACAAATTTTCTTTGTATATTTGGATTCAGTTTTTATCCACCCAAACCATTAGTTTAATTTTAAATTTGACTCTTCAAATTTTTTTCACCAAAATATCCTATTTAACATATGAATTATTTAAACATTAATATTAATTTGTCCAAAACATAATTTTTATAGAAAAAAAATATAATTCTAATACATATATTTTCAAAATTTCTAATATGTTATAAAATATATTAATTTTGATTATGCATAAAATATTATCATTTTAATTTCCAACACATTTATTGCAACGTGTTTATTTATATTTATTTCAAATGGCTACAACTATATTTCAATGTATATTTTTACGTTGTATGGTATATAAATGGTATATAAGTTTGAGAAATATAATTTAAATTTTAATACACTTTTTTGTTACAAACAATTATAAATACATTTAGCGAAGTATATATTTATTTACATAATTAAAAAAAATTCCATTCAAATTTTTTATTTCTCAATTAACTAAATTAATTGAACTTCTGTCGTCCCAATATGATGAAAAATAAAAATAAATAAATATTTTCAAGAAAAAATAAAATATAAATAAAATTAAAGAGGAAAAAAAGCCCTTAAATTTTTCTCAATAATTTAATCAAAATTAGGGGTTTAGCATGATGAAGCATAGATTAGTTGATAAAATTTATTTAAATATTTCTTTTACAGTCTTCTCGATGGAATTCAAGGTTTGAACTTGAGTGCATATAGAAAAGAACAGTCCTCGTAACATAAAACACTACCCCAAACATGATACATAATCATGGTAGAGAGGAGTTTAACTACACAATACAAAAGTCTACCATGGTTAAAGGAAACAAACTACCTTTTATATAAAACCCTAACCATGATATAAAAAGGGCACAACCTCACAATACATTAAGTCACTGTTAAAAAAAAAAAAGAAATAAGCCTCCATTAAGGGGCTGTTTGGTATGAGGGATTTGGAGGGGAAGAAAAATTTTTATGATTTGGATTTAAAAAAATTGAAGAAGTGGGGTTGAAAGTTTTTAATTAATTTTTCTTACTTTTTTAGTTTGCATCTTATCTTTATTAAAATTTTATAACCCCACTTTTTCAATTTTTTAAAATCTAACTTCTAAAAATTTTCCCTCCCCTCCATTTCCCTCCTATCAAACCGACCCTAAAAGATAACCATATAGAAAAATGAATAATGCCATTTTAAATTCAACTATTGGATATAAGACACACTTAGGAAAATTACCGAAAACAAGGAGCTCACGTTCACACAAGATGCTTTTACGTTTTTAATCTTCTCCATTCCTTTACATGGGATGCATTTTTTAAAAAAAAAACATCCTTATTGTTAAATATAACTTAAAAAAAAATGAAGTGGATTATACATGTACCTGCTAGATACATATTTGGTTAACTAATGAGTAAATTTAATCTAGATAATAGTGAGTGAAATTACTACGATTTTGAAACTTTTAGGATAATATTGCTTTTGAGTGAAACTTTTTTATGAACATGATTCATTTCCAAAAGAAGATTGCTTTTATTAAAGATATCTTCTTCGATATACTCATACTCCACACCCAAGCTTCAGTGCCCACTCAACCCTGAAACCAAATGGACTCACCCAGAAGCTTAACACCTCCGTGTCTTTGTTTTCCATCACAACACACGTTTCTCCTTTTCTCATCACAACTTGTTTTGGTTTCTTAGTTTTTCCTCTACCTCCTACATATGTGTGTGTGGTCCCTTCTTGCTTAGCTTTTCGATAAGTTGGAAATTGTAGCGACGCCAAGTTTGAATTTTTGTGTAGTTGGTCCATGATAATGACTCTGAAAAATAGACAGCAAATTTTAAATTAGATTTAAAATCATTCTTACGATATTCAATGGAAAGTCTCTATCCAGTTTATTTGTTTCCAGTCATATTTGATGAAATTAATACGTGAATGAATATGACTTTGATCCCCTCGTACTTTTCTCTCCACCCAAACATAAGGTAAGAGTCAATCTAAGAGTAGAGATAGATAGTGGATGTGGATGTGGATGTTGAGGTACGTAGAGGTGGAAAGTTAAGTCCAAATGATCAAGGTTGGATGAAATCTTCAAAAATTATATTGTGAAAAACAATCCTCTGATACTGGCCAAAAAAAAAAAAATCTTCTGAAAAATACAATTTAATCCTTTGCACAAGCAAGTCCTTCGGATATTAATATTTGAAGCAAGTAACATAAAAAACATGAAATCCAGGTCAAAAAAATATAAAATATGAAATAAGAGATAGCGCCATTCCAAGTAATACCAGTTTTGAGATAGTAGATTACACGTGTTATCTTGTTCTTTTCATTTGCTCATGATGATCTGTCTCTTTATTTACTCATGATAATCTATGCCTTGCAAAGTTGGGTATTTTTGTATCACCATAAGAACTTAAGGTATGCGTTTTCACTTTTTGCTTCTCTCTCTCTCTCTCTCTCTCTCTCTCTCTCTCTATATATATATATATATATATATATATGCTTATTTGCTCATGATAGCAACTAATATTTGTCTGAATCACTTTGTTCCCCTGAAGCACTAAAGATATGTGCCTCCACCAAAACTTTTGTTTTGATACGGGGTTTGTGCAAGTTCTATTTCATTCTTACTCCCCCATTCATGAAATGAAATTTCCTTGTTTTCATTTTGGTCTAACTTTTAAAGATAACAACTTATCCAAATTTTGAAAAGGAAAAAAAGAAAGAAAGTTTCTCTATTTGTAAAAGCAAAATAAATAATATTTCAAAATGATTTGTACTGTGTGAGGTTTTTAGAATCACCTCAAGTAAAAAATAATTATTATTTCGTGTGAGGTTATGAAAACCTCCTCAAAAAAGTTTAACCTAAAATTCTTTCAAGACATATTTCTTCAAATAAAAATAAACATTTTTTTATAAATAAGAAATGTAAACTAATAAAAATATTTTCCTAAATAAATTAAATCAATATTTTTCTAAACAATACCAACGAAGTGACACGCACGTCTTTCTACCCCAAAGTTGTGTCTGTTTTGATCTCTCTAAAGGGTACATAGGCCTTACATTCTCATCCTAGGTCAAGTCTTGCTTTCTAAATAATTCATTTTCCCCTTTCATTTCTCTGTAAATAGTTTATATTCTTATTTATTTTCCTTTTTTGGGTAATTATAATATAATTAAAGGCTAAATTTATTTTTAAATAATCAACTTAAGGTAATGGTTCCTAAACGGGTACTAAGGGGTGACTAATACCATCCACACATACAACCGACTCCCCTATTAGATTTTCAGAGACCACTTGGCTTTTTATAATGTAAATCTTTCCAAAAGTATGTTCATTTAAACATGCTGGTGGTTCTTAGTTCAAGCCTCTCACACAAGAGGGAGGTGAATTGTGTGATATTAAAAATTTTAAACTCAAAAGCAAAACTTATAAGATATTAGAGTTAGGTAGATATCACCAAAGGTTAACACAAGAAATTTATATTAGTTCAATCAAATCTACTTGACCTTCATCTAGTCCTCATAAATCCTTCTAAGTGTTTCACTATCCTTCCATGATTTACAGGGCTCTTGGTGCCTTAGTACAAGTAAGTTTTTTTCAAGTAACACTCGCTTCCCCTTACACTTTGTAACCAATGCCCAACTCAAAGTTCCACTACCTTGAGCAACTCAACAAGAGTAATAAATGAAGTTTTAAAAGCTCTCTCAATAGTAATTGTAATAAACATTGATGTATATGGAAATCAAAAAACAAAGCACAAGACTTAGAATTAAATGTAACAGTGAAAGGCCGCTATAGGTAGGTGGCTCTATCTTGAATGCTTAAGTATTTATATGTTAGAAGAAGTTAATGACCGTTGAAGCATTTGAATCTAACCGTTAGAAGGTGATATAGCTGTTGGAGAAGAAATCATTTGGATTGGACGAGGTATAGTGCATTTAATGCTTCTGACACAAAATTGCTTTTTGTTAATCTTGATGTTAATATGTGTTTAAGCACTTGTAGCATGTTCAAATAATGACTCAGTAATGTATAGAATTAATTAGAAGCAAAGGGAACATGTTTATGAATGATTTGAATATGTATCAAAATTTCCAAGATGTTGTTCTGTTCTAGTGATTGGATCACCCTAGTGCTCACTCGAGTGATCATCAATTTCTTTAGAAAGGAAATTTTGAAAACATAAATAATCACTCATTGGTTCGCTGTAGTGATATAAAAATGATGAACAAATAAAAGGTCACTCGAGTGATCATACTTGATCTTAGTTCAAAATATAACATATCACTACTATGCTCACTTTAGTGCAGTGAAAGTGATGCATTTCTTTTAGGAACTCGAGTTATCTACTTGAAACTTAATTTTTCAAAATAATGATCACTACCTAAGTCACTATAGTGCTGTAAAAGTGATGCACATTTGCTAGGGTCACTCGAGTGATCATTTGAAATATATTTTTAGAAAGTTGTGATAACTAGATGTACTACTGTGGTGAAGTGAAAGTTATATGAATTTAAATATATCACTCAAATGCTCACTCGACTCATCAACTTATAAGTATTTTTAGAAAAATATAATAACTATTTCATTCACTATGGTGAACTGAAGGTGACACATTTTAGAATACATCATTCAAGTGATATACTTGGAAAATTTATTTAAGAAATAGGATAACCATAAGAATCACTATAATGAGTTAGAATTGATGATGACAAATTATGGCATCACTTGAGTGCTCAATCGAGTGATCTTTTATGAAAAACAATGAATCACTTCTATTGGCTTTTGTAATGAAGAGCATTTTCGAAAGACATCACTGGAGTGATTAATAAAAGTTTTCATCACTGGCTCATTCATTGTTGGTGAGGTAAAAGTGATAAAGTTTGAACACATCACTGGAGTGGTCACTCGAGTGATTCACAACTGCATGCTTGAAAACTGTCTTCTAATATTATAAACCAGTTAATCTCCTACATAACAGTTTCCTTATGCCTTGTAGTTATTAAATTAAAACAAGGAATCTAACATTCTCCCCCTTTTTTATGATGAAAAAACTTGATTGAATTTTGAAAAATAGTTTGAAAACTTGTCAGGACCTATTGATACTCATCCAATCAACATGTTTATTAATGATAAAACTGATTGTCAAAAAATGTGAACTTGTATTAATCTTTCCCACATAATTACACTTTGAATTCATGAGGACAGACCAAGTCAATGTAACAAAATTTGCAAGATAAGAACATAAAGAAGCATTAGCTCATAATGCAATACAAAAGCATATATAAGAACATGAAAATGGAATCCTATGTAGCATCATTTACCCAAATATCACTTAAAGAACCAACACCAGAGTCCTCATCCTTTTCATCTTGTCCTTTTGGAATCATTAGGAAAGGGAGGAAGGGTCACGTAAGGTAAGAGTAAGAGAGGAAGGGCAAGTTCTGAGTAGAGTATTGGGAGGTTGTTTGTTAGCCTTGGTAGATGAGGAAGGGGAATATGGAACTATATGTCTAAGAGGAATTACAATGATAGCTATAGAAGCACCATCAGCTATGTTAGCTAGGTCTCCTTCCTATTGGGAAAAAGTAAGAGAATTAGAGTGAGGAGGATTAGGAAGCCTGAGAGGGGCAATGATAAAGGAATCTTAGGATCAGGAAAATAGAGGGGCATGTAAAAAGGTTATGTAGGTCTTGGTTATGTTGGGATGGCTCATAGACCTCAATCTCCTCATCTATATTGGAATTAGAATCACCAGAGTGGTGAGACTATTGATACCTCATTTCCTATTGCCTCAGATGAGCACAAAGAATAGTGAAATCACTTGTGAAACCAGGATCCCGTCCCGAATCAAGCAGTTTGTAAGACGTACACGAATTTCCAAACCTACCACAAGATTCGAACCTGAGATTGGAAAGGAAATTCGAGGGTAGTAAAATTTTTCTCAAATCTTTTCCACACGCGTTCACTATCTCGCTAAGTCTTATTAGTACTTAAGTCTATTTATCAGAGTATGCGAGCATGTCTCTGCTTACGTACCAAGATAAGTTCTTTAGTTATAGATTGTTCTTTTAAATTGGAAGCATAATTACTCATCCAAAATACTAATAACAAACTAAGTTACTCTTGTAATCTTGTCATGCTTACATAGCTATATACATCATATACATATCCCAAAATATCCAAAGATATAAAAATAGACGACCAACAAAACTAAAATCTTCGGCGTTTAATCATCTAGTCGTTCGCATTTACTTTCCTCTTGCCCCTAGAGCTCTCTCCCTATACTGTAAATTGGTTTTTGAAAAAGAGTGAGATTTAAAAGAATCTCAGTAGTAACATATTGTCAATCATACAGATATAACATCACAAGCATGCTACACAGTTATCATTCAACAGAATCATCACAACAGCATTCAATGCATCACAAATAGTTTATAAGCTATCATAGCGCTAGTACAAGGCCTCGAGGGATACCCGTGCAAATAAGCCCCGGGTGACCACCCCACATATTCAGAATATGTTAGACAACTCTTGATGAACACACAAACCATACATTGCATATTATAAATGTAAGAAAGACAAGTTACTACCTAGTTGCTTTCCTCTAGCAACTTCCTCACGTTTGTCTGAGCTCGGGCAAGTCTTAGACTTTGGACAATCATTAAGTCCTACAATCCCCAAATGTACCATAAATGATTTATTACTCATCCATGTATTACTCTAAGCTCATTCTATTGGTTAACTTTGTTAGATATGATTAGTTTTGATGATGACAAATATAGATGTCAAATATTAAGAGTAAGAAGTTTGTATAGTATACTTATCTAATACATTGACTAACTACTATATTTAATATTATATATCTTGTAGATTAGTTAAGCAATGGAAGAAAGAAATTGAGGAATGAATAATTTGCAAGAATTAATGAAAAACATCAAGATTTAAGTTCAACGACACTGTAGCAGTTGGCACTGTAGCATATGGCACTGTACCGCACTGTAGCAATCGAGTGATTTTAACAATTACTCGAGTGATTTTAACAATTACTCGAGTGATTTTCCAGAATCACTCGAGTGATTCTGGAAATAGTGAAAATCACTTGAAGTGATTCACTATTTACTCGAGTGATGTTCAGTTTTTCACGCTCTGTTTTTTGTCCAGCTGAGCGAGGTCTGGTTATCGAACATATCTCTCAAACTACAACTCCGATTGAGACAAAACCAGTTGCATATGAAACTAGACTTCTAATACATTAGTTTGACACTAGA
The DNA here is from genome assembly GCA_037074505.1 of Albizia julibrissin. Classification (NCBI taxonomy): domain Eukaryota; kingdom Viridiplantae; phylum Streptophyta; class Magnoliopsida; order Fabales; family Fabaceae; genus Albizia; species Albizia julibrissin. The sequence continues at coordinate 14,286,483 of CM073489.1, read as the reverse complement.
ATGAACATTAAAGGATTTCATATGAAGGATATATGAGTGTTACAAGATGAAACTCAAATCAGCGTCACTTTCTCGAACATATTTAGTATTTTGGTCATAACTCTCAAACCACAAATCTGATATAGCTGAAACTGGTGGCATATGAATCTAGACTTAAATATCTTTCTACTGATATATAATATGCAAATTTTACAGTTATATTAGAAGATTTAAGTCATATGGAAATTTACTTATGTTTGCTATCAAATTGGAAGTGGAGCTACGAGTTCAAGTGATCTGAACAGAGAGCACCCGAGTGATTTTCATAATCACTCGAGTGATCATTAATAATCACTCGAGTGAAATACGTCAGATGGCAGATCACTCAAGTGGCACCAGAATCACTACAAGAAAAATTCACTGTTTGCAAATTTACTTCTAGTGATATGGAATTTACTCTAGTGATATAAGATTTTTCAGAATCACTTCCAGTGCATGACAAGATCACTGCAAGAAAATTTTACTGTTCTGAAAATCACTCCCAGTGCAGCCGAATTCACCCGAGTGATTAGCTATTTTCTTAGTATCACTTCCAGTTAACATCAAATCACTGCCAGTATATCAGTATCAATCATAATCACTTCCCGTGAAGATGAGATCACTCCCAGTTAACCTAAATGCACCTCCAATGAAAGCCAATATGCCTCAAGTGATATTTTTATTTTGGTATATCACTCCCAATGCATTTCTAGTGAATCAAATACCTTCTAGTGATCACTCAGTGTACTCACCACTGTGACAGAATCAGTTCTAGTGACAGTAAATCTGAATCACTCAGAATCAGCTCCAGTGATCACGCTATGCACTGCCAGTAAAATATCATGTTTGATAAAAATCATTGCTAGTGAATCAGAATCACTTCCAAATCAAGATCATTGCCAGTGATATAGGATTTCTCAGAATCGCTTACAGTGCACCACCAGGAAATATCAACCTCTACCAGCGAATCTGAATCACTTCTAGTAACACTAAAATCACTGCAAGAGAATCAGAATTCACTGCCAGAGAATTTATTGAAAGCTAGAGTGATTCAGTGTTCTTAACAGAATAATGGAAATCACTCAAGGGAACTTGAGCTACACTCGAGGATGCTGATCATTGCCGATGGAATATTATTTTATGAAAATGACCTCCAGTGAAATCAAAATCACTTCCAGTGATCCTTCTGTTTTCAGATATCACTGCCAGTGAAATTTGTAATCACCCGAGTGACTCTAACAGCTACTTCTCTAAGTGCTTTTACATATGTTATGTACTACCGATTACATTGCAACCATCGGACCAATATTCAATGATGATGAATCATGGGCAATATCAATATTTAACAGTCAAGTCAATAAACATACAAACAACTGAAGCATTTGTCAGAGCACAATCATGGGCAACGGTTGAATTACTTATCAGAGAGCACGATCAGATTTCAACGAGAAAATATGTGAATGCTCCAACGGATCTCAACCCATCTTCTATATAAACTGAAGCATTCAAGAAGAAGACACGTAATACTACAGCAAACTAAGAAACACATGAGCGAACAAAGCCACAAGAACCCAGCTACATCAATATGCTGATAGCATAAGTCATTCTCAACCCAGACACTCTCTGTGCTTATCTATTTTCTGTATCATGTATATGTGAGAGTGAAATTATTTGTATTGTACTTCAGTGAGAATCATATCCACTCTGTGAGAGAGCTTGTAAACACTTCATCTGTAAATCTAAAGGTATAGAGAACTTGAGAGGATTGATCAACTTACGGGGAAGTTGTAGAGTGAATTGTCAGAGACTTTCTGCTCATAAGACTTAAAAGGTACAAGCAGTAGAGAATGTTGCTGCTCGTAAGACTTACAGTGGTGTAAGCAGGAGAGAACGTTGCTGCTCATAAGACTTGCACGGTTGAACAAGAAGATAGTAGATTGAAAATCTCAGAAGGAGCCTGGAGACTGGACGTAGGTCATCATGGATTGGACTGAACCAGGATAAATCACAGTTTGCATCTTCTCTTCCCTAAGCTTTTATATTTCCAGAATATATGATCTATATATTTGCATATGATTTTATAGTTCCATATGTATTGATTTGATACGTTGCGAAAAGAATTTGAAAGATCAGTCTTTGTTATCATACACCTAATTCACCCCCCTTTTGGGTGTCAGCCGGTTCTAACAAACTTAGCTTAAAAATGCTAAATTACCAAAATACCCCGGTAGACTTGGTCTATACCCTTTTGTACATGGTCTAAACCCCTTTGTACCCGGTCTATACTCCTTTGTACCCGGTCTAACTGTACTTTACTCAAAATTATGATTTTAGCTAATCCTATACAATTTTTGTTAGAGCAAGCTTTTCACCCAAGAGGGGGGGTGAATTGGGTGATTAGAAAATAATCAGATATTTAACTTAAATTTATAAAACTTTAAGCACAATAAATAAAAGGAAGGCATACCACCAAAGTTCACACAGGGATTTATACTGGTTCGGTCTCAATCACTTGACCTACGTCCAGTCCTCAGAAATCCTTCTGAGCCTTTCACTATATCTTCCAAGATTCAGTGGGTTCTTGGCACCACAGTACAATCAGTAAGTTCCTCTAGATACTCGCTCCCCCTTACACAAGTAATCTTAAATCCCTACTTAAGGTTCCTCAACCTTAAGTTATCACTATTGGAAATGATTAAGTATGACTGACAAATCTCTCTCACAGAGTATGTAGATAAGAACTGAAGTACAGATGAAGATTTGAAGCACTTGTAAAGATATTGCTTGTAGTGTATTCAAACGTTTTTCTTCGTGTCTTTATTTTTCGAATGGCTGGACATATATATTAGAGGCTTTGAAGGCCGTTGTAAATCTGTCCGTTGATTCAAATATGCTTCTGACAAATGCAACAGTATTTGTTTTCCCGTTATTTATGAATATTTCTGTGGCCCATGAATAGTTGTCGTCTGAATGGAAAGTTCAGTTGCTTGTCATGTGCGTGATGGTGAAGTACAGCTGTAATACACTTGAGAATATGATCGTTAGATAATATTAAGTATCATCAGAGTAATATGATTCACTGGAAGTGTTTTCTGAAACTTAAGAAAAACCATCGGGAGTGATTTTGCTTTCACTAGAGATGGATTTCAGCAACTGAATATTGAACCCATATGATTTTGACAGTAATCTCGAGCAATCAGTAATGATTATCAATATCAAAAACTAACTAAAAAAAATACTGATTTTCATGGGAGTAATTGCAAATGAATCACAGTGATTGTCTGAGAGTGTTACTGGAGCAATAAAACATTATTCGAGTGAATATGATGTCACTGGAAATGATTTGAAAAACATTAAGATCTTCTGTGAGTGATTACAGACTCACTGGAAATGAACATGAAATTTCATGTCACTCGAGTGAATTTGGCATCACTGGAAGTGATTTTGTAAATAGTGATTTCTTCTTGCAGTGATTTTCAATCCACTGGAAGTTTTCAGACATCACTCAAGTGATTCAAGATCACTAGAAGTGATTTGGCAAACAGTAAAATATTCTTGCAGTGATTTTCAATCCACTGGAAGTGATTCAGCGAAAATACTATATCACTCGAGTGATTTAAGATCACTAGAAGTGATTTGGAAATCTTCAGGTATCACTCGAGTGATCTGGCATTCACTGGAAGTGATTTTCAAAACAGTGAATTTTTCTTGCAGTGATTTTTCAATCACTTGAAGTGATTTGGCGCATCACTCGAGTGATTCAAGATCACTGGAAGTGATTTGGAAAACTTGGCGCATCACTCGAGTGATCTGATATTCACTGGAAGTGATTTTCAAAACAGTGAATTTTTCTTGCAGTGATTTTTCAATCACTGGAAGTGATTTGGCGCATCACTCGAGTGATTTCACATATCACTCTAGTAATCTGGTAATTTTCCACATCACTCAAGTGATTTCAATGATCACTCGAGTGATCTTGAATATCACTCGAGTGATTAACTAAATCACTCGAGTGATCTTGCTCAGATAACTTAAATTACTTCTTTTGCTGATATAAAATTCATGGACTTCCAAAACATGATTTGTTACCATCAAAACATGAAATCTAACATTATCCCCCTTTTTGATGATGACAAAACATATTTTATGATCATGTTCAAAATTTTGATTTTCTAACAAACTCTTCTTGATCTTTTTCAAAAATTTTGAAACAACTTGACTAGCAAGGACTAAAAAGAGTTGTTTTAAAGATTAAGAGTTTTTGACCTTATATAGAAAATAAAAGATGTTAGTTCAAGGTTCAAAAACCATTATAAACAGAATGCACAAATGTAGTATAACTTCTTGCTTTCCATGAGATCATATTGGCAGCTACAAATATAAACACAATTGCATTAAAACTATATCATCATTAGATTAGAATCCTTGAACAAGTACATGTTAGTTCAAAAAAACATACTGAAACTACACAAATTGCACTACTACACAAAATGCACTACTACACAACGGAAAACTACATTATAAAAAGTACATATGGATGGTCATATCAGTTCTTCTCCCCCTTTTTGGCATCATCTAAAGGAGATGCAGAAGGCGTAGATGCTTGAGTGGGTGCAGAGGTAAAGAAGGAGACAGGTGGAACATATGGAATGATAGAAAGCTGGGCAGGAGACTGGAAGGAAAAGGTCGTAGAAGAGGGTTCAAGAGGAGTGGTGGAAGTAGAATGAGTAGGTCCTATGACCTCTGTAGTAACATCCTCAGCAATAATCTCCTCAGTATGAGAACTGGAAGCAGTGTGATGTGATGAAGATGATGGAGTCTAGAGGATAGGATCAGCCTGTGAAATATCACCAGCAGGAATAGGGTCAGATATAAAGGATGTGGGAGGTGCAAGAGAAGGAGTGTCTGAAGGAATGATAGGAGGATCAGAAAGTGAAGAATCTGGAAGTGGAGAATCTGATGGAGGAGGTACATGTGAGGTGGTCGGTGGTGAGTCAGGGAGGGGAATGTGAAGGTGAGACCTGAGTACATCCTCAATCCTCTGAATCCTCTGTGTCTGCTTTGTCTGGCGCTCAAAAAGTAAATTGAAGTTGTGATTCACTGCCGCAATCAACACTGTAACTTGATCGTTGACTTGATCAATCAGTTGAGCGTTAGACTTCTTCAACTGAGTAATAACAGACTGGATGGCATCCTGAATATATGTCTGAAGAGCAGCCTGAGTAAAAGAAGGACCATGAGATACTGCTCTGGAAGACTGAGCCTCATCCATCTTGGAAGGTGAAGGATCCATCCTCTTAGTATGATGATCTCTCTAGCTTGCCTCAGGAGGTGGTGAATGATGTCTCTGAGGCTGTGAAGAAGCTCCAGCTAGAATAATGATTCCCATCCGAGTGAGGTGAATCTTCCTAAACTTAGGAATCCTCACTATGTCTCCCTCAGGTGTCAAGTGCCAAATATTATGCATGGAGAGAATATAGGACACAAGCTGAGGATAGGGAATTGTAGTAGACCTGGACGAGTGAAACCTTAACCTCTTCATTTCTTGAAAAATGAGCTCACCCACATTTCTTCTTTCTCTGGTCATAAGAGATGCCATCATTTGTAGGTCCTTCCCTGTGATATGAGTTAAGTTTTTTGCCTTGTTAACCATGCTTCGGGAATAGATATAGAACAAGGCTCTCTGGTCATTGGTGAGAGCTGCTGGGGAAGTGGGTAGAGGCACACCAGGCTGTCCTGGTCTAAAAATGTCAACCAGCTCATGAATATTAAAGACTCGTGGAGGCTTCATAGGTACATCCTCTATGCTTAGGTAGGTGTTTATAAGATCTCCATACAGTAGGACTTTTTGATCTCTTATATTTGTTTCAATCCTTTCGACAATAGTGTTTCCATGGCTATCTTTCACATCCGTAATCTTCATGTTATAGTAAAAATACTTAACAATCAAAGGATTATAAGACATTCTCAGTCTCAACCATGGTTTATATTGTTTCAAATAATGAATCAAATCAATATGAAATTTCTGTTTCAGCTCTCCCAAGTCTACCCACACAACAGGACAGAAATCTCTCTTGGCAAAATGTGAGGCAAACACAATGGAATTCAAAATTCTGAGGTTACCCGTGTTAAACCCAGGAGGTGGTTCAAGGATTTCAGGAGTTTGAGAGAATTTTGAGCGAGTGAAAGTGAACAGTCGCGTGAGAGAAAAACTGATATAACATAGATTTTTAACATTCACTCGAGTGATTTTGGTTTTCACTTGACTGAAGTATAAAAATCACTCGAGTGAAGTCCAGAATTACTTCACAGAATCTAAAATCACGCTGTAACTGCAAGATAATTAATTAAAACACTTCATGTGACTTACCTGTAATAAGATTATCACTTTAATTACTTGATTTACCTGTGGTTGCAGTATTTCACTGTTCACTCACTCGAGTTGGTTTTTATCATCACCCGAGTGTTTTCCTCTCTGTTTATCTCTGTTATTTGAAGATATTACAGAGCATCCTGTAAAACAACTTTATAGATACTCCGATGCTTAAGTTAGTTATGGGATCATCAAAACAATATGAAATCAACATTTATAAAGATTAAACAACTTACAATTCATTGGGATTTACCATTCCCAATTCCCTTCGTATATACATGAATTGTTCTCGGGCAAGAGGTTTGGTGAAAATATCAGCTAATTGCGAATGTGTAGGTATGAATAATACCTTGACATCCTTTTTCTGAATATGATCTCTAATGAAATGATGTCTCACATCAATATGCTTGGTCCTTGAATGCTGTACATGATTTTTTGCCAAACTTATTGTACTGGTGTTGTCACAGAAAATAGGAATTTCTTTAAGATATATGCCAAGATCCTGAAGTTGTTGTTTTATCCATAGTACTTGTGCACAATAGCTTGAAGCTACTATATATTCCGCTTCCGTTGAAGATAATGATACAGTAGTTTGTTTCTTACTGAACCAAGAAACAACTGCACCTCCAAGGAATTGACATTGCCCACTTATGTTCTTCCTATCTGTTTTATAACCACCATGATCAGAATCAGAATAGGCAACTAGATATTCGTTACCTCTTTTAGGATACCATATACCCAATTCTTTTATGTCTGCCAGATATCTGAAAATTCTTTTAACTAATTCAGCGTGTGATACTTTGGGGCATGACTGAAATCTTGCACATAAACCAACACTGAACTGAATATCAGGTCTGCTGGCTGTGAGGTAGAGTAATGATCCAATCATTTCTCGATATTGAGTTATATTGAAATCAACCCCTTTTTCATCAGCATCCATAAGTACCGTTGAGCTCATAGGTGTATCTGCACCATTAGCTTCATCCAATCCAAACTTCTTGAGCAATTCTTGAAGGTATTTGGTTTGTGATATGAATATTCCATTCTTTCTTTGTTTAATTTGTAAACCCAGAAAGAATGTCAATTCTCCTATTAATGACATTTCAAATTCTCCCTACATTATCTCAGAGAATTCTTTACACAGAGAATCATTAGTAGCTCCGAATATAATATCATCAACATAGATTTGAACTACTAAAATATCATTTAGTTTTCGTTTTATAAATAAAGTTGTATCGACTTTTCCTCGAGTAAAACCAAATTCAATGAGAAATTTGCTTAACCTTTCATACCAGGCTCTAGGAGCTTGCTTTAAACCATATAAGGCCTTTTTTAGTTTGAAAACATGATTTGGTTTGGATACGTCTTCAAAACCTGGAGGTTGTTCTACATAAACTTCCTCCTTGATGTACCCATTTAAGAAAGCACTTTTCACATCCATTTGATATAATTTGAATCCTTTGATGCATGCAAAGGCTAAGAGTACTCGTATAGCTTCCAATCTTGCTATTAGAGCATATGTTTCCTCATAATCAATACCTTCTTCTTGATTATAGCCCTTGGCGACCAATCTTGCCTTATTTCTGATAATAGCTGCGGATTCATCAAGTTTGTTCTTGAATACCCATTTAGTGCCAATAATCGAGTGGTCTTTAGGCTGGGGTACCAAATCCCAAACTTGATTTCTGTCAAATTGATTTAATTCTTCTTGCATTACTAACACCCAATCATTATCTGATAAGGCTTCGTCAATGTTAGAAGGTTCCAATTCAGAAATGAATGCAGAAAAGCTAACTTCGTTTAAAACTTTATTTCTAGTTTTAACTTCTTCATTAACTTCACCTATCACTTGATCTAGAGGATGACTCTTGATGTATTTCCAGGCTCTAGGTTGATCTGGATGACTTAGTTCAACTCCTTTTTCAAAATTATCAACCTCAAGATTGGGAGAGTTAACAGATGGTTGGTTACTAGTTATCTCATCATCAAAGTTTTTACTAGAGGATACATGTTTATCGAATACAACATGAATTGATTCTTCTACAACACACGTTCGTTTATTAAAAATTTTATATGCTTTACTTTGATTTGAATAGCCTAGGAAAAGTCCTTCATCAGCCTTAGAATCAAACTTTCCAAGATTATCTTTACCATTGTTATGAATAAAGCACTTACAACCAAATATGTGTAGATGAGCGAGGTTTGGTTTCCGTCCCTTGTAGAGTTGATATGGTGTCTTTCTAAGTTTGGTTCTGACATACGCTCTATTTGAGATGTAGCATGCAGTGCTCATAGCGTCTGCTTAGAAGACTTGAGACACATTCTTTTCGTTGAGCATTCCTTTAGCCATATCTGTAAGAACTCTATTCTTTCTTTCCACGACTCCATTCTGTTGTGAAGTTCTCGGTGCTGAAAAATTGTGATCGATGCCACTTGTATCGCAATATTCTGCAAATGCTTGATTATCAAATTCTCCACCATGATCTGTCCTGATTCCTGCAATTAACATACCTTTCTCATTTTGCACTTTCTTGGCAAAGGCAATAAATTTACTAAAAGTTTCATCTTTGGATGACAAAAATATATTCCAGGTAAATCTAGAGAAATCATCAACAATAACAAAGGTGTACAAGTTTCCACCAAGACTCTTAACTCTTGCTGGACCAATCAAATCCATATGCAATAATTGAAGTGGTCTGTTAGTGGAAATTTCAGTTTTCAATTTAAAAGATGATTTAGTTTGCTTACCTCTTTGACAAGCATCACAAATTAAATCATTCTTGAAATTTACATTAGGTAATCTAATTATCAAATCCTTTTTGAGTAATTTACCTAATTGATGCATATTAACATGGGCAAGTCGCTTATGCCATAGCCAACTCTCATCAGTGTTACTCAAAAGACAATTTTCAGAGATATTTTCATTCATATCAAGAGTATAGCAGTTACCTTCTCTTTTTGCCTTGAGTTTTGACTTCAAATTCTTCTTTTTAATATGCAGATCCTTCTTGCTGACTATCAGACATTCTTCTGAGTCAAATATTACCCAGTTGTCTTTATCTGTGCTTTGGCTTACACTTAATAGATTGTGACATAAACCTTCAGCATAATATACGTCTTTGATTTTATCCTTGGCTTCCCCAAGCCCTGCTATCCTTCCGGTTTGATTTCCTCCAAATTTTACCTTGCCACCTTCCTTAGGTACTAATGTGGTGAAGTTCTCAGGATCACTAGTCATATGTCTTGAACATCCACTATCTATATACCATTTGTTTGATTTGGATGTTCTGAGGCAAACCTGCAGTTAAGGATAATTAAGTTTTAGGTACCCATATCTTTTTGGGTCCTTTTAGGTTAGTACATATAACTTCCTGTTTATGAACCTTCTTAGGTATCTATTTATAGGTTCCTATAATTCCTTTCTTTTTATGAAAACATGAAGAAGTGTAATGTCCTTTTCTATTACAGTAATTACAATAAGCAAAAGGATTAGATGTGTGCACAGAACGTGTGAAATAACTTAAATATGGTTTATCATTCACAAGATTCTGATACCAGATTTATCATTCACAAGACGTTGTGCTTTTAAAATAACATTTAACATCTCACTTCCTTTTGTAAACTTTTCAAGAGTTTTAGTAAGATCAATATTTTTCTTTTCAAGAGACAAACACTTTTTGCAATCTTTATCCAATGGTTCTTTAATTCTTTCTTTAAGAAATTTGTTTCTCTTTTTACATGCAATCAAATTATTAACCATTTTGACAAATTCAGAATGTAAAGCATCATATTCATTTTGTAATTCATCATAAGTAGGATCAGAATCTTTTACCTCTTCGTCTGTTTCCTTTTGAGCAACCAGGCATATATTGGCTATCTCTTCATTATCGCTTTCTTCATCTGAAGAGCTATCTCCCCATATTGCAGAAACAAATGCCTTCTTTCTGTTGAAGGATTTAATGTTTCTTTTTTCTTTATTTTTCTGTAATAACTCTGGACATTCTGATTTGATATGTCCAGGTTTACCACATTCATAGCAGATGATCTCCTTGGCATCTCTTCTGCCACTAGTTCCACCTCTTTGTGAATTCTTGAACCCTTGGCCTTTATAAAATTTCTTGAATCTTCTAATCATCAGGCCTATTTCTTCATCATCGATCTCCTCTTCTTCTTCTTGGCTTTCTGCCTTTGTTTTTGTCACAATTAATGCAAGACTTTTCTTCCTCCTATCACCAATTTCTTCTAGTTCTCGCTTGAATTTTAGTTTGCTTTCATATTCAGAAAGACTTCCAAACAAAGAAGTTACAGATTGCATTGATTCTCCTTTGGCCTCCTCTATTGCTGTGACTTTGGCCTCCCATTCTTTGGAGAGTATGTTTAATATTTTCGTACTTGGACATTCTGATCATAGAATTTTCCAAGTGCTGCAAGTTGATTAACAAGATGAGTATATCTAAGTTCAAATTCAGCTATTGACTCACCTTCCTTCATATGAAGTAGATCAAACTCTGTAGTTAGAGTATTGACTCGATTTTCTTTTATTCCAGATGTTCCTTCATGAGCTACTTCCAACGCTTGCCACATCTCTTTAGCAGTCTGAAGAGTACAGATTCTGAAGTATTCTTTTTGACTCAGTGCACTCTGAATCATTAAAATTGCTTTGCTGTTGAGAGTCACTAGCCTTTTGTCATTGTCATCAAATTCTGCTGGTGATTTTGGAACTTTACGAGATTCTTCAGTCTTTGTAGGCACATAGTTTCCAGTTTCAATCACATCCCATAGCCCGTATTCTGTAGCCATTACGAATACACGAAACTTAGCTTTCCAGAAGGAAAAATGCTCACCACTGAAACCTGGTGGTCTAGTGATAGAAGCTCCGTCAGGAAGGATTCCTTCACCCATGCTTGCCATCGGATCCTTCTATGGTTGTTAAACCTGAACAAGAAGACCTGCGCTCTGATACCAAATGTTAGAGCAAGCTTTTCACCCAAGAGGGGGTGAATTGGGTGATTAGAAAATAATCAGATATTTAACTTAAATTTATAAAACTTTAAGCACAGTAAATAAAAGGAAGGGATACCACCAAAGTTCACACAGGAAATGAACATGAAATTTCATATGTCACTCGAGTGAATTTGGCATCACTGGAAGTGATTTTGTAAATAGTGATTTCTTCTTGTAGTGATTTTCAATCCACTGGAAGTGATTTGGAAGTTTTCAGACATCACTTGAGTGATTCAAGATCACTGGAAGTGATTTGGCAAATAGTAAAATGTTCTTGCAGTGATTTTCAATCCACTGGAAGTGATTCAGCGAAAATACTATATCACTCGAGTGATTCAAGATCACTGGAAGTGATTTGGAAATCTTCAGGTATCACTCGAGTGATCTGGCATTCACTGGAAGTGATTTTCAAAATAGTGAATTTTTCTTGCAGTGATTTTTCAATCACTTGAAGTGATTTGGCGCATCACTCGAGTGATTCAAGATCACTGGAAGTGATTTGGAAAACTTGGTGCATCACTCGAGTGATCTGATATTCACTGGAAGTGATTTTCAAAACAGTGAATTTTTCTTGCAGTGATTTTTCAATCACTGGAAGTAATTTGGCGCATCACTCGAGTGATTTCACATATCACTCGAGTGATCTGGTAATTTTCCACATCACTCGAGTGATTTCGATGATCACTCGAGTGATCTTGAATATCACTCGAGTGATTAACTAAATCACTCGAGTGATCTTGCTCAGATCACTTAAATCACTTCTTTTGCTGATATAAAATCCATGGACTTCCAAAACATGATTTGTTACCATCAAAACATGAAATCTAACAATTTTGAGTGTAGAATCTATTTTTGACCTCAAATTGGTCAAATTCAGGGCTAAATGACAAAAATGCCCTTGGTAGCCCTTACTTAAGGTTTTTAGGGGGTAGTTTGGTTATTTCACATTTTAGGGCTTTTCTCACTTCACCATCAACATATACCCTACACAATTTTTCCTTCTAAACTCAATGAAAGCATCAAAACTAACAAATTCTTACTCCTTCAACATGCCAAGAATAGGGCAGAAATTTAAGGTTGTTTGAAAAATTATGTCGTTTTCTCGTTTTCTCTTACTTGATCACCTCTTTTCTACTTCTAATTGCATGATTAGCTATTTAGACATTCATTGGACATGGTTTGAAGAAACTTGGACAACAAGGTCCCTTAGGTTTTATCATCCATCTTTCACAAAACACCCAAAACCAAGCCAAGAACAACATCAGTAGCATCAACTAAAGCAAGAGAAGCAAGTTTGGAGGTTTACCTCTTAGTTCAAACTCTTTCTCTCTCCTCAAAATTTGCTTCCTCTGTCTCCACAACCTTGATTTATCTTGAAAATCATGGTTCCAAAGGAGTAGAAGTGAATAAAATAGGCTATAAAGGGATTATGAAGCAATAATCACAAGGTTATTCTGTGTGAGAACCCTAGCCTTTCCTTGTTCTTCTATGTTCTTCACCATTCTCAACTCTCTCTCACTTTATTTGGTTCAATTCAATATGAGAATGAAGGGAAAAAGATGATGGAATAATACTTAAAGTAATTAATTAACTCGCTTTACAAATGGTAAATTGTCGTTGGTCCAAACATTGACTTTTGTGTATAATATTTTCCACTAATCCCATTTCCCTTCATGCTCTCTTAATCAACCGAAAATGATGAGAATTGAAGAGAGAAAATATTGGTCTTCAATTATCCCATTATGCCAACTTACAAGTTGTTGACTTTTGGACCTTTGACTTTTAACTATTTGACCTTCCTTGATAATAATTCACCAAAATAGGTTTATTAACTATCAAGTAGCCATATCCCTCTTTTTAATTCCCATTTAACTGAAATTATTAGGAATATTAGGGAAAATTAATTATTTCCCACCTTATGGCAAAATTACTGTTTTGCCCCTACGTTTTACGATTTATCGAAATAAATCATTTCTTGTCCATTCCTTCGGTTTAGCCTAATTTTTTTGACACTTATATGAAGGCATTATTTGTGTCATTTTATGCTCAATTTTTTGTTACAATATTAGGCCTTTAAGTGGGCATTAATTACCTCTGTGTCATTTATTGGGCGAATTATATGTAACCGATGATTGGGATATTTCTGTAAATTTACACACACCACAATTCATCATTTTATTCCACTAAATATCAAATATATATATATATATATATATATATATATATATATATATATATATATATATATATACTGGTGAAAAAGTAGGGTATTACAAGACTGATGGTCATTAGAAGCATGAGAGAGTAATCGAGACTAGATGATTGGTTCTTTAAGAAGAAGATCACTAAGAGCTATATGGTCATTGGTAATAGGCTCAGAAGTAGGATGTGCATGAGGCTGATCAAGGGTGATATCAATATGAACTGAAGACTCAGGATCTTGCATGGTAAAAAGGACATTTCCCTGAGAAGTGGTCTTAAGAGTAGGCTCATATGTATGTGGATAGATAGACTATGAAGGAGTACAAGATACAAGTTGTGGCTCCAAAGAGGCAATCTGAGTTGGTACCAAAGTAACTAACCTTTTTCTAAGGGATCTTAGAAGGTTCCTAAAATCTAACATCAACTATGTCTGAGCCTCTTGCTAAGTAATCATTATCTTTAAGTTTTGATGGACCATAACACACATCTATATCATCCTATCATCAATGTGTGTGATGAACTTAGCATTGGTGTTGGATAGATTGACATGAAATCCTTGAAGAACTTTCTTTAAATACAACTGAGTAGTAGAACCCTAAAAAGAAGGTGCAAGGGAACCACTATGAGTAGAGGACTGTGTATCAACTAATCTTGAGATCTCTGGCTTCGTTCTTCTCCTCTTTCTTAGTGTAGTGGCAAGATGATGTGACAAAGGCAAGTCAATCTTCAATTTTATAATATGTAATCTACCAAACTAAATAAGTCTCACCAATTTATCATGGTTCCAAATACCAAATGGTGTTGGCCTTGAAGAAAAGAGAGATTAACTAAGGATAGGGCATTGGAGTAGGCCTGTTAGAGGAATATTTTTACCTCATGAATTTAGAGAATATAATTTCACCAAGATTCTTCTTCTCTTTACGAATGCCATCATCCTATAGTCCCTAGCAGTGAAGTGAGTTAAGTTACTGGACTTGTTGACCACTATTTTGAGTAGATGTACCAAATGATTTTTTGTAAATCACACAAAACGCTTGGATTAAAGTCTAGAATACCTATAGGATATAAAGGCCTAATGGTCCTATACATCTTAGGAGCTACGAACTCTCTTGGTGGTCCAAAAGGTGGCTTCTTGATGCCCAACCATTGATTAATCTTGGATAAAGAGATAGTGAACTTATGTCCTCTCACAGAGGTCTCAAGTTCATCCTCAATCATAGTGCCTCCTTCTCTGCAATCTTCTACTAGTTCCAAGTTGTAATTGAAATGCTGAACCACTTTAGGGAACAATGGTAAATGAACAAATAACCATGGAGCATAATGGTCGAAATAGGGAAATAAATCAAGCTTCAGTGTAAATCAGATAAGAATTTAGCAGAATCATCTAGTTTGGAAGCGATATAACTTAGAGGTGCAACTAGAAGATCTTTGTTTTCTCCTTCCTGTTTAGCTTTAAGAGGAATCATAGATTGAGTAAGAGCAACTAAGGGACTAGCGTCTTCCCTTTGATTTCCTTGTCTTCGCTTCTTCGAGATTAGAGGGATTCCATGTGACTCCCCAATTCTTAACGTGATCCGATGAGTCATTACACAATAAATTTGAAACTACTAAGTCCCGGTTTCCATCTCAGGACATAAGTTTATCTAAAAATCTTAAAACTTTCAAAACCGATCATATAGTGGTTCACATTATTATCTTGACTCATTAGTCCAAAACCTTAGTTATCATTATCAAAGTGCTTCTCTGCTCATTTTCTGGTATATTAATTATTAGTCTATGGGCCCTTGACATACAATTACCCACTCCTAGCTTTCGATTATCAAGCATAATATCAATATTGATACCACTATTGTGTATACTGATATTACACTATGCGCACTGTTACCATTACTCACTAATATCACTAGTACCACCACTCGGGCACTAACTTTACTATGGTTATGTCTTAACATCTGTATATAATACATGTAGCACAATAAGTAATGCCTTACATTTCTTCCCCTTTATTACGTACACGAAAGCATTATTCTTTAATTACTTAGGGGTTGATTACTAATTAATGACTTATTAGCCGTGCTTCTTACTTCATATTAGAGTTCATTCTTATTCTAGTTCTTATTCTTAGTTTCAGTAATTCAGTATTTTCAGCGATCCCGATTATGGCTTAATTCAATTATACGCATATTTATTTAATTCATTATTGAGTGCAAATAATTTACACACAGTAAAATAAAATACAATTCTCTTTCTTCTGTTCTTCGTCATTCTTCCTTCTGGTTCATAGAATTCTTCTCTTTCCTGTTCTCATACCTATATAGTTGGTGGGGGAGGGTGAGATTAGAGGAATCTCAGTAGCAAACATTACAAACAATACATGTAAGGTGAATGCTAGTGCATGATATAATTTCCTTACATGGACTCATGTTCACATAATGACAATTCTGCATGATCAATGCTTCATGCAACTTATCTATGGCTACAGTATAAATAGAAACAGAGCTTTATTCATTCATTCATGTTTCACATAAACAAGCAAAGCAATACAACACATCAATACACAACATACACATCAAATCCATGTAAGTTAAATAAGTTCACTATCTTTTGGACTAATGTCCTTCTTCTTGTCCCATTTTCTTCCAACCATTATAGCTTCTTGGAAATTCTTACATTCTTCTTCTTTCTTGTCTTGTCATGGCCCTAGATATATAATCATATAATTAGTTCTATGATAAATGAATTTTAAATGGGATACATTAGTCTCTTATACTTGCTTTCACCCTTGGAGTACATACTAATTACTTTTGCCCCTTTCTTTCTTAAATTCTTATCGTAACTAAAAGTTGCTAATATTTTGACCAAACTTTGAAAATTCATAACTAATTCTGTAAAACTTCAATTGGGGTGGTTCAAAATACTATGTGTCACTCATTAAGTCTAATTTACAAGAAAAATATCTTCTTTTCACTTCCATAATTCCAGAATTTTCAATTAATCCTCCCTGCCATATAATTGATTCTAGATTTAATGTCTAACTTCAAAATTTCATAATTCTTAATTTACTAGTCCAAATGGCATAAATGACCTATCAAATTAAAGCTTGATAAATTCTACTTTCACTCTGGAAATTTTAATATCCATTGGACAACATTCTATTACCCAAAAACACAATACATTTAGATTCCCACACAACCGAGGGCTATTCCCACACAATTTTTTGTGTAGAACCCACTTATGGTATCATATTGATCAAAATCCTACTCCTTATACATGTCGTATTCTGACCGAAAATTAGGTTTCAAAACAACAAGTCACCAATTCACAATGTACTCACTAAATTATGTCCATATGCTTCCAAAAGATCATATAACCACATGTATATGACCAAATTGTGATGAAACCCTAAAACCCTAAACATGGCAGCAAGAATAATTCCTCAAAACTTCAATAACCAACATAATACATAGGTCAAAATGGAGATCTTGCTTACCTCTTTCACTTTCCTAGGCTCTTTATTTGGTTCTTGAACAATAGCTCTTGCTAGATGACAAAAAACTTCTCCCCTTTAAACTCTGAAACCATAGAAATGAAGCTCTGATCAAGGGGAACAATGTTTATGCACAGTATTTGAGCATAAGAGGTGATTTAAGGGGTGAAAATTGAGCTAGAAGACATACCTTACTTCTTTGTTCTTCAAGATCACCACCTTTTCTCCTTTTTCATTTTCTTTCCTTTTTATCTCTTATTTCTAGCCTTGGCCAATTTTTAGGAGATGTGTGAGAAAGACTGTGATGTTTTAATATTCATTCCTTGGCTTCTTGCAATTTTCTTAGCTAATATTTTCCTAAGAGAGCAAGAAAATACATGTGTCACAACGTGGTGACTTATTGAAAAAATGCTTGGTTAATTAACCAAAGGTGGTTTGGTTTAATTGGGATTCACTTCTCCTTCTCTCTTTCCTCTTGTCTTGATTGAAAATGTTTGCCCAAAAGAGAGAAAGCATGTTGACCAAAGTCTAAAGGTGTAAGTGTCCAAGTTGACCAAAGTCTTCTTGCAAAAGAGTTTGAAATTTTGACCAAACCCTTCTTTTTTCCTTCCTTGACACACTTGGACCTTTTTGATCTATATAAGGGGAGGGAGTTGATTGTTTTTTCATTTTCATCATTACTCTTGCTTTTCAAGAGCAAATCATAGCCTTTCATTTTAATTTCCTATTCTATCCTCAAGATCAAGTGGCAATTGTCTCTTTTCCCCTTGATTATGGAAATATTAATTCTTCCGCCATTAGTTCTTTTAATTATTTTTCTTAATTCTTTCTAGACACTTCTTCCCTTTTCCTTTGGATCCAGGTTAGGTTTTATGTCATATTGACATATCCAAAAGGATCAGGTATTTCTTTCGACTAATTCATACCAAAATTTATACTTTATTCCAAGTGTGGTTTCTAACAGTCATTCTATTTCTTATTCATTCTTGGGATCCTAAAATTCAGGGTATTACACAACGAGGCTACTTAGACATTCCAAGTTTCAATGGCAATAAGAAACAAATAACTAACAAAAGCTTTAGCCCTTTATCTACATTCTTTACTTAACAATATTTACCCTTTTTCTCTTCGAGTCGCTTGCCTTTTCTTTATGGTAATATTGTAAAGGGTGTGATTCGCGAGAAACTCAGTAGTAACCACAATCAATTATATAAAATACAAGTTCATAAAGCATGCCAGATAAGCCATCATATCATTATCACATATCATAAACAATATTTAGTAATCAGTATGTAGCATAAACACAATCATCGACCCCTGGCCCAATATGTAGGATAAACACAATCATAGGACCTCAGGCCCAACACCACAACGCTTGGTAATTAAGATCTTATAGCCCAAAGCCTTTGCCTCATATAATTTGCACATCGAGTCTTACAGCCTTGTTTCCCTACCCAGCTCAAGTCTTATTGCCTAGGGCCTCTGTCCCATGCAACTTATACTCTCGGGTCTTACTACCTCGGGCCCCTGGCCCATCACTATCTGAATGCTTATCAGGTCTTACTAGCTAAGGACACGCTGGCCCAACAGGTCTTACTGCCTACCATATATTCCTAAAATGTATATACATGATGGCACAAACACACATGTAGAACACTACATTATCTATGAAAGAAAGAGTTACTACTTAAATGCCTTTTAATTCCTTTACATCTACCAACTACATTCTTCTCCAGCTCAGGCAAATAATTTTGAATTCTGTAATTTAGAATTTAGGAATAGATGGGTGAGTACTTATCCCAACTCTATTAATGTAATATAATGAATTTATGTAACTATGAGAACCTATATATATAACCTATTGAATGGAATTAATACCGATGTTTACGTATATAAATATGGAGCAATCTTTGGGATTCCAAGCTACATATGGTATCATTTACTGAAATTATAAAGTCAGGGTTATGAAATATGAGCGTAAGAAGTCAGAGGAAATCTATTAGTGTCTGTAGGACACCTAGCGCCATTTAAGGGACACAGGGGGCTTAGGGTACCATTTGTCAAGTCTCGATATTCATGCCACAATTCTGAGTAAAACCCGAGTAGAATCCCGAGTAAGCACCGATAAAGTAACTTTATTAAAGTAGCTTTCACTACTACATAAAACACTTTTAACGTCCTTTTTTTTAGCCCTTTTAACGTATAAAAAAAGAGGGACGCCTATACCAGGGACGTAAAAAAGTCAGGATACGGTGTTCTTTAAAAAAGGGACGTCTAAAGTTTTTTTTTTAAAAAAAACAAAACTTTAGACGTCCCTTTTTAAGAAAAGGGACGTCTAAACTTTAGACGTCCCTTTTTTAAAAAGGGACGTCTAAAGTTATTTTTTTAAAAAAAAAACTCGCTTATATTTTTCACTGCCTAACAATTATAACATACAGAAACAAGATCGAACAGTTTTTTATAAACCAAAATATCCTTACAGATTAATATTGGTGAAGGATGATAAATCAAAATGAATCTACAATGAAGATAAATCTAAATCTTAACACAACAAAATACATATACAATAATCTCAGTTTAAAACTTAGCCTATAAAAAGAAAAATTAATTATCCATACCTTTTCGCCACAGTAGGAGAGGAAGGATGGAGGCCAACGGCGGGAGAGGGAGGGAGGAGGAACCAACAGCATTAAAGATCGAGGAAGAACAATGGCGACGAGCTTCAACAATGGAGAGGAAGACGGTAGATGATGGTGGTGGAGATAGAGGAGGACGACTTTCAAAAAAAGAACAACGATAATGAAAAGGAGTAAGAGAGAGAGTTATGGTGGAAAATTAGCTTCAAGAGAGTGATGTCAGTATCAATTTGACTGATATACGTTATCTTTAGACGTCCCTTTTTAAATTTAGGACGTCTAAAGTAAAAAAAAAATTGACTTTAGACGTCCCTTTTTCAAAAAGGGACGTCTAAAGTCTAAAAAAAATTAATTTTTTTTTACTTTAGGCTTCCCTTTTTGAAAAGGGACGCCTAAAGTCCTCACTTTAGGCTCCCTTTTCAAAAAGGGACGCCTAAAGTCTAAAAAAATTAAAAAAAAAATTAATTTTTTATACTTTAGGCGTCCCTTTTTAAAAAAGGGACGCCTAAAGTTACTTAATTCTTACCCATAATTACAAAAATGCCACCGTCTTTATTTTTTACTTCCTTTTTAAAAAAGGGACGTCTTTTAGGGACGTAAAATCTACATTTTGTAGTAGTGTTTAATCGAGTAAGTCATGATAGCTAATGATGACACAATTTATGGTTGACACCATAAAAGATTGACAAGTATCCTCTCATCATGACAAAGTATAAGATAACTTTTGTGTTAGATGAATAAGAAGGTGACAAGTTTCCCTTATGATGATACTTACTTTTTTCCTTTTGAGTTGGCACCTCTAGGACATGCCACCTAGCACTTGAGTCTGGGGAATCCTCCGGTCCCCAGCCTGAACACAAACTTGACTTTCCCAAACACCTAACATGGGAGTTATGGGAATTCATTAGGCCTCCCTTCCCCTAACAAAAAAAAATGACGCCTAGGATGAAAGAGAAAGATAAAATAAAAGTTTCAAGGACACTTGGCACCTGATGGTTTAAGATTAAGACACATGTCACACTATAGTACTAATAGATCAAAGTAAGGGACACATGGCATCAATCTAACTCCTCCCTTTCACTTTAATATTTCGGCCAAGGAAAGAGAACAAAGGGAAAGAAATATGAAAATTTCAAGAAAATAGAAAGAAGAGAGAAGGAGAAGGAATAGTGAAAACTCTCAAGTTCCAGAGCTGATTCCGACCCTGAATCTCCATTATCGATCGATAAAACCTTCAGGAAAGTTGTTCTACTCACTAAGAGCTTCATTTCTATGGTCTCATTTTTTTTATTAGTGGTGTTTTGTGCGATTTAGTTAGCTAGAATACTGCCAGAATTCCAAACCTGTTGTAGAATCTCAAAGAGCTGAGGTAAGCTTAAGCTTCGTTTTGAACCGACTGGTTTGAAGTTTTAATGAGTTTTCTTAGACATTTGGGCTGCCATATGTTTTTTCCAAGCTTATGTTTTAAGGCCATATATGTTTAATCATGAATATATGATGATATATGGTGTTTGATGATAATATAAGATTAGTTTATGTGCTACCAAGATTTTAGTTTTGTGAGGTAGTCTACTTGTGATGTGTTTTTGACTAATCAAATGATATCTAATGGCTATGAAACTTTCCATATTTAAGGTAGACATCATAAAATTTAATTTGATAGGTCATTTATACCAATTGGATTAATATCTTCAGGGATATGAATTTTTGAAGTTGAATCTTTAAAACTGGTGAAATCCTATGACAGTGTGAGTTTATTAGTGATTCTAGATTTTTGTATATAGGGTTAGATAAAAGAGATATTTTTATTTCAAAATATACTTAAGGAGTGTCACATAGGACTTTGAACCATCCCAATTAGAGTTTCCTAGATAAAGTTATGAATTTTCAAAATTTGTCAAAAATTCTGTCATATTTGATTAATAAGCGAAAATGAATTAGTTAGCGATAAATGTAATTAATTGGAACTTTAAGGGTTAAGTTAATCCCATAAAGCTAGTATAGGCCCATTAACTACACATTCGGATTGATGAATTGACTTTAAAGATAACCAACCTAAGTGTTATAAGTTATCAAGAATTGGAACAAGTATTAACTCATCGTCCGTTAATTCTAACTTATAGGATTTGACCTTTGCTGGGATGTCTACTAAATTTAGAACAAGAACATAATTTGGAAAGGCTCCCAGGTAGTACCCTATCTCTTATATCATATGTGACACTCTCTATGTATTCTCTATCATCTGCTTATGTGCGGGATAGTTAGTCCCTAGGCGGTAAGACTAGTAAGTACAAGTTGCATCGAGAGTTCCCTGGAGCGTCTTGAGCTAGGTAGGCTCAAGGTAGAAAGCCCGTGAGTGGATCTTGTATATTGCAGAGGCCCTGGGCTGCTAAATTGAGATTTCCAAGCATTGTGGTTTTATGATGAGGGACCAATTAGGCCCTTTATTTGCTGCATTCTTTAAGTTTTTATGTGATGATTGTTTTTACAGGCCTAGTATTCTGCATATCATATGAGTAATATGTGTAATACTGAGATTCTTTCGAATCTCACCCTTTTGCAACCAATAATTTAATGTAAAGGCGTCTAGCTCCATAGGCAAAAAGATAACATGGACGAGTGAAGATAGGGCTGATTAATTAAAGATGTTCTGGTTATCTTTTATTTTGGATAACTGTAAAATATGTAAATGTAATTAAGTAGAAGTAGTGGTATCAGTAATAGTAGAACTAATCGTATTAGTTGTAATCAGTACGTTAGACTATGAACAATCGTGCTAGCATCCAAATACGATAAGTGAACTAGAATCGGATAACCAAACGCGAAAAGCCTATAGGTTAACCACCATTACGCTAGCTATTGCTAGAGAATGCTATGCTTTTCGAACAAAAGATTTTGAGTCCAATTAGTGGTAATGAATTTACAAATTTGTTTTAGACTACACTTAAAGTATTTTTAGAAGTTTTTGAAAAACCCACTCAAGTACATGACCAGACCTTGTACTAAAGTTAGGTCTTTTATAATTTATAATCGAACAGTGTCTTAAGTTTGTTAACATTACATGACTAGAAGTCATCAAAACGTCTTATAAAATGCGGTGTTACATTTATTGGTATCAGAGTAGTTGATCTTGGGAAAAGCTAACGTTCTCTATCTATGTAGGTATACCAACATATTAACTAGGAGTCATGAGCGATAGAAGATAGAGAAGTAGATCACCCCCTTTGGTTAACCAACCTTCAGAGGATAGATGTATACTAGAGGGTAGACACATGTTGATATATAGGGTTGGAGCCGTTGTAAGGATAATGTGGATCCCAACGAAGAGAGTCAAAGCCCCTGTGATGGTCATATTACAACTTGAACTAGGTATCAAGTCTTCTACCAGAGATGTAGATGACCCCAAAGGTAGAGGAAATATGACATTACTCAGAATCTGATGCTAGCTCAAGTGCTCCAATTATTGAGCTAGCATATGATTTGTGTTATGACCATAAGCTAGGGGAATATATCCAGGGATTATACTGGAAAGCCTCCAAAGACCAACCCTCTCGACCAACTCAGTATCTAGCATTCTTGGATGAGGTAAAGTCTGTATATTGGGATCGGGACCTATATGAGTTATGGATGCTTGACGGTATATGGATTAGGACTATCCTGCACTTCTTTCCTAACTCTGCTTTTTGGATTAGGAAGAAGAATGATATGTTAGAGTATGGTCCATTTGAGTTCTTCCATTTTCATTGGTCCATGATTGAGTATATGTGACAATATATGTCAGGAATGTAGCACTAATATGTACTTGGCTTGTAATGATAAATTAGTAAGGACTGCTTTTGATGTAAATATGCCTGTCTGTAGTAATATATGTATATTCCTGTTTGTGTTGATGTGGTGATATTTGATAAGTCAAATATTTGCATATTCATTTTCCCTTATATGATGATTTTGTGGACTATATTTGAGCTGAATGTAATCAATTTGGGTGTAATTAATAAATAAATAATGATTTTCTTACAGCCATTGACAGTACCAGATTAAGAAGAATTAAAGAAGGCATTTAAGGGGAAGTTACTATTCATGCAGTACTATTCACTATGCACTGTTCATGGCTGGTACTGTTTGGACTCACTGTAGCGTACTGTAGCGGACCATTGCGTTGTACTGTAGCGGTTGGTGTGTGTAGAAGTGGGGCGGTTCCTGTAGCAGTTGGTTCACTGTAGCAAGTGGGTGGTCGGTTCACTGTAGCAGTCGGTTCAATGTAGCAAATCACTGTAGAAAAATACTGTAGCAGTCTGAAAATGAAGCCTATAAATAGAGCTTCTTGGCACCCTAAAATGAGGAGGAAGGAAGAGAGGGAGAGAATTTCTATTTTAGAGAGAGAGTTGTTATTTTTAGAATTTATTTCTTGCATTTTTTTACTTGTTGCATACCTCCTACATGGATGGTTTTACCTCCTATATGGAAGGCCTAGGTAGTCCTACTTTACGGATGGTATAGGTTGCCACCTACATGGATGGTTTTACCTTCTATATGGTAGGCTAGATTTTCCATTTTCATGCATCTTGTAGTTGTATTTTTATGTTTTTGTAATTAATTTTTATGCAATATTTATGATGTTGATAATATATTTTGGTTTTGTTTTTAATTTTATCATGAGCTAAATTTTCCTTTTCCTAGGATGATGACGTAGCTTACTAATGACGGGTTGAATCTTAACTTATTAAATCTAGTTTTAATTTTTCCTTCATGATTGAGTTTCAATTATTGCTCTTAATGCTTACAATTGATTGGCCACCTTTTGGATGATTTTAATATGCATGTTGAGACCGGAAGGAGATACATGTGTGTGGATCCTATAATTAAAACCATAATTTGCATATGAAATAGGAATATATTCATATGGGTTGTGTAGTCTTAATTGAGTTCCATAAATCTTAATGCATGATTGATTGCTTAAATTCATATAGGAATATATTGGGATAGCAATTAATTATAGAATTACTTGACCTTGGAAAAGACTAGTAATTAAAATAGGGAAACTCGACTATCAATCATGTGGAATAAATTGGACTAGAATAGATAAGTGATTCAATCTGGAATTTATTAAGTGAAATCTAATCCCTAGGGCTTTTTCTCATATTTGTCTTTATATCACTTGTATTCATATTTCATCATTTCTATCTTGCAATCTCAATCACAACAAATCAACCGACTAAATAGAATTAAAATTACCAATTTTAGTACTTAGTGATCAATCCTCGTGGGAACGATACTCTGCTCACTTCTATATTACTTGATTACGACAGTGTACACTTGCACTTCTAAATACACCATCCTACACTCGTAACAATATTTAAGTTTAAGGAATATATATATATATATATATATATATATATATATATATATGCTAAATACGATATTAATGGCATAATTCCTTTTTAATAGTGAAAAGAAACTATGATTCAACCAAGAAAAGTGTAACGGACAGCCCCCTCTACCACTGCATGCTGAAGGTCTTTACCAACTTCTAACCCTTTAGGCTCAAAAGGCCAGGAAGTATCCCCTCCCCTTGGGGATTTAATATGCCTCCCTAGGGACTCGAGGCCACGACCTGGGAGTAAGTCACACCTTAAGAGCTCCCTGGTAACCATTTGCACTAATGGTGCAAATGGTTTCCAGGGATCTCTTAAGGCGTGACTTACCCCTAGGTCGCGGCCTCGAGTCCCTGGGGAGGCATATTAAATTCCCAAGGGGAGGGAATACTTCCTGGCCTTCTGAGCCCAGTAGGATGGAAGTTGGTCCGAACCGTCAGCCTATTGTGGTAGGGGTCGTTCGTTACACTAGATATATAATCATATCATTAGAGTTAATACACAAAGTCAAATGACGAACCATTAATATCAAACTAACCCTAGTTATTTATTTCTACCCTTAGAGTTCTAGGTAATTACATTATACCATTACCTTTTTATTTTCACACATTTACTAAAAGTTGGCAGAATTTTCAACCAAATTTGAAAATTCATATCTTTTTTGTAAAGATGTCCAATTGAAATTACTCTAAAAGATAGGTGACCCTTATTAGGTCTATTTTCAAGGAAAAATATTTCTCTAAGCCAATTGGACACACAACATTCAGAATTATCATTCATTGGATAATATCAAAGAAACATGCCAGTTTTATTTCGTTAAATTCAAAAATTCATAATTCTTAATGTACTAGTCCAAATGGCACAAATGACCTATCAAATTAAAGCTTGAGAAGTATACTTTAATTCTAGAAAATATCATAGCCACTAGTCAACATTCTATTACCCAAAAACTCAGCACATTTAGACTGCCATGCAGGAAGCCCTAATTAGCAGCATTATTCCAATTTTTGAATTTCAAATCCATTCTTTCTAAAATTATGCCAAAAACCTATTCCTACAAAAAAATTTCCAAAGAATTCATTGGATACATCCAATTCACAAAAATCCTACTTTTTCTTTATGCCCTATTCTAGTCGAATTTTTCTTCCCAAACCAAAATCCACAAATTTTCAATTTTTTCTACCAAACTATGCTAGAATCATCATTTAACATCATATATTACCATTTCTAAGACCAAATAAACATTAAACCCCTAAAACCATTGAGTAGCCAAAATTAGAGTTGCCACTAAAAGTCACGACAATCAGCGAATCAACAAGATACTTAGTTCAAATCAAAGATTATACTCACCTCTTGCCCTTTCTAGAGGTTGTTCTTAATTTCTCCGACTTTGGCACTTTGTAGATAGCAGAAAAAACCTTATTTTAAGAAACTAAAACCATATAAATGAAGCTATAAGTGAGAGGAACAACTTTCATGAAGACCTCAAAAGCTAGAGAGGTGATCTTGAAGGTGAAAATCAAGCTAGAAGTCTTACCTTGCTTCTTGTTCTTCAACTTTCACCTTTCTCTTTCTTTTTTCATTTTCTCTTCTTATTCTCTTTATTTTTGTGGTTTGGCCAAATTTTAATGAGTTTGAGGGAGTGAGGGATGTTTTAATATTCATTCCATGCCTTCTTGAATTCACTTGGTCGAAAATCACTTAAGGGAAAAGAGAAAAATCCATGTGTCACATTCTTATGGTTTCTTGCAAAAGTTACTTGGTTAATTAACCAAGTGTTGGTTGGGTTAAATGGGTTGATATATTCTCTTTCCCTTTTTGGCTTATCTTGGCCAAAATATTCAATGCAAAAAGAGGATGATTTGTTAACTAAATTCCTCTTGCTTTCTTGGTTTTTGGTCAAACTTCCAAGTTGTAACCAATTGCAAGACATGTTGACTTTTCTTCTCTTCTTCTTGTTGTTCTTTGTGCTTAACCAACTTTTCTTGTATAAAAGGTGAGGACATTAATTGATTCCTCTCTCCTCTTAGTCTTGGACGAGATCCACCTTCAAAGAGAAGGAAATATGTTGACCAATTGATCACATAAGCATGAGCTCAAGTTGGACCAAAGTCTTCTTCAAAAGTAAGTTAATACTTTGACCAACTTGTCTCTTCCTTATTTGCCTCCTCTTGGACGTTTTTTATGACTTAAGGGGGGATTTAATTGATTTTCAACCCTCATGATTATTTTTGCTTTTCAAGAGAAAATCTTGACCCTTCATTTGATCTTCTAATTTTAACCTCAACATTAAGTGGCAATTAGCTTCTTTAGCCTTGATCATGGCAATATTATTTTTTATGCCATTAGTTCCTTTCTTTCTCTCTATTACTTCTTTCTAGACACTATTTCCCTTTTCCTTTGGATCCGACTTAGGCTTTATTTCATACTCACATATCCAAAAGGAATAATGTATTTTCTTTCGACTAATTCACACCAAAATTCATACTTTATTCTTGGGACACTTGCTAAACTAGACTTAGTAGTCTACTTTATTCAAGTTTATTCTCTAGCCTCTAATCCCAAAATTTAAGATATTACATTAAGTGTGCTCATGCAAGAGCAATCTTGGGATGTGTGACCCCCTGGGAAGTGACCTAAAAATTTGAAACCTCTTGTTTTAAGGTTTAAATTCCTTTTGGTATGAAATATGCTGATCCTTAAAGATGCCATATGAATAGTAGAATGAATAGTATGAAGGTTAGAACAGAAGCTATGAATCATGATAATCTTAGCATGCTTGTTAGGTATAACTAAAGAAAATAATTTGATAGGTCATGTAAGTTATTTGAATTTGTACATAAAGAGTTATGTATTTTTTAAGTTAGCTAGTAAAACTAGCCATCTTTTGTGGTAGCATCCAAAAATGGAAATTCTTGGAATTATGAGCTTCCAGTTGGCTAAATGCTATATTTTTCATTTAAAATAGACTTAATAAGTGTCAAATAGTGTTTAGAATCATATCAATTGGGCATCTGTAAATAAAGATATGAATTTTCAAAGTTTAATGAAAATTTTGGTAGATTAAGTACAAGTGCAAAAATAGAAAAATATAAGGGCAAAATGGTCATTTGACCAATAAAGCAAGAAGTCATTTATTTTTCCCTTTAATTGGGATAAATTTTGGTCAAAAAGGGGGAATAAAAGGGAAATGTGTATGTGAGATGATTATGCCAAGAGTTGGAGCATTTTCAACCATGTAAAAAAGTGTGGTTGAAAAGTCAAAAATTGTAGACAAAAACTTACAATTAAAAGTAATATTTGAGGAGATAAATTATGACAATTCAAGAAGATTTCTCTTAGCTCCTCCAAGACACATTTTGGCCAAGTAAATGGAGAAAGAGAAAAGATGATGTCATCATTTAAAATGGCATGTGTAAATTAGCAATTAAAATGATATTTTGAGGAGGTAGAGTTGGGATATTTTATAAGCTCTTTATCTCTTTCTTAGGTCATTATTTCGGCCAAACTCATGAGCCGAGAGAGAGAGAGAGAGCTCATATGAAAAAACGCAAGAAGAGGAGAGAGAGCAAGGTTCAAGAGGCAACCAAGGTGAGTTCTAGGTGATTTTCCACTTGTTCTTGCCTTGAAATGCATGACAACTCTCTCTAATCCTCATCTCTTCTTGAACCGCACATGAAGAAAGAGTAAAATCAAGAGGAAAGAGGAGGAGGGGCGACTTTTTTGTGAAGAAAAGAGAGAGAAGAAAAGGTAATCCAATATACCTTACTCCTCGTATTGATTCTTGATGGTTGTTGGTTGTTGGTTGTTGGTTGTTATTGTTGATTGGTGATTGTTTTGGCTTTGTTTTGATGATTGGGATGTGAAAACCCTAAGGGGAGGTTCTGTCCAATTTTCTATTAAACATGTGAGAAGTGTGTTTAAGTGATTAAAGGTGCAAAGAACGTGATTAATGGAATGGAATCAAGAAACTCTAATTTTCCTAATTTATGGTGATTTTCGTCCAGACCTATTTTCACTAGGTTTGGACTAGATTTTTATGTTTTTGATGATTCCATTTGGTTTGGAATGGAAAATTATGTAGGAAACATGTATAATATGGAGTATAAATACCTTATAATGTGAAAAGACAAAAGTACCCTTAAAACCCTAAGTTAGGGGTTGTCAATGGTAAATCTATAATTTGGGATGAAATTTGACTAATCTAAGGTCAAAAATATATTCTACACGTGAAATTGTGTAGGATTAGCTCGAGTTATAATTTTCACTAAAGTACAATTAGACCGGGTACAAAGGGGCATAGACTGGGTCCTTGGTGGCATTTTAGTAATTTTGCAATTTTAAGTTAAGATAACCAACACATTGAGTTTATAATTAGTTATAGATAAATAAAACTCATATATCCTAAATTTGGAATTTTAGGATACAACAATAGCCCGAGCTGGATAGACAGAGCTAGATCAACAAACAGGCAAGGAAATGGCACGTTTCAAGTAGTGACACTTTATTTCATGCACTATATGATTGTTGTATGTTTGAGTATGTCATCTCCTATAACATGAGTATAGTGTCTTGGACACTTATATTAGCTTAGTGATGGTCTGGGTCCAACGGCGGCGCAAAGTTAAGCAAGGGTTACAAACAGTAGTTTGGCCTTGGACAGTGTGCACACAGCATTCTATCATCTTACATAACATGGTACATGACATATTTATTTTCACATTGTATATGTCTGATTGTACATTACTACTGACATTCTTCGAATCTCACCTTTTCTATAAATGTATAAAGTTTCCACTAGCAGGCAGCAACTCAAAGGGCATAACTGTAAATTTCTGGCAACTGAAGGTTCTGGTTTAGTACAAGAGGAGAAGCAGTTGGTTATCTAAAGACCTTTTACTACTTTAAGGTCTGTAGTTATTATGTATACCCATATGGGGAATTTATGTAATATAATCAAGTACATTGTATACATTATATCAATGATATCAATATATTTATGCTATTCCTATGTGCCCACTGAATTGCACATTGCTACTCTGGTTAATATCAATAATAAGGCAGGGTCTTACACAACCCTCATGATTACTCTTGCTTTTCAAGAGCAAATCTTGACCCTTCATTTAGTCTTCTAATTTTAACCTCAAGATCAAGTGGCAATTGACTTCTTTGCCCTTGATCATGACAATGTTGTTTCTTATGCCATTAGTTCTTTTCTTTCTCTTTATTACTTCTTTCTAGAGACTATTTCCCGTTTCCATTGGATCCGAGTTAGGCTTCATATCATACTAACATATCTAAAAGGAATTAGGTATTTCCTTTCGACTAATTTGTACATAAATTCATACTTTATTTCTGGTGCGGTTTCTAATAGTCATTATATTTCTTATTCATTCCTAGGGCACTTACTAAACTAGACTTAGTAGTCTACTTTATTCAGGTTTATTCTTTAACCTATAGTCCCAAAATTTAGGGATTACATTAAGCGTGCTTAGGTGAGAGCAATTCTGGGATGGGTGACCCCCTGGGAAGTGACCTTAAAATTTGAAACATCTTGTTTAAAGGTTTGAATGCCTTTTGGTATGAAATATGGTGATTCTTAGAGATGACATAAGAATAGTAGAATGGATAGTATGAAGGTTAAAATAGAAGCTATGAATCATGATGATCTTACCATACCTGTTGGGTATAACTAAGAAAAATGATTTCTTGACTCAAGTGATGTTGAAGATTTTAGAATTAGTGATGAACCTAAAAGTTAGATAGGCAACTAGAGGATTGCTATCAACTGAATCATGACCTAAACTTAATAGTTGAATTGATTCTTTAGACTAATTCACACCGAAATTCATACTTTATTCCTGGTGCGGTTTCTAATAGTCATTATATTTGTTATTCATTCCTCGGACACTTGCTAAACTAGACTTAGTAGTCTACTTTATCCAAACTTATTCTCTAGCCTCTAGTCCCAAAATTTAGGGTATTGCAATTCTCCCCTAGTTCGTTAAATTTTATCCTCAAAATTTGTTATCGGTCTGATTCTTAATAATACTTCAAAAGAACCACTAGAACGAGGACTTATTTATTTCTTTCTACATTCTATCTGTAACATTCCAAATTTTGGGACTAGAGGCTTGAGAATAAGCTTGAATCAAGTGGATTGCTAAGCCCCAGTTTAGCAAGTGTCCCAGGAGGGCATAATTTTATTTCCTAAAATTCCTTATATGTTTGTTGCATTCAATGGAATAAAAGTTGAATTAAATATATTTACATAGAATTTGGAACCATTCAATTTGGAATTTCCTTGAATTAATTATGAATTTTCAAATTTGACTAAAAATCTGGCAGTTTTCTAGAAAACTGTGAAATCGCACTGTGTAAAGTTGTACTGTGCAGAAAATGTTGTAACTATGTTAGATAACCAACATAATGTGATTAAAATATAGCAGTAAAAAGTAGTAACTGGTTACTTGTTAACTCTAATTTATAAGAATTGACAATTGCCCGAGTCGGATCAAAGAATATATACGGACAGTATAAGCTTGAAATAGGGACATTAAGGTATAACTCTTTCTTTCATGCACTATGTGAATATCTATATGCTTTGTGTATGCCATCTTCTGTGACATGAGCATAGTGTCTGGGACATGAACATAGTACCTGAGGCACATTACCAAATTGTTGTCTGGGACCCAGCTGAGGTACAAAGATAAGCTAGGGTTGCAAACAATCGTTTGGCCTTGGACAGTGTGTACACAACATTTTTATCTTACATAACATATGCATTGCATATTTATGTTCACATCATATGTGTCTGATTGCATGTTACTATTGATAGTCGTTTGAATCTCACCCTTTCCATAAATGTATAAGGTTTTCCGTAGCTGGCAGCGGCTCAGAGGGCAGAATCGTAATTACTAGCAACGAAAGGTTCCGGACTTGTACCAGAGGCAACATTGATTATCTAAAGACCTTTTTATTATTTTAAGTTTTGTAATTTTTATGTACGTACTCCTATAGGGAATTCCTGTAATATAATCAAGCATATTGTATCAATGATATCAGTATATTTATATTATTCCTGCTTGCCCACTGAATTACGCATTGCTATTCTGATTAGTATCAATATTAAGGGGTATGTCAGGTGGTGGTGACACTATCGACACCTCAAATTCTAGAGGTTTTTTCATTCGGTCATTTTCCTATAAACCGTATTCATCTATCATGTGTCTGAGTTTCTTCATTTGAAGCTTACAAACTACTTTCCTCTTAACTAGCATTATAGCTAGAGGTGGAAATCAGGGCCAGCCCGAACCTACAAGGCTGGCCCTTGACAGGCCAGGGCCTAAAAGGGCCGACCCTACAGAGCTCGAGGAAAAAAAAGTTGCTATTTTCAAAGCCCGTCCTGAGAACATGCAGGCTAGTCCGGCTCGATAACATGCGGGCTAGGCTAGCCAGAGAACATGCGGGCTAGCCGGAAGTCATTTTCACAAGATTTAACTATACATCTACACGCCTCATGCAATAAAAGAAATACAGTTACTAATTCATAATCAAAGGTAAAAAATACTATCCACAAGTAACTCATAGTCTCATATAATGTATAAGAAGGAAAAAAGCTAAACACTCTAAGTAACATGATTATGAAGACTATCATTTTCATCTTTTTCGCTACTATCATCAATTTCAAGGAATTTTAATTGTACTTCACTTTAAGTAGTAGACTCTGCTTAAGGGGTAAAAATATCAAGAATTAGTAAATTACCATCGTATGTAAATATGAGAATTTTAAGGTTCTTAGGGAGGAGTCAGCAAGGGCATGAGCCGGAGGGGTGAGGAAATTAAAAAAAAGGCTCAAGGGCTTAACGGGCAGGCCCTCAGTCCTGCAGGACTGGCCTTATAGGGTTGGCCCTTTTAGGCCCTATTTCATTTTAAGGCTCCATTTTTCAAGTCCGGCTCGTGATTTAAAAGGGCTTAAAAGGGCCAGCCCACCAATTTCCTAGCTCTAATTGTAGCTAGCAAGTACTATCTGAATTAACAAGTTCAGATTTCTAACCCTTCTATCAGTTTCTGTTCTCGTATTATCATGACTGTCAAATGCACTGTAACACCTTATTTTCATACCATACAAACAGTTCAAAATGTGACCTGTTGCCAGATCAAAGGCCAGACACAGTTTTCAATCCATTTGGGATCTCGACTTCACTATAGGGTTCGATCCTATAGTTAAGTGGGTTTTCAAAAGATTTTAGTTGTGGTCTCATTTTTTTCAAGTTGGTTTAATTCATTCAGGTTTGTTTCCATTTGTTAATATCAATGTACTTAATGAAGTTCTTAGCAGATATTTAATTAAGCTTGTTACTAAAGGGTCCACCGGATGTAGTCACCCTGTTCTAGTTAATTTACAACGGTTACATAGAAACTTCCAAGTTTATAGTTGGTGTACCACTACCACCATAAGTACTAGTTTTACAAATTACCATTCGACATTATATACAAGTTTAAAAGTTAAATAACAAATAGAAAATAAATTTGAAGTCTTCACTTCTACCCGTCCGTGGCTAGCTTCTTCGCGTGAGAGCTACTTGCCCGTTCTGCAAGTTAGTT
Source organism: Albizia julibrissin (assembly GCA_037074505.1). Lineage (NCBI taxonomy): Eukaryota > Viridiplantae > Streptophyta > Magnoliopsida > Fabales > Fabaceae > Albizia > Albizia julibrissin. The sequence continues at coordinate 14,252,781 of CM073489.1, read as the reverse complement.
ATTGGAAAGGAGTGAGATTCAAAAGAATCTCAGTAGTAACAAATAACACTCATATAAAATGCATACAGAGAAACATGTCATATCAACCACTATATACCAAACAATTCAATATTGATTCAACATTCAGAGATATGTTTATATAACAACCAATTCTATTCAAGGACTTATCGTCCCTTTCCACAGCGCTGGGTATTCTACTGGGCCGAAGCTCTTCTCATCTGAATGCTTATTAGGCAATTCTGCCCGATTTATGTTCACATTTCAAGTATGTATAATGGCAATAATATGCATGAAGTATGATACATATAATATAAGAGCGAAGTTACTACCTTAACTTTTCCAATGTTCCGAGGTGTATTACCAGTTTCTTGGTCATCCCAGGCAGATATCGAATCCTATATATAGGAATTTATGAGTTAGACGGGTTATTACTTATCCCAACATTTTTGTATAAGGTAAACTAAATTTTTCTTAGCTCATCCCTATGTTTATCCTTGGTTTTACCTTGTTAGACATCATTGGAGTCATTTAGGTAGCCCTTGGAAGCTTAAAAAAAGGCCTATAGGGTTGGGAAAGGCCATACCAATTATCACCTCTCGGAAAACATGAAATATGGAAAATTTTGGGTCTTGGCCGCCGCCAAGAATCCCCTAGTTCTTGAACAAAATTCCAAAAATCATAACTAAATCTACAAAACTCCAAATGAGGTGGTTACAAGTTCTATGTGACCCTAATTATGTCTAATTTCAGGGAAAAATATATTAATTATCTAAATGAACATACATTAATACATAATTCCTTCTTATTAATCACTGTTCTAGAATTTCCCAGTTTTACATGACCAAACTTTAAAAATGTAGAACTTCCAGCATACACATCCAAATGACCCTTATGATCTATCAAATTAAAGCTTGATAAGTCTAATTTTAGATTAGAAATTTTAACATTTATTGGACATCTTTTGCCTATTCAAAAATGTCACCCAACCAGACTGCTTTCAGAAGGCAGATTACACAACCTTTACTCTTTGTTTTCAAAAAAAGCCCAAATTCATATACAAGTATCCAAAAATCATGAACACTTGCATGCCTACACAATTTTTCCCTCTAAAGCCAATAGAAGTATCAAAATTAACAAATTCCTACTCCTTCTCCGTATCACACACAAAACAGAAATATAGAATTCTCATAACCAATTTGTTGTTTTCTTGTTTTCTCTTGTTTAATCACTTCTAATCAAATGATTAGATATTGAAACACTCATTGGACATGATTTAGGGGAAATTTTGGCAGCATTTCCCCTAGGGTTTCATCAACCCATTTTAAAAAAAAACAAGAGAAACAAGGCAATATCCACCACCAACAACAACAACCTCAACAAAGCCAATAGAAGCAAGTTTTGAAGTTTATCTCTTGATTCTTGTCCTTTCTCTCTCCTAGACATTTTTGAACTCTCTCTCTATACTCTTGATTGATTTTTCTAATCATGGTTTTTATGGAGGATAAGAGGTTAGTAGAGGTTTCTACATGATTTGGACGCATAGATTTCAAGTATACATGCTCCTTACCTTGAATTTTGGAAGACCCTAGCTCTTGGTGTTCTTCTTGTTTTTCTTTGTTCTCAAGCTCTCTCTCTCTCTCTTTTTTGTGCAGCTGATGATCGTGAATAAGGATGAGAGGATGAAGAATGAAGGCTTAATGAATTGGTCCAAGTTTCTTTTACATGTGGCCAAATCTCATTGGTCCAAAATTTCCCTTTTATCCAATATTTCTACATCCCCTTTTCTTCTCTCTTTGATCAGCTTATTAGATATGATTAGTTTTGATGATGCCAAATATATATCAAATATTATGAGAGCAAAAGTTTGCATAATATACTTATCTATCTCTTATATTGACTAACTATTATATTTAATGTTATATATCTTATAGATTAGTCAAAGAGATTGGAGAATGAAGAGCTTGAAGAATTAATGGGAATATCAAGATTTAAGCTTCTAGAAGAAATACTGGATGTTTCTATGCTCATAAGGGAATTAAGAAGTACTGTAGCAGTACTGTTTGGCACTGTAGCATTATCACTGTAGCAATACGGGTACTGTAGCAATTGGCACTATTTGGCACTGTAGCATCGAGTGATTTTCAGAATCACTCAGTGATTTTCAGAATCACTCAGTGATTTTCAGAATCACTCGAGTGATTCTGAAAAAAAAACGCAATCACTCGAGTGATTCTACAAATCACTCGAGTGATGTTCAGTTTTACATGCTCTGTTCTTCATCCAGCTAAGCAAGGTTTGGTTATTTGTATTTGTCACCAGAAGAAACATCAAAGGAACTCAGATGAGGGAGATATAAGTATTCGAATTTGTCCTTCATATCAGCGTCACTTTCTGGAACAGACTTGGTATTTTGGCTATAACTCTCAAACCACAGATCCAATTGAGCTAGAACCAGTGCCATATGAAACTAGACTTCAAGAGCTTTCCATTGATATATAATATAGTAATTTTGGAGCCACATTTGAAGAGTTATGTCATCTGGAAGTTTACCCCTGTTTGCTAAAGAATTGGAAACGCAAGTGATCTGAACAACAGATCACTCAAGTGATTTTTAATTACTCGAGTGATATTGAAGATCACTCGAGTGATTCCAGAATTCACTCGAGTGATATGGAAAATCACTTCCAGTGGCACCAGAATCACTGCAAGAATTTTTTACTGTTCCAGATTTCACTTCCAATGATCTCAAATCACTCGAGTGATTTGAGATTTTTCAGAATCACTTCCATTGCGCCTGAAATCACTGCAAGAAAAATTCACTGTTTGCAAAATCACTTCCAGTGATGCCAAAATCACTCGAGTGATTATGTTGGTTTCGTAGATCACTTCCAGTGGATGCTAAATCACTTCCAGTGGAAGCTAAATCACTTCCAGTGAATTTCACTCTTTCTCAAATCACTTCTAGTGAACCAGAATGCACCTCCAGTGAAAGCCTGTATGCCTCAAATCACTACTGATGAACCAATATTTACTCAAGTGATATGAAGATCTTTCACTTCCAGTAATCATGCAATGCACTTCAAGAAAAATACAGTGTTTGTGAAAATCACTACCAGAGAATTTGAATCACCTCCGATGATCACTCCCACTGGATATCAATTTCATCAGTTCACCGTCTGTCAGATAATATCCAAGCAAGTGATTATGATGATTTTGCAGATCACTTCCAGAGACATACCAAGATCAACTGATATGAAGTTTTATCAGTTTCACTTCCTGTCAGCATCTATGATCACTCAGTGCACTCTTCACTAAATCGAAATCAGTTCCAATGACAGTCACATCTAGAAATCAATATTACTGTCGGTGAAATGGTTATGCAGTCAAGTGTTAATTATTTTATTAAAATCACCTCCAGTGAGGTTAAACCGTGCTCAAATGATTCTCATGTTTCAGAATATCACTGCCAGTGAAATGCTTCTGTAAAATCACTTCCAGAAGTATGACAGAAACAAGGAAACAACTCAAATGATTTCATAGTATACTCGAGGGATGCTGATAATTGCCAGCTGAATATTATCTTCTGAAAATCACCTCCAGTGAAATCAAGTCCACTTCCAGTGATTCTCCAGTTTTCTGAAATCACTCCCAGTGAAGTCTGTAATCACCCGAGTGATATTTTCTAACGACCATTTCTTTGAGTGCTTTTACAGGTGTTATGCACTACCGATCACATGGCTTACATGGATCAATATTCAAACAACAACTATTCGTGGGCGGCAGCAAAATTCATAAGTAACGGAAGACAAATACTATTGCATCTGTCAGACCAATGGGCAAACTGTAAGAAACGCTAAAGCATATGTCAGAGCACGATCAACGGGAAAATATTTAAATACACTCAACGACCGTGCAAAGCAATGGGACTCCAACTGAAAATAAAGTAGTGTCTGTCTAAGCATCAAATGGGATTACAACAGGAAAATATCCAAATGGGTTCAACGGTCAAATGAATCAACAGACTCTAACGGATGGATGTTTACAACGGTCATCCTCCACAACTCAGCTATAAATAGGAAAGAATTCAAACACAGAATAGAAGGCAATACAATGAGAACATGAACATGCTGATATTCTAAGTCTTCTACCTCCGACCACTCTTTGCTCTACTTCATCTTCTATATATTTGAGAGAGTGAGAATATTTGTATTGTACTTCAGTTAGTATCCTATCTACTCTGTGAGAGAGTTTGTAAATCCTTACAAATATACTTCTGTATTGAACTCAAGGTAGAGGGACCTTGAGAGGGTTGATTACCTTATGGGGAAGCTGCCAGTAAGACTTTCTGCTCGTAAGACTTACAAGGTGTAAGCAGTAGAGAACGTTGCTGCTCGTAAGACTTACAGTGCTGTAAGCAGGAGAGAACGTTGCTGATCGTAAGACTTACACAGGTAACCAGGAGAGAAAGGTCTTTGGATTGCTTTGCTCGACTTGCTGTAAGAAAGAGTAAACCTTACAGTGTATAAGGGGGAGTTACTCTTATGAATTTGTAGAGGCTTTTCTTGTGCCCGGTTAAACAAGAAGATAGTGGATTGGAAATATCAGGAGGAGTATGGGGACTGGACGTAGTCATCGTGGATTGGACCAAACCAGGATAAATCACAGTTTGCATATTCTCTTCCCTAAGCTTTTACATTTCCAGCATATATGATTTACATATCAGCTTATGTTTCTATACTTCCACATGTATTGATTTGATAAGTTGCGAAAAGAATTTAAAAGATCATACTTTCTTATCACACACCCAATTCACCCCCCCTCTTGGGTGTCAACCAGTGTAACATTTGGTATCAGAGCTGGACTCTTGTTTAAAGGACTTAACCGTCTCAAGAGTATTCTATGGCTGATTTTGAGTGTTGCTCACTTTCTGAAGGTTTCGATTATACCATTCCACCAATTTTGAAAGATATAGATTTTTGGTTTTAGAAAGCTAGAATGACTAGTTTTATAAAAGCATTTGATTTTGATATGTGGAATGTTTTTACTAATGCTTTTAATCATAAACCAAGAAAGGATTGGACAGACAAAGAAAAGAAAATGTTTTCATTAAATATTATAGCAATAAAGATTTTGTATAGTGCTGTGACAGAAAATGATTTTGAGAAAATTAGATTTTGCACTAATGCTAAAGATATCTGGGATACTCTTGATTCTATATATACTTCTAATGAGCATGTTGAAGTTGACAATATAGATTGTTCACTTGAAACTATTAGCTGTGTATCCAGAATCAGTGAACAAATGGAAGTTGAGAATGAAGAAGGAACTATAAAGCACTTCCATGATGCAGTCAACACAGAAGAAAAGGAAGAAGAGGATTCCCAAATAGAGCTCATTACAGACGACCATGAAAAATCACTCTTTGGAACTCAAGACAAACTTAAGGTAGAAAGTTCCAATTCTCCTTGTGATTTTCATAAAACTGAATTTCTAAGTCTGCATAAAATAGTCTTCCAACCAATTGTTAATTCTGTTGAGAAAAGCAAAAGTGTTTTCAAACATGCTGGAAATTTATGTGTGAAGAAGGAATTTAAGCAAACTGAACAATTAAAGACTTCTTCCCTCAATCAACACAATACTTGCATAATACTTCAAAATGCATATACTTATACAATTTGCAATTATTGTGGTACGTCGGGTCATATTTCTCACACATGCCATGTTAGAAGAAATCCTAATGTGAGAAATAAATATGTTTGGGTTCTGAAAGGACATATAAAGTCAAATAATAACAATCAAGGACCCAAGTATATGTGGGTACCAAAATGTCCATCTAGTACTCTACGTATGCAGGATGATCCGAAAGGAAATGGACATAAAGGTACAGATAAGATGAAAAAGAAGCCAAGAGTTTCTCATGCACCAACAAAGAGGTCCATACAATCGAAAAAGAGAACTCTTGGAGCATCCATTGCTGGAGCTACAGAACATAACCACCAAAAGAAGCAATGGAGAAAAGGTATATGTTCCACCTCAAGGAAGGACTACCATAGCTTACCATTCAACTATATTGAGGGGAACAAGAAAAGGAGGGTCTCTCATACAAAAATACACTTGAAGTCTACATCATTTAAGAGAGCTTTGCATACATCCTTAGAAACACACATGAAGAATCAACATAACAGAAAGAGGCAGTGGGTAAGCAAAGCCAATCCTCCAAGTACTTAAAGTGAAGGTACACAATGATAAAACCTCCTATGTCATTGTCTATAACATCTATTGAGGTTTATATCATGCTACCTTAGTAACGAGTATTGCAAACTATTTTGAAATTATGTTTTCATATCCATTAAAAAAAATCTACTTGATAATTTCATGCTAGGATTGCAATGATCAATAGCTTAACACTTTATGTATATATGCATACTTCAAGAGAAAATATTGTTTTATGTATAAAATCATGTTTAATTCATTATGCTCAATCTCTGCAAACTGACTATATTGCTTGAGTATTTGAATTATGATTCTTACAAGCTAACCATGAGTGGATCTAAGTAAGATTGGATACCGAAGGAACAAAATGGGTTATACAGTTTTATAGGAAGAAATTTACAGAAAAGCTTGATTCATGAGTATGGGTTACTCAAGTGATCTTGGAGGACTTGAGTACAAAGAAACAAGAAATTGGAAATTAACTTGGGTGTCTACAAGTTACACTCAAGCCAGGTACGATGTATCAGTATGTAAAACTTTCTGCTGAATTTGAGTGTCACGACCTTGCTTTCAAAACTTCTAGTAGCACTCATTCTTTCCAATTCCATTTGAGTGATAAATATCTACTTATTACTACATATCATTAGCAATTAATTATTTATGGTTTTCAAAATGGTTCGGATTGCTAAAAGAACTGAAAAATGAATTTGTGCATAATCCTTTTATTCATTTGAGTCTGAAATAAACTACTCAAGAATACATTTTGGTTCATCTTGTTTTTATAAAAGTGCATACAAATGATTTGAAGATTATTTATACTTTGTTTGCATTTTCAAAATTGGAAGTTAACATTTTTGTGTACTGATTGTAAAAAATGCTTCAAACCTATTCACTAGGGTATTTCCTTATCCTTGACATTCTAATCATTGATTTTAAATGTGATGTCCAATGCTTGAACTCCTTAGTCTTTATTTTTTAATTTGTTAGACCTCATGTCTAATAAATTAAGCATCTATATGAGTTTCAAGTATATTTCCCCAAAGATGAATTCATTATGTGAAAGCCTTATTCCTAATGCATAAATCCTTTTGGTTAAGTTATTTCAAGTATTATAAATGTTCATTAATGCATTGAATGTTAATGCATTAATCATTATAGTGGAATAACATATTAGGATGATATTTTGGAACTATAATCATTTGGACAAATGAGTATGTGCTTTATCATCTATAAATCCTTATACTCATTTTTGTTACTCAATTACATCAATATTTGTCTTCATATATTTTTGAGTAACTAGAACCTTGTATTAAATGCTCATATGTTTCATGACACAATTCAAAAAGGCAAGATTATCTCTTAGTCAATAGCAAAGTCATTGTACTCATATATGTCTATTGAGTTAATCCTTTTGGCTAATTCATTTTACATATGACTTTTGCTCCTAGAAACATTCTCGAACTTACTATCTTAATTGTTCTTTAAGAAGGAAGCTTTTTGGTACATGTAAACTATTGACTTCCACCATTTTCAGCATGAGCATTGATATTTAACAAACTTCATAAATGAGTTTTCATGCATTCAAAATCTTAATGTCATAATGCATTTTCGCAATTTGAAAGAAATTTGAGATTTTGAAACAATTTGCATATGATTTATGGAAAACTCAATTTCATTCATGATTTATTATTCCATACAAGTTGGTGATTCTCTATTCTCTTTGCATGAAAACCCTATCAATGATATCTTTTATAATTGTCATTGAACTTTGAAAATCATCATCTTTGTATCATTCGTTTGATATGTTTTATGATTCAATAGCTTGAATTTATTGGTTATATTCTTTGATGATTTATTATACTCCCTGCTCGAATATCATATGAGTTAATTGTATAAGAGCAGAGCTGTTCTATGGAACAAAAAGGAGTTGGGTACCAAAGCATCTAAGGAGTGCTCTTGAAGAAATACGAGTGGATCAAGCAAACGAAGCAGACACATCTATGAAGTCAATTACATTACTTGATATTGACATCAAAGAAGCAGATTGTGACATCACTTAATCATGGAATCATATTCAAAAGAAAGATGCCAAAGTGATATTAATTATGATTCATCTTCAAGTAGCAGATACCTTCACAAATCCTGGCGAAAGATCAATTGGGAATGATTAATCCCAATAAGTTGAGAGAACGTTTGTTACTTATAATGTCTCTATATATGTTCATGTGCTTGATGATTACTGTACTAACTTAAGCATCAAGGTATGAGGAAATTTGTACTCAAATGAAAGATGTTATCACTTGAGTGATAATGATGCTACAGGTAGGTAACTCAAGTGTTCTCAGTCAAGCACTCGAATAAGGTAAGTGATTGGAGTAAGTTGTGAAGTAACGCTGGACATTAGTGATTTTTTGTAACTTTACTCGAGTGAATTGTTGCTATCACTCGAGTGATACAGGTTCAGAAGGAAATCACTCGAGTGAATGGCAAAATCACTCGAGTGAATGAGAAAAATCTCTGAAATTCTCTTAAACTCAGTATTCCTTCTTATGCAAACCATCAACTTCATTTCCTCATAAATAATTTCAAACACTTCCCAATTATTCATGCATCATTTTCAAAACGTGACTAAATCTTCAAAATTTATCCTTTATTTCTCTCCAAAGTTAATTCAATGGTTCTTCAAATCCATGAGAGTTCTTAATTGAATTCCTCATATTTCTTAAAGCCATGCTCTCATTAAGGGGGAGCTTCATATTCACATGTGTTCCATATCTTAAAAGCTTATCTCCTTTATTTGACAAAATCATTTTAGTATACTCATTTTCATTTACCCTCAATTGATTAGTTTTGATGATGAGATACTTATCCATTTTCTTTTCCATGATCTTAATTTGCATATACTTTATAGAAAGGAAAGTTTTGATACTTGATTGCACTAACTCTTCTCCTTGCAAGAATTTTTTTTTTACAGGAGAATTTGCTCTATGAGAAGATCATTCCTCAAACACATTAAAAAGAGAGTTTATATCAACCTTGAGGAAATATGCATAACAATTAAATAAGGAAATATATTGGCTACAACATTCAAAGTAACAAATAACTATGCCAATACAAATTAAAGGAGCATTAAGCATACTGTGATGGAATAAGGAGTTCAACTCAGTGAGGAGCATCTTGGAGACGACATGAATATACAACAGAGTTGCAAAGAGAATGTGGTATAAGCTGGACTTCATGGATCTACAATCAACCTACCAAATCCAAATGAGCATTTCTAAACCCTCATGTCTCTCTCTTTATGTTCTATACATGCCTTGCATATCTTTTATTATGAAAGCTTTATTGAAAACATCTTTCATTTGCATCACATTCAAATAGCATTACTTTCAAAAAGGGGAGAGTAAACTGTTTATTTTGATTAATGGAAAAAATGATATTTCAAATGTATTTTCATAAATACTTCTCCAAGAAACCTTCTTCTTTATACTTCAAACTTTTTGCTAATGTCAAATAGGGGGAGAGAAATGGAAAAATATGTTGCATTCAATTTGTCTATTCACATTCAAGCATATTTTTCTTTAAGGATTTGCCATCATCAAAAAGGGGGAGAATGTTAGATATGATTAGTTTTGATGATGCCAAATATATATCAAATATTATGAGAGCAAAAGTTTGCATAATATACTTATCTATCTCTTATATTGACTAAATATTATATTTAATGTTATATATCTTATAGATTAGTCAAAGAGATTGGAGAATGAAGAGCTTGAAGAATTAATGGGAATATCAAGATTCAAGCTTCTAGAAGAAATACTGGATGTTTCTATGCTCATGAGGGAATTAAGAAGTACTGTAGCAGTATTGTTTGGCACTGTAGCATTATCACTGTAGCAATACGGGTACTGTAGCAATTGGCACTGTTTGGCATTGTTTGGCACCGAGTGATTTAATGAATCACTCGAGTGATTTTCAGAATCACTCGAGTGATTCTACAAATCACTCGAGTGATGTTCAGTTTTACATGCTCTGTTCTTCATCCAGCTGAGCAAGGCCTAGTTATTTGATCATATCTCTCAAAATACAACTCCAATTGAGACCAAATCAGTTGCATATGAAACTAGACTCCCAATGCGTCATTTTGACACCAGAAGAAACATCAAAGGAGCTCAGATGAGGGATATATAAGTGTTAGAATTTTTCCTTCATATCAGCGTCACTTTCTGGAACAGACTTGGTATTTTGGCTATAACTCTCAAACCATAGATCCAATTGAGCTGGAACTGGTGCCATATGAAACTAGACTTCAAGAGCTTTCCATTGATATATAATACAGCAATTTTAAAGCCATATTCGAAGAGTTATATGATCTGGAAGTTTACCCCTGTTTGCTGAAGAATTGAAAATGCAAGTGATCTGAACAACAGATCACTCGAGTGATTTTTAATTACTCGAGTGATTATTGCTAGCCCTAATTCATGAGTGTGGTAATTTATCTAGTAAGGCTTCAACTGTTGAGAGGCACATGTCACCATTCTGTCCTACTTCACCAAGACATTTCCCAATCCTTTCTTTCTTTCATTCTCATTTTATTACAGACCATACTGGTCACTTCACTGCAAACCTTACAGGTCACAATTCTCTGCAGACCATACATGTTGCCTTATTCATTCTTTGTAGGCCACACATGGGTCACATTCTAGGATTTGGAATATTCAGTACTGGTGTGAGTTTCAACCTCTCTTACAGCTCTATGAAATCCTCTTGTAGACATCATCCCACTTGAGAAATTCTTTATGTAATTCTTTCTTTCAAGTGAGCTTTATCAATGGCAACTGATTCAAGAAAAATTATAAATTCATCTGGCAAGACCCAATAAACTGAGTATTTCTGTAACAATTTATGGCCTCTACTAGTTCTGTACTACTCTCACTGTTCTGGGTTCCTTTAAGGATCTCTTCTTTTAAGACAACATAGTTCAAAAATAACCACTACAAATTGGTTAAAAATTCTATTCAAAATTTTTGTTCAATAATTATGTTCAAAAATTCAATTCTTGAAAAATTATGTTCATAGTTCAATTCACATAATTTACGAAACTAGTAGGTGCATTGGTCTGTTCAAAATTCAATTTTCACATAAACTCAAGAACCAAACAACTATTCTAGAAGGTCATTCATTCTATACACATTCCAGGCTCTACTCTTGCTACTCAAGCTATTCATACCCTTATGTAATGTTCACAAAGCATGTAAAACAAACCATCAATTCTCAAGCATTCATATTCATTTATAAGAAACACAGTCAGTTGTGAAATTCTCTAGACACATAGTTCCTTCTATTCCAGCCTTACAGCCTTTATTCTAGCCTTACTACCATTATTTCCAACTTTATGGCCGTTATATTCTAGTTTTATGGCCATTCTAGGACACTGCCCATAATTGTTAAGCTTTACAACCTCTTCAGGATGCTGCTTGGCAATTATTGGTCTTACGACCATAGAATTCTACCCTTCTAATTTTGAATGCTTTTCGGGTCTGACTACCTAATGGGGCACTGGCCCAAAAGGTCTCACTGCTTATCGTATATTTATAATATGAATACACTGATGGTGTATACATATGGGCAGAACCATTACATAAGATACGATAGCAAGAGTTCACTTGACTTTTTCTGTCGAGCCTGTTCAACCTTTATTCTCTTTTTTGTCTTTCTCTCAACAAACAGCACTGGAGCACCACATAGTGATTCACTAGGTCATATAAACTTTTTTCTCATTTTAATATCTCCTCTGGGGTCATTCTGTATGGACTTCTGATATTAGTCCAACTCTAGGAATGATTATACTTCCCTTACCAGGATAATCTACTCACGTCTTTCAGGGAATCTGTTAGTTACTAGCATATTCTATTCTCTGTCTCAATTAAGAGACCATAATTTATGGCTATTCTTATTCTTTCTATTACTTTGTTCTATCAGGGAACAAATTCTCATTCATTCTTTCTAAGGGAATATTCTATGATCAAGACCTTTCCCTATGCTAGATTAGCAGCTAGCAACCTTCAAAAACCTTATTATCATCTATACCATATTCTAGTACCTCAATTCATTCAGGTCAATTCAAATGCCTAAAGAATCAATTCAACTATTATTTGATTCTTAGGTCATAGTTTAGCTATGTTAGTAGCAACCCTCTGGATGCCTATCAAACTTCTAGGTTCATCAACCTAATTCTGGAACCTCAACTATGCCCAATAAGCATGCTAAGAATATAATGATTCATTCCTTCTATTCTATTCTCATAATATTTGGGTAATGTCTTCAAATATTCCCTAAAGCATTGTTGACAATTCATCATTACTTACCAAATTCACAAGGTTCACAAGGTTCATACTTTCATGTATCGAAACCATAATGTAACTTGAGTCACTTTTTGACCTAAACACATTTCAGCTTAAATCGGATCCAAGCCTATCCTAAATCTTCAATGTATTCATTCTAACATTCTCATGGCATCCCTAAGGAATACCATATTTCATACCTCAAGGAACTCATGTACTATACCCAATAAGCATGCTAAGATTATAATGATTCATTCCTTCTATTATATTCTCATAATATTTGGGTAATGTCTTCATATATTCCCTAAAGCATTGTTGACAATTCAGCATTTCTTACCAAATTCACAAGGTTCACAAGGTTCATACTTTCATATATCGAAACCATAATGTAACCTGAGTCACTTTTTGACCTAAACACATTTCAGCTTAAATAGAATCCAAGCCTATCCTAAATCTTCAATGTATTCATTCTAACATTCTCATGGCATCCCTAAGGAATACCATATTTCATACCTCAAGGAACTCATGTAATATCCATAATTTTGGGATTAGAGGCTTGGGGATAAGCCTGAATCAAGTAGACTGCTAAGCCGTGGTTTAACAAGGGTCCCAGGAATACATGAGAAACAAGATGAATGATAGAAACATCACTCATAATGAACTTAGATTTTGGAGCGAATTAGTTAAAAGAAAATACCCGATTCCTTTAGGATATGTCAGGATGACATAGAACCTAACTCAGATTCAAAGGAAAAGGGAAATGGTGTCTAGAAAGAACAAATTTAAATTCCAAAAGTTGGAATAATGTTGCCAGTGTGTATTCTATGCAGGGCGGTCAGCTTGCATGATGTTTTTAAATAGGAAAATGATATCCATGCCTATAAAATTTTGCATAATAAAAATAAACTTATCAATATTTAATTTGATAGGTCATATAAGTAATTTGAAGCTATACATAAAGAGTTATGTATTTTTGAAGTTAGCCAAGTAAATTTGGCAAGTTTCTGTGGCAGAGTCCAATAAATGATAATTCTGAAATTCTAAATGTCCGATTTGTGATACCCTTATTTTGATACCTCACTGGCTCTTAGTTTCACAATATCAAAGTAAGCAAGCGATAATTTAAATAAACTAAAAGTCGTTCTCTTATTTCACACTAGAGCGATTCTCTACTTTACAACATTTGTACACATATACACACACATCATATACATGAGTAAATGTAAATCAGTTACATTTAACACAAAGTAGTGCCCCACACTACAATCTTCTCTTCACTTCACGTCTCCATAACTCCTCCGAGCATAACTTCATGCATCCTTTAACCTGTCTAAAATGATTTTTTGGGAGGAGTGGGATTTGAGAGAATCTCAGTAGCGAACAATACCACTATGCATGTAGATATATATGAATGCATGACATGCTTGCCTACACTATTTCATGCCAACATAATGACATGTTGTATGCTCAATGTTATGACATACATATGGCCATTGCACAAATATAACACAGCTTCACTACATCAAACATGTTCAACACAAATAGGCAAAGCAGTCATATAATCAATGCAAGACATACATATCATACACATGTAGGAAAGGTAAGTTCACTACCTGTCAAACTTCACGTCCGTCCTCAATCCTTCGGCTTTGCTTTGGTTTGGGTATGTCCATCTGTCGAGTCCTAGAATTCCAAATACATTTAATGAGTCACTACTCATCCATATAATATTCTAGACTTGTATTAGTTGATAACTTAGCCCAATTACGCTAAATTACCAAAATGCCCCCGGAAGCCTAGCCCAACTGTACTTTTACAGAAATTATGACCTAAGCCAATCCTATAGAATCTCGCGTGTAGAATCCACTTATGACTTCATATTAGTCAAATTCAGGCCTGAATGACAGAAATACCCCTTAACAGCCCCTATTAAGAGCTATAAGTGTAATTTGGTCATTTCACCCTTTAGGCCTTTTCTCACCTTATCATCAACATGAACCCTATATAATTTGCTATTCTGAAATCAATGGAATCATCCAATCAATGAAATTTCAATTATTGCTCATGCCTCACATAAGGCAGCCAATATAGAGTTCTCAGAAGAGTTGTGTCAGTTCCTCCCTTTCATAGGCTTAATACCCTCCTTTCTACTTCTAATTACATCATTAGCTGTTTATACATCCATTGGCCATCATTTCGACCTCTAAAATATTGATTGAATGAGAGATGAACAGTACCCAACTCCCATAAACTCATCCATATGACAAACCAAAATGGTTAAAAGGAAGCTTATGCTTACCTCTACACTTTTCTGAATTCGGTTCAGAATTTCAGCGACGCTCTGGCCGATGAGACGGCACCAACCATCTCCAAACGAGAATTCCAAACCATAGAATCAAAGCTCGGGATGAGTAGAAGAAAGTTTATACTAGGTACTTTGAGAGAAAATGTCATTTTGGTAGAGTTCCGGTGAATCAACACTTTATCTCTCCTCTCTCTCCCCACCGCCTCTCATTCTCTCTCTCTCTCTCTCTTTCTCACGTTTTCTGATTTCCTTTCCTTCTGTTCTGATTTAACGAGAAAGAGGAATAAAAATGATGAAGGACAATGACTTAATAAAGTTATCTAAGTGGCCATACACCATTACTCAACTTCTTTAACTTTCTTGCATGATAATCCATCTCTTTTCATGCTTCTTCATCCATTAATAATAATGAGATCAAAAGAGAGAAATATTACTCTCAATCTATCCCATTACACCACCACACAAGTGGTCGACCCAAGCTTTAAGCTTCTAGCTCTTTGACTTTGCTTGATAATAATTCACCTACCTGGGCTTATTAATTATCAAGTAGTCATTTCCCTCCTTTTTAATTCACATTTAACTCAAATCATAGGGAATATTAGAGAAACATCCTCATTTCTCATCTTATGACAAAATTACCATGTTTCCCTCACCTTTCATGATTTATCACAATAAATCATTTCTTGTCCCTTCTTATTTATTTCGCTTCCCATTTGACTAATTTGGGCCTCCATACTAGATAAATAATGGCTATTAGCCATTCATTAGTCAAATGACCATTTCACCTTTACCTTTAATATTTCCCTGAGCTCTCCAGCTCACCATAATATTCCCTTTAATATCTAAGGACATAAAAGGAATCTTGGGAAATAATAACATTCCTCACTAGGACACTTACCAAATCGTGGTCTAGCAGTCCACTTAATCTAGGCTTAATCCCAAGCATCTTGTCCCAAAATTCGGGGTATTACACGATTGACTAAAGGCTATATTTTTCTTTAAAAAAAGACTCGATAAGGGTCACATAGCCTTTCAAACCACATAAATTTAACATCTATAAATAAAGATATGAATTTTCAAAGATTGAAGAAAATTATGAGATTTGAGTATTTGTGCAAAAATGGAAAAAATGTAAGGGCAAAATGGTCATTTGGCCATAAATTAAGAAGTAATTTATTTTCTCCAATTAAAGAGGGCCATTTTGACCAACAAGAGGAAAGGAAAGGGAAATTAAATATTTGACCCAAAATTGAGCAAAGAAGAAGCAATTTTAGCCAAGTAAAAAGAAAGAAACTATAAAGTCAAAAAAAGTAAGCATGTGATAATTGCAATTTAATATTAATATTGTAAGGAGATATTTTAAAGACTATTCATCTCTTCCAAAGGCCAACCTTACATCCAACATAGAAAAGAAAAGGGAAATGATCATTTAGATATAAATTTAGCCAAGTGAAAAGGATAAAGAAAAGTCAAGTAGAAAAAGTAAAAAGCAAAAGCAAAAATCATGTGTCAAAATACAATTAAATAATATTAAGTAAGGAGCTAGATGAGGATATTTTTAAGGCTTCTTATCCTTCCCAAAAGCCCTCATTTACGTCAAAATTGAAAGAGGAAAAAAGAGAGAGAGTCTTGAAGAAGAGCAAGAACAAGAAAGAGAGCAAGAGATCTAGAAGCCAAACAAAGTAAGTTTGGTTGTAAAATTCATGGGATCTTGCCTTTAACCTCTTGCAAATCTCTTATAATCTTCATATGCTCCTTGGAAACACATGTAGCAAGCAAAAAATCAAGAGAAATAAGAGGAGGAGTGCCATGGTTTTAGAGAGAAAGAAGAGAAAACAAAGGTAAACCATAAACCTTGATTATCTTGTTGATTCAAGGTTGCTTGATGGTTGTTTGGTTTATTTGGTTAGTTTTGTAAATTTGGGAGACACAAACCCTAAGGGCCTATGTCACCCAAATTACTACTAATGACGATTAAAAGGTGTTTTAGTGGTTAATCATGGGATTACAAGTGAAAAGGAAATTGATTAATTAAGTGAAATCATGAAACTTCCATTTTTCCCAAAAAATTCCAAATTTTGTCCAGAGGTTGTTTGGTAGTTTTTGGACTACATTTTGGTGTTTTTGATGATTTCATTGGGTTTAGA
The DNA here is from genome assembly GCA_037074505.1 of Albizia julibrissin. Taxonomy (NCBI): domain Eukaryota; kingdom Viridiplantae; phylum Streptophyta; class Magnoliopsida; order Fabales; family Fabaceae; genus Albizia; species Albizia julibrissin. The sequence goes on along the minus strand of CM073489.1, from coordinate 14,235,772 downwards.
ATGGAAAATTGTGTAGGGAACATGTAAATTTTGCAGTATAAAGGCCTTAGAATGTGAAATGATAAAATTATACTTAAAACCCTAAGTTAGGGGCTTCCAAGGGCATTTTCATCTTTTGGTAGTGAATTTGGAAAGAGGTCAAAAATGGATTCTATAATTGAAATTTTGTAGGAATAGCCCCCATAAGTTTTGGTGAAGTACAGTTAGACCGGGTACAAAGGGTACAAAGAGACCTAGACGGGGTCCCTAGGGTTATTTTGGTCATTTAGCATTTTTAAGCTAAGATAACCAATAATATGAGTTTGGAATAATACATGAATGAGTAATGAATCATTTATTGTACATTTGAAAATTTTAGGGCCAGACAGTTGTGCCCGAACCGGATCAAAGATAGTGGATCAAGGAAGGGCAATTAAGGTAATGAACTTACCCTACTTGCATGTATTTGATATTTATGTTATGTAGTGATGTATATGATTACTTTACTTGATTATGTAGAGCATATTTGAATGATGAAGCTCTGCTTCTATTTATGCCATGGTTATGAGTATGTTACATGAAATATTAAACATGCAGAAATGTCATTATGTGGCATGCATCTAGTTAAGGCTAACATGTCATGCACTCAGCATATATCATGCATGCATTATGATAATTGTTTACTAATGAGATTCCTCCAAATCTCACCCTCCTCCAACCAACTATTTAGATAGGTAGACACGGGTGGAATGCAGGAAGTTGTGCAAGAAGAGAATGTGTTGGTGGACCGAAGATTTAAGGGTCTAGTACTGTATATTTATTAAATGTAAACACTTTGATAGCTTTGTATGGCTACACCGTTTGTGTATATAAATAAACTAAGTTTGAGCAGATAATCACCCTAATTGAATTGAAGGGGAAAGATAAGGACCAATGATTAATAACAAAGTTGCGAACCACTAGAATACGCTTTCGCAAAATTTTAAAATTTTCAAGAAAGTCCACTCAACTACAAGTTCGAATCCTGTTTTGAGGTTGTGATTTGAAAAAGCGTTATAAAAGAACATTACTTAGTGGTTCGAATTTGTTGCATAAATGTAAGGTACAACAATACAAGCCTTTAATTAAGAGGTTTCAAATTTTCAGGGCACTTCCCAGGGGATCACCTATCTCAATATTTTTCTCGCCTAAGCATGCTTAACCACGGAATTAAGCTAGAATCCGTGTCATAGGCTAGCTCGACATCGGATTCTTTTGAACTCATACCATTCTCTAGTGGTTATACATAACTACTACTCCATTTTATTCTCTATAGATAGCTCGATCCCTTCCTCTAAACCAGTCTGCCAATTAGTGGTAAGGGGAAAATTCTATTTCTCTGGGTTTTTCTGTGGCGTCCCTTTTCCATATCAATAATTATAGATCGAAAAGCACATAATCTCACATAAAGCGTATAACACAGCTTAAACTTGGTAATAGATTATATCAGCTTACATTATGGAGGTTACCTTACAAAGGGTCTGCTTATACTAACATACACACAAAACTACACATATACATAACCAAAAGAAACAAACTCCGGGATCCTAATCACCGGTAGCCGCCGCTTTGCCTTTAGAGCTTCCTACCTCAGCTGAAAGGGTTTTTATTGTAGAAAAGAATAAGATTCGGAGAATCTCAGTAGTAAAAGCTAGCATACATATAAAATACGAAAATAGACATGCAATGTCATGACATCTAAGATGATCGAACGTGAGTGTGCACACTAGCCCAAGGTCAAACTATATGTTTTCCCTTGGTCGACTTGGTGCCCCAGTCAAGTCCTCGACCACAACATGGCGGATTGGTGTGTCTATGACACTAGCTCATGTTACAATGTATGACATCCATAATGATATCACATAATATAGTATGAAGGAAGTTACTATCTGTTAGCTTTTCCAATATCCCTACACGTTCTTCAAAGCTCAGGCAATTCTCAGACTTCAGACTGTCCTCAAATCCTACAATATCCAACCACCATAGATGAGTTACCACTCATTTGAACCTACTTCGATTCCATAAAAGTGGTTATCTTAGCTAAACGATGACAATTTACCAAAATGCCCTTACAGCCCCAGTCTATCCGTCTTTACCAGAATTCATGACACGGGCTATTCCTACACAAATTTGCATATAGAATCCATTTTTGACCTCAGATTGGTCAAATTTAGGGCAAAATGATGAAAATTCCCTTAATGACTCATTCCTTTACATTTTAAAGCTCATTATGTCACTTCTCGTTATGGGGCTTTTCTCACTAAGTCGTCAACATAAACCCTACACAATTTTATCATCTAAACCCATTGGAATCTTTGGAATTGCCAAATTCCATATCCTTTATCATATTCATGACAGGGTTCAGATTTTAGATTCTCAGAAAAATTGTGTCGGTTTCTCATTCTGATTGTTTTAATCATCTCCTTTCCTACTTATAGACAACTTATTAACTATTAAAAAGATCATTGGTTAAGGTTTGGAGAATCTTGAATTCCAAAGTATTTTAGTTTTCTTTATCTTTCACTCATAATAACAACCAAACCAAACCATAAATAGCTTTAATAGCATCCATATAAGCTATAGAATCAAGCTTGGAGAGTTACCTTTGAGTTTCACAACTTTCTCTCTCCTTAACGTCCGACTTCTCTCCCTCTCTCCTCTTGAAAATGCTGAGCAAACATAGATACGAAGATGGAGAGATGAGCAAGAGAGATTGTAGAGAGTTTAGGAAGCTTAAACCAGAAGTTCCAAGCTTCTTACCTTGATTCTGAATTCAAACCTAGCTTCTCGTTCTTGTGTCTCACTCTCGCTCATTCTTGCGTTTTGTTTTGATTTAGATCAGCACGAGAAATGGAATGAAGAATGGATAAATGAATGAGGAAGGGAACAAAATATATAAATATTGAGTTAAGTTAAATAATTAACTTAACATAGGTGGCACTATTCCATTGGTCCACAAATCTCATTTCCCTTATTTGCTTCACCATTCCATGTGAGATACATGAGAATAGAGGGAAAATATGAATATCCAATTATCTCATTGTGTCAACTTGTAACTTGTTAGCCAAGTTATTGACTTTTGACTAGTTGACCTTTCTTGATAATAATTCTCCAAAAATAGACTTATTAGTTATCAAGTGGTCATTTCCCTTTTTTTGGATCCCATATAATTGATATTGTTGGATGAATTAGGGAAAAAGAATCGTTTCCCACTTTTCGACAAAATTATGATTTTGCCCCTCAAATCATGATTTAATCTGATAAATCATTTCTTGCGTCTTGTCCTTTACTTTGGCTAAATTATAATTATCCAAAAATTGAAATATTATGGAAAATTTCATGCACATCACCATTCACCATATAATTCCATTAAGGACATCAAATACATAAGGGCAATTGTTTATGATTGAGAATTGGGGTGTTACATTTTCTATCACCCATAACTCATTTTAGTCTTGGGATCACTAACAAGGTATCAATATACCTATTCACAGCAGTAAAGCATACTAGCCAAATGTCAGAATCTCTGCTTTTATACCCAAAAATGTAATATCTCACATTTATGGCCCTTTTATATGCATCAAAAGCGTTCATTAGAAATTCACTAAGGGGTTGATTACTTCTTCATGACTCGTTAGCTTTTATTCTTACTAGATTCATATATCAGAGTTAGTTCTTATTATGGTTCTTACTCTTAGTTTCAGTGATCCCAATTACTGACTAAATTCTAATTCGCATATTCATTGAATTCTTTATCGAGTGTAAATAATTTACATACAATAAATTAATACACTTTCATTCTTCAATTCTTCGTCTTCTTTCCTTCTTGTTCATCTCCAAGCATTCCTTCTGTCTCATACACACAGACCTATATGGTTGGTGAGGGGAGGTGAGATTTGAGGGAATCTCAGTAGCAAACATTACAGATAATTTATATAAGATTAATGCTAGTACATGATATGCTTATCTTACATAGGCTCATGTTCGCATAATGATATTTTACATGCTCAATGTTTCGTGCAATATACATATGACTATAGTAAAAATAGAAGCAAAGCTTCATTCATTCATACATGCTTCACATAATCAAGCAAAGCAATACTGCAAATCAATACAAAGCAAACACATCAAATACATGAAAGTAAGTTTACTACCTTATGGACTAATGTCCTTCTTCTTGTCCCATTTTTTTCTAATCCTTGGAGCTTCTTAGAAATTCTTTCATTCTTCTACTTTCTTTACTTCTCATGACACTAGATATATAATCATATCGTTAGGGTTAGCATACTAAGTCAAATGTAGAACCATTAAGGTCAAACTAACCCAAATTGGTTATTTCTACCCTTAGAGTTCTAGGTAATTACATTGTGCCATTACCTTTTTATTTTCGCACATTTACTAAAAGCTAGCAGAATTTTCAACCAAATTTGAAAATTCATATCTTTTTGTAAAAATGTCAAATTGAAGTGATTCCAAAGTCTAGGTGACTCTTATTAAGTCTATTTTTAAGAAAAAATATTTTCTTTAGCCAATTCGACGCACAACATTCCAGAATTATCATTCATTGGACACTACCACAAAAAATGCCAGTTTTACTTAGTTAAATTCAAAAATTCTTAATTCTTAATAGACTAGTCCAAATGGCACAAATGACCTATCAAATTAAAGCTTGAGAAGTATAATTTTGTTATGGAAAATATCATGGCCATTGGATAACATTATATTACCCAAAAACATAACTTATTCAGACTGCTACATAGGAAAACCCTAATTGGCAGCATTATTCCAATTTTTTGATTTCAAATCCATTCTTTCTAAAATTATACCAACAACCTATTACTACATAATTTTGCCCAAGGAATCTGTTGGACACCATAAATTTACCAAAATCCCATTCTTTCTTTATGCCTTATTTTGGCCAAATTTATCTTCCCAGACTAAAATCCACAAGTTTGCAAATTTCTCTACCAAACTATACTAGAATCATCATTTAACTTCATATATTACTATTTCCAAGACCAAATGAACTTGGAACCCCTAAAACCCTAGAGTAGCCCAAATTAGGACAGCCACTAAAATTCACCACAATCAGCGAATCAACAAGACACTTACTTCAAATCAAAGCTTATAGTCACCTCTTGCCCTTTCTAGAGATTGTTCTTGATTTCTCTGACTTTGGCACTTTGTAAACAGCACAAAACCTCTTATTTTAAGAAACTAAAAAAATATAAATGAAGCTCTTAGTGAGAGGAAAAATTTTCATGAGGACCTCAAGAGCTAGAGAGGTGATCTTGAAGGTGTAAATAAAGCTAGAAGTCTTACCTTGCTTCTTGTTCTTCAACTTTCACCTTTCTCTTTCTTTTTTCATTTTCTCTTCTTATTCTCCTTATATTTGTGGTTTGACCAAATTTTAATGCGTTTGAGGGAGTGACGGATGTTTTAATATTCATTCCATGCCTTCTTGAATTCACTTGGTCGAAAATCACTTAAGGGAAAAGAGAAAAATTCATGTGTCACATTCTTATGGTTTCTTGCAAAAGTTACTTGGTTAATTAACCAAGTGTTGGTTGGATTAAATGGGTTGATATATTCTCTTTCCCTTTTTGACTTGTCTTTGCCAAAATATTCAATGAAAAAGGAGGATGATTTGTTAACAAATTCCTCTTGCTTTCTTGCTTTTTGGTCAAACTTCCAAGTTATAACCAATTGCAAGACATATTGAATTCTCTTCTCTTCTTTCTTTTCTTTGAGCTTGACCAACTTTTCTTATATAAAAGGTGAGGACATTAATTAATTCCTCTCTTCTCTTAGTCTTGGATGAAATCCACTTTCAAAGAGAAGGAAATATATTGAGAAATTGATCATATAAGTATGAGCTCAAGTTGGACCAAAGTCTTCTTCAAAAGTAAGTTGAAACTTTGACCAACTTATCTCTTCCTTCTTTGCCCCCTCTTGGATATTTTTTATGACTTAAGTGGAGGGGGAGTTAATTGATTTTCAACCCTCATGATTACTCTTTGATCTTCCAATTTCAACCTCAAGATCAAGTGGCAATTGACTTCTTTACCCTTGATCATGGCAATGTTATTTCTTACGCCATTAGTTCTTTTCTTTCTTGTTATTACTTCTTTCTAGACACCATTTTCCTTTTTCTTTCGATCGGAGTTAGGCTTTATGTCATACTGACATATCCAAAAGGAATCAAGTATTTTCTTTCACTAATTAGCACCAAAATTTATACTTTATTCTTGGTGCAGTTTTAATAGTCATTATATTTCTTGTTCATTCCTGGGAGACTTGCTAAACTAGAGTTAGTAGTCTAACTTATTCAAGTTTATTTTCTAGCCTTTAGTCCCAAAATTTGAGGCATTATATTAAGCGTGCTCAAGTGAGAGCAACCTTGGGATATGTGACCCACTTGGAAATGCCCTAAAAATTTGAAATATCTTAATTAAAGGTTTAAATGCCTTTTGGTATGAAATATGGCGATGCTTAGAGATGCCATAAGAAAAGTAGAATGAATAGTATTAAGGTTAGAATAGAAGCTATGAATCATGATGACCTTAGCATGCCTATTAGGTATAACTAAGGAAGATGATTTCTTGACTTAGGTGATGTTAAGGATTTTAGAATTAGGTTGATGAACCTAAAAGTTGGATAGGAAACAAGAGGGTTGCTATGAACTGAACCGTGACCTAAGAATCAAAATTAATAATTGAATTGATTCTTTAGGCAATTGAATTGATCTAAATGAATAAAGGTACTAGAATATGGAACAGATGGGAATGAGGTTCCTGAAGCTTGCTAGCTACTAATCTAACATAGGGAAAGATCTTGATCATAAAATATTCCCTTAGAAAGAATGATTGAAAGTAGAGGGAATAAATGAGGAAATAGTTCTCTAATGAACTAAGAGAAAGAATGAATTTTCCTACCATTCCACTAACTTGAGGCTATGCTGGGAGTCAATTGGTGGACAATAGACAATGTGTTGAAAGGCATAAGTTGAATACTCTCGGCTAGGGAAGCAAAATTTGCAATGTTGCTTGAAGCTGGACCAATATCCAAAGTCCACACAGAATGACCCTAGATGAAATGACATTATTAAAGAAAGAAGATTGTATAATTGCTAGAGAAAAGGGTTTGTCTGACCTAGTGAATTGCCATGGGGTGCTTCAGTGCTATCTGCGAGAAGAAAGATAGAAGAAGGGAATTAAGGAAGAACAGACTCGATGAGACAGAAATAGTCAAGTGAACTCTTGCTCTCATATCTTATGTAATGGTTATGCACGTATGTATATACCATCAAATATATTTGTGTTATGAATATATGGTAGGCAGTAAGACCTGCTGGGCCAGTGCATCCTTAGGCCGTTAGACCTGATAAGCATTGAATGAGAAGCCTTAAGTCCTGTTGGACCAGTGTGCCTATAGGCTGGCAGAGACATTTCATATGAATCCTTAAGTCCTATTGGACTAATGTGTCTATAGGCTAGCAAAACAAATTCAAAATTAGAATGGAAGAAGCCTACAGTTATTAGACTAAGAATACTGGGCAGCGTCCCAAAGAAGTTGCCAGGCTTGAGAATTATGGGCAATGTTCTGGAATGGCCGAAACGCTAGAATAGAATGGACTATGTGTCCTGATAATTTCCTAATGGACTGTGTGTCTTATCAATGTTAAACTTAACTGGTTAGGTCTTATAAATGAATATGAAAACTAAACTTGACCGGTTAGGTCTTGTGAATCAATATGAATGCTAAACTTGACCGGTTACATATATGTATGAATGGTTGGAGTAGCAAAGGTTGGAGATTGGAATTAATTTAGAATTGATGACCTTCTAGAACAGTTGTCTGGTTGTTGTGTAGTTTTAAAAATGAACTTTGAACGGACCAATGCACCTGCTATCTTTGTGAATTGTATTAACCAAATTTTGTATGAATTGAATTTTTGAACATAATTTTTCAATGGAATTTATGACCAGTTTGTAATGGTCATTTCTTAGCTATGTTGTCTCAAAAGAAGGGATCCTCAGTGGAACCCAAAATAGTGGAAGCAATATAGAACTGGAAGAGGCCAAAAATAAGTGCAAAAATACTCAATTTGCTGGGTCTTGCCAAATTTATTCAAAATTTGTTGTGAATCGATTTGCCATTGATAAAAGCTTATTTGAGAGAAAGAATTACTTAAGTAGGATAATATTTGCGATAGGATTTCATAAAGCTGTAGGAGAGGTTGAAACTCGCACCCGTATTGAATATTCCCAATCCGAGAATGCGACCTTGTGTAGTTTGTAAAGAATGCGACTTGTATGGTCTGTAAATAAATGAGAAAGAAAGAAAGGATTAGGATATGTCTTGGTGAAGTAGGACAGAATTGTGGTGTGTGCCTCTCAACAGATGAAACCTCATGAGATGAATTTCCCCACTCATGAATTTGAGTTGTCAGCGATTATGTTTTATCTGAAAATGTGACAGCACTATTTTGTATGATGTGATTGTGAAAATGTACTGTGACCATAGGAATTTCAAATATCTAAAAAACCAGAAAATTCGAATATAAGACAACGTAGATGAATGAAAAAGCAGTGAGCTAATGCTTTAAATTGAAAAGCGGTGTAGCTAGCGGTCATTAAGATGGAATAGAAACTGATAAAAGGGTCTAGAAATCTGAATTGAGTAAATCAGATAGTACTTGCTAGCTACAATACTAGTTAAGAGAAAAGTAGTCTGAGAACTTAGATTGAAGAAGCTCAGACGCAGGATAAACGAATAAGGTCTATAAGAATAGAATTGAAGAAGAAAACCTCTAGAACTTGAGGTGTCCTCTAGAATTTGAGGTGTCATAAATGTATAGAAGTAAAGAAATAAAACCTTCACTACAATGGTCCTTTTAAAGTATTATTATGAATTGAACTAGTAGCAAATTTTGAGGACAAAATTTATTAAATGAGGGGGGAGAATTGTAATACCCCAAATTTTGAGACTAGAGACTAGAGAATAAACCTGAATAAATAAGACTACTGAGTCTAGTTTAGTAAGAGTTCGAGGAATGCATAAGAAACATAATGACTTTTAGAAACCACACTCAGAATGGAATATGAATTTCAGTGTGAATTAGTCAAAAGAAAGTACCCGATTCTTTTATGATGTGTCAAAATGACATAGAACCTAACCTGGATCCAAAGGAAAAGGGAAATGGTGTCTAGAAAGAATTAATAAAGAGAAAGAAAAGAAATAATGTCACAAGAAATAATATTTCCATAATCAAGGGTAAAAGAGACATTTGCCACTTGATCTTAAGGTTAAAATTGGAAATCAAAATGAAGGGCTGGGATTTGCTCTTGAAAAGAAAGAAGCAATTATGAGGATGAAAAGCAAATTTCCTCACTCCCTTAAAGCCATAAAAAAGGCCCAAATTAAGGGCAAAGAAGGAAGTGAAAAGCTTGGTCAAAAGGTCAACAAGTCTTGCAATTGGTTACAACTTAGAAAGTTTGACCAAAAAGCTCACATTAAGAGTAAATTGGTCAACATTTACTCTCCCTTTTTGAAGAGGAAATTTTGCCAAGTGAGGAAGAGGAAGGAAAGAGAAAGTGTAATCAAATTAACCAAACCATACTTGGTCAGCTGACCATAAGTTTTTCCAAGAATCTATAAGACATTGCCACATGTATCTTTCCTCTTTTTCTCATTGCAATTTTTGGCCAAGTATTTCAAGAAGGCAAGGAAGTGAATATTAAACAGTTAACCTTCTCTGTCTCACACTCAAATTCAGCCAGCCCAACAAAAAAGAGAGAAAAAGAAAAAGGAAAGAGAAAGAAGCAAGTTGAAGAACAAAGAAGAAGTTTCCTGAATAGAGGTGTTTGGTGCTGTCTACAAAGTGCCTAAGTTAAAGAATCAAGAAAAGAGCTCAAGAAAGAGCAAGAACGTGGGCAAGTAGCTCACACGAGAAGGAGGTAGCTACAGACGAATAGAGTTAAAAATTTAAAGTTTATTTTTTGTTGGTTATCCAGTTGTTTAGGATTTGTAAACGATAAGTACATTGTAACAGAAAGACTAGTACTCAAAGGGTAGTGCATGCGCTAGCCGTAAACCTAAACATTAGTATGTAACAGTAGAAAATGAACTAGAATAGGGTGACTATACACTAGGAACCCCTTTAATTAACGAAAGTAACGAGAGTACTAGCCGAGAACTTTGGTAAGCACTCTGATATTAACAATTGGAACAAGAATTGGATGAGTCAAATTGACACGGTAAATCGATATGAGACCATAATAAAAATATTTTGAAAGTTTTTGAAAACATACTTAAGTACAGGTTCAAACCCTGTATTGAAGTCAGGATCCCTAAATTGTCTGAAAACAATTTTTGGTCTCTAGTTTAACTTCATTATACATTTTAAACTGTTTTGAATGCTCTAAAAGTATGGTCTTACAAAATTAATACTGGTGTTTAGGTATATAAATATGGAGAAATCTCTGGGATTCCCAAACTCGTATGGTATCATTTATTGAAATTACGAAGTTAGGGCTACAAATTATGAGCGTAAGAAGTCGGAGGAAATCTATCATGTCTGTAGGACACCTGGCACTAGTCAAGGGACACAGGGTGTAACACTATATTTTATAAAAAATTTTGAGAGTTTTAGTCACCTAATGCATACAAAATTGACATATTATCAAATAGTAAGTTATTAAAGTTTCAACTTCAATACAGGGTTTTATCCTGTACTTGTTTAGGCTTTCTAAACACTTTTAAAAATAATTATATGTGGTCCCAAACTGGTTTGCAAATTAATTACCCCTCATTATTTTCAAAATCATTTATTAAAAATACAAAGCATTCTTTAGCAATAGATTATATAGTAGTGGTTTACTTATAGGCTTTAGTGTTTGGTTATTCGATTCTAGTTCAATTATTGCATTTGGATACTATCATGTTTGCTAAAAACCTAATGTACTTGTTACAACTAATTCGGTTAGTGTCACGATTACTAGTACTATTACTGCTACTTATACTTAATTATATATACATATTTTATAGTTATCCAAAATAAAAAGATAACCAAACAGTCCATAATTAATTGGTCTTCTCTTCGCCTGTCCATATTACCTTTGTTGCCCTTAGAGCTAAACGCCTTTGTTGTATGTCATTTATTGAAAAAATTTGGGATTCAAAAGAATCTCAGTAATACACCAATCACAAATATGATATGCAAAATACTAAGTATGTAAAAAAAAGAGCACTTACAAATGTTGGAATTGGTAGGCACACAACAGAAGAATTAAAATTTAAAATTGCAAAAGTTTATCAATCCCAATTGCATATCTATCAAAGGCATTTAAATCGAGTTAGAAAGAGTCGTACTTTATTCATGTTTGTTTGAATGCCCACAATCATCAACGTATTGCGAGTTCTCGAATCTCCATGCTTGGTTGCTCCTAAAATAATTTCCCCAGCATCTACATGTCCACTAATTCTTCTTCGAAGAGCATTAATCTATATGAGTATGAGATTAATCATTCCCCATATCAACATGTTAGCTAGTTCTTCTTGGAGTTTTGCCTTTTTGGATCTTGAAGAACTAACTACTCAGATCAACTCCCTCTATTGGTATCTAAACAAATAGGACCCAACATCAGCAGCGTGCTAGCACCTCCAATGTCCTTCTAGAGTTTTCTTGCGGCTCTCTATTTTTTCATCATCTGTAGAAAACCCTAGCTCTTACCTTTTGTAACTAGTCAGGGTTATCTATTTTATGATGGATATTGGATTTTTAAAATTAATCTTAATTAATTTCAAAATCCTTATTATACCAATTAACACTTAGTTGTTTTGATAAGCTAATTAAATAAATCTGGTTTAATTAAATCTGTCTAACAGTTTTAATTTAACCTATTTATTTAATTAGAATAAAGAGCCAATCAAATTAGATTTAATTTATCTTTATAAATTAAATATGAGATATTATCATATAATATCTTTATATATACACAATATAATAATATTATCATATATGTAATATATATTATATATATAATATAATATTTTCATATAATATATATTGTCAAATAATATATATCATATATGTATGTATGTATTTCAAAAATACATATGTGTATATATAATATTATTAATTTTCTTTTCAAATATAAATATATATACACACATATAAATATTTATCAAATAAATATTCACACAACATGTGTATAATATATATATATATATATATATATATATATATATATAATTCGTCCACCCTATATTAAACATTGTATTCATATTATCTTAGGCGCATCTTAGATTCAATAAATTTGGACATTATAGCTCGTGTTAGGCTATTCTTATGTGCAACCCTGTAGGCTCATACAAAGTTGGCAGTGGGCTAATGACTATACTAACCCACAAGTCGTAAGTGGCCTCTAGCAAGACATTACGACTACCCAATTCATATGAGGGTCGACAATACGACATTTCGGTCAAGGATGAGGCATGGAGAATGTCATCCTTCTATTCCTGACCATTACTTTCTCGATCCCTGAGTAGTCTAACTATAGAAATGGAAACTCATTACCATCGTAGTATGGCCATACATTTCTCAGACTCACTCATCGAGAAGCCCAGTAATATCACTCTACTAATGTGAGAGATAAATTCCATCTTGACCATTCACATTCCTTTGCATGAAAACCACTAAGTCCGATTGTAGCCTTTATCATCACCTAGTTAAAGGTGAATTTTGACTAAGTCAAAGCTTAGTGACTCTCATGTAGGAATCCATGATGATCTCAGGTCAAAGGGCATTAGGACGTGGTTATACATGAGATAGGCTTATGCCTTGATTCATGCAGCTTTCTCATAGCGGGTCGGTCCAGCACCTTGTACCCCTACAAGTGCCTAAGACTTTGATTCGTATCTCATACCTTATCAAAGTCATACTGGTCTTATTTCATCTTTGCTCCCACACAGATGACTGACCAGGGACATTTAGGACAATCATTATGATTTATCCAAGGATACAGTTATCACAGTAAACATGCGAATAATGTGATAACTAAATGGAAAATTTTATTGAATAACAATGTTCAAAGTACAATGATTGGTCCATAGGGCACAATTTCAAACAACAAATTATGCAGCAAACAAAGGGCTTAACTAGTCCCTTATCACAGAACCACAGTACTTGGAAATCTTAATATAGCACCCTAGGGCCTGTCCCATATAAGGTGTACTTACAGGCTTTCTGCCTAAAGCCTACCTGGCTCAAGACGCCCCGAGTAACTCCCGGTGTAACTTGTACTTACGTGTCTTACCGCCTAAAGACTAACTATTCCACACATTTACATATGATAGAGAATACATACAGAGCAGCATATATGATATAAGGGATAGGGTACTACCTGGCAGTCTTTCTAAATTGGGTTCTTGTTCCTAGTCTCTCGGGCATCCTGGGCAGATGTCAAATCCTATCAGTTAGAATTTATGGACGGTGAGTTAATACTTGTTCCAAATTCTTTTATTAACTCAAATACCTTGGTTAGTTATCTTTAAGGTCAATGCATTATGCCCAATGTGTAGCTAATGGACCTATACTAACTTCAAGTGCTTAACTTAGCCCTTGGAATTTAACTTTATTACCAAATACCATTACTATTTTTTATTTTCGCACAATTACCGAAAAACCAACATAATTTTCAATAATTTTTGAAAATTCATATCTTGACCTCGGAATATCCAATTATGGTGGTTTAAAATTCTATGTGACACTTATTAAGTTTATTTTAAGGTAAAAGTACTTCCCATTACCACCTGTCCACACACCATTCCCTGTTTCCAATTTTACCCATACTGGTGGGAAATCTTTTTAGTTTTAATGGTCTAACTTCAAACACTCATGACTCCTAATGTACTAATTCAAATCCTTCATATTACATATCAATTTAAAGCTCATTATGTATAGTTTAAATATACAAAGTTTTGTAGCCATTGGGTATCATTTGGTTAGTCAAAAAAACACCAAAAGCAGACTACTTCCTAGAACTTAAATCTGGCAGCACATTTAACAAAATTTCAACTCTTGGTTTGTCATTCCAAATCATTCAAGATTATAACTAGGTGCTATTCCCACAACATTTTTCATATAGAATATAATGGTGAGCTCAAAAATACTAAAATCACACTCCCTTTCCCAGTTTTGCTTCTAATTGAAATCTCACTCCCTAAGTCATAATCAACAACTTTCAAGTTTTATAATCCAACTAGTCTAGAACCATAATTTTGTACCAAATATTACCATTTTCATAACCAAAACAACATGAATCCTATGTTCTCCATGAAGGCTAAAATAGGGCAGCCAAGGGAAAACCAAATTACCCAACCCATGGACACAATATATAGTTCAAAACAAAGCCCTAACTCACCTCCTTCACTTTCCAAGGCTTGTTCCTTGTTTCTCCAACTTTTGTTCTTGGTTGATAGCTCAAAACACCTCCCCTTGAAAAACAAGAACCGTAGAAATGTACTCATCAAGGGGAACAATGTTTATGAACACTTCAAGAGCTAGAAAGGTTTGTAGAAGGTTCAAAATCAAGAGAGAATTTCTTACCTCTTCTTCCAACTTCAAGATCCACTTTTTCTCTCTTGTTGCTTGAGTTGGATGTCCAAATAGACACAAATGAGGATGATGTTGTGTTTTGAAGACACTTATTTCCTTTTTAATAAGTGCTGGCTGAAATAATGAGAGGGAATGGTTATGATTTGATCTTGAAATTTGATGGTCTTATAGTGTGCCAAGTATCAAAGATGTTAGCTCAAGATTGCCATATGTCATCAAGAAATTTGTCTTCTTTTTGTCTCCCTTAGGTGGTTTCTTTTTTTGTCAGAGAAAGGGAGAGGCCTAACAATTTCCTCGGACTCCCAGGTTTGGTGTTCAAGAAGTCAAGTACGTGACGGGGGTGAAGGCCGGTTCATTCCTTAAACTTAGGTGCTAGGTGGCGCGTCTCAGAGATGCCAACACAAAAGGAATAAAGTAACTGTCATCATGAGGGACACTTGTCACCTCCTCATTCATCTAACACAAAAGTGCTCTTGCACTTTGCCATGATGAGGGGACACTTGTCATCCTCTTATGAAGCCACCCATAAAGTTGTGTTATCATTAGCTATCATGACTTATTTTATTAAAGCTACTTTAATAAAGTTGCTTTATCGATGCTTCTAAGGATTCTACTTGGATCTTACTCGAGACTGTGACAAGCATATTGAGGCCCACCACACAGCATCTTGATCCCCTAAATCTCAAAAATGGTGCCTCTTGCCTTATAGCCATTAGCAAAGTTTTGTCTGACTACTTATTCTCAGAATTTGTTAAATCCCTTAATATTTTGATATTCACAGAGTAATAAGCACATAGTTTATAAGGAATACAGAGATAACGGAAAACTACTGATAATAAGTGCTTGTTTACAATATAGAAATCCACATAGGGTTTGAAAAATATATACAAATTTATAAAGAAACCAACGTACAATCTAAGATAACAAACAACAGCTTCTGCTAGCACCAGGACTCTTACTTGCCAGTAACTACTGCCATGCCCTTAGAGACACTGCCTTCCACTGGAATGTTTTTAAATGTTGAAAAAAAGTGAGATTCGAGTGAATCTCATAGAAAAATACAATCAGACATATAAAATGTGAACATAAATATGTAATGCACCATGTTTTGTAAGATGAAAATATTGTGTGCACACTGTCCAAAGTCAAACAACTATTTGCAACCCTGGCTTATCTCTGCTCCTCAGTTGGGTCCCATACCACAACTAGGTAATGTGCCCCAGGCACTTTGTTTATGTCCCAAACAATATGCTCATATCATAGAAGATGGCATACACAAAGCATATAGATATTCACATAGTACATGAAAGAAAGAGTTACTACCTGAATCATTTTTCTGTCCAATATCCTTGATTCGGCTCGGGCTATTATCAATTCCTATAAATTAAAGTTTACAAGTAACATGTTATTACTTGTATTACTACTTCCTTTTAACCATAGTTTGTTGGTTATCTATCACAGTTACAACAGTTCTACATAGTACAACTCTGCATAGTGTATTTTCAGAATTTTCCAGAAAACTGCTAGATTTTCAGTCAAATTTGAAAATTCATAATTAATTCTAGAAAATTCCAAATTGATTGATTCTAAAGCCTATGTAAATATCTTTAAGTTTAATTAGATGGAAAAATACCTAAATTTATCGATTACAATCAAATTATTCCCAGAAATTCGTCAAACCTCATATGTCCTAGATTGCATTCCAAAAATAGGGCTCGACTTTAAAAAATAATATATTTTTATCTACTAGTCTAAAAATTATGTTCTACCCATTAAATTAAATCTATGCCTGTCTAATTTGAGCCTATAAAGTTTCATAAAAATTGGACTAGGTTTGGCCAGCAAAAAACATTTCACAACAAAACTGCTTCCAGGAAACCAATCAAACAACACCTCCTCTTAACTTCTAAAATTTCCATATTTGCATACAATCATCCAAAAATTATGAACACATGTATTAATACACAATTTTCCCTTGTAAATCCAATCGAACCATTAAAATTACAAAATTCCAACTTCTCCCTTATGTTATGTGCTTGGCCAAAAAATTGGTAGAGAAGGGGGAAAATGTGTTGTCATGATTTCAATGTATAAACACCTTTTTTTTACTCCTAATCATATGATTAACCACTTAATCACTCAATAAACATGATCCATGGAAATATTGGCAGCATAACATCTTAGGGTTTCATCATCCAAATTTTATAAAATCAATAAAATCAAGCCAATAACCACCACAATAACATATTAATAAAAAAGATCAAGGTTCTTGAGATTACCTCTTGATTATTCCACTTTCTCTCTCTCTTCCCTCTTGATTTTGCTTGCCAAACATGGTATTCAAGATGAAGAAGAGATTAGAAGAGGTTTTCATGAGGTTTAGAGACATAACCACTTGAGTTTTCATCACTTACCTTGGATTTTGCCTCTTGAACCCTAGGCTCCTCTTGCTCTTATAAGTTTCTTGAAGCTCTCTTCTCTCTCTCTATTTCTTGTGCTTGACTGAAATAAGAAAGAAGAGAAGTGATAATTTCTTCATAAAATATCTCTCTTCTTTCTTGGAATAATATTGTTTAATGCAATATTTACCATGTGCATTTTTTACTTGCCTATAGTTAATCCTTCTTTTAATATAGACATATAAAATCATTTCCTTCTATTTTTCTCCATTTGGACAAAAATCAAGAGAAAAAGGGAATAAATAAATGCTTTTTGCATTTTCCATAATTCCTTCTTTAATTAAGTAATTATGTCATGTTGATTTTTTGACTTTTCTAACTTATTTACTTGGCCACAATTGCTCCATAAGTATGATATTTATCTCCAAATATTTATTTCCCTCCCATTTTCCTTATTTGGCCAAAAATTGGCCTAAAGAAAAGAGGAAAATAATTAGCTTTTTGTTTTATGAAAAATTACCATTTTGCCATTACATTTTTATGATTTATAGAAATAAATCATGGCTTGCTCTTTTCTCCCTTGTTTTGGTCAAATTTTATCCTATATATTGGATCAATATTTGTGCTCTTCCATGCTCCAATTTAGGTTACGATGTTAGGCCTTTAAGTAGACAAGAGTTTCTTTTTTGTGTCCTAGCTTAGCCAAATTATGTGTAACCACCGATTAGAGTGTTTATTAGTTTATGTGCACCACCATTCACCATTTTATTTCATTAAATGCCACAATTACATACAAAGAATATTGGTGAATAAAAAGTGGGATGTTATAGAATTCGTGACCCTAACTTCTTATTTTCCACGTATAATACCATGTGTATCTAAGAATCCCGAAAATAACCCTATATTTATATATAAACACTAGTAATCATTTTATTCCACTGGTAAAATATTTACAATTTCACCGGTTACAAAATTCGGTATATTAATGTGATACCTCACTTCATATAGCCTCATATGAGTACGAAAGCGTAGTGAAACCACTTGTGAAGCCGGGATCAAGTCCCGAATTAGGAAAATGTTTGCAAATAACAATCCTATCTCTGGATTCGAACCTAGGACTGGAATGGAAATTTGGGGGTAGTAAAATTTTTCACAAATATTTTCCACACGCGTTCACTATCTCACTAAGTCTCATCAGTACTTAAGTTTATTTACCAGAGTATGCGAGCGTGTCTCTACTTACGTATCATGATAAGTTCTATAGATATAGATTCTCCTTTTTACATCAGAAGCGTAATTACTCATCCAAAATACCATTCATCAACTAAGTTACCCTTGTAATGCTTACATAGCTATATACATCATATACATATCCCAAAGTATCCAAAGATATAGAAAAAGATGAGCAACAAAACTAAAATCTTTGGCATTTATTCCTTTAGCCACCTGTATTTACTTTTCTCTTGCCCCTATAGCTCTCTCCTTGTACTGTAAATGGGTTTTTGAAAAAAGGGTGAGATTCAAAAGAATCTCAGTAGTAACATAATGCTAATCATACAGTTATAACATCACAAAGCATGTTACACAGTTATCATTCAAAAGAATCATCATAGCAGCATTTAATGCATCACTTGTAGTTTATAAGCTATCATAACGCTAGATATATTACAAGGCCCTGAGGGGTACCTATGCAAATAGGCCCCGAGAACCCACTCATGCATCAGTGAGCGTTATATTGGCCTAAAAGTCCACTCATGCAGATAGGCCCCAGGGGACCACCCCGCATATTCATAATACGTTAGACAATTCTTGATAAACACACAAATCATACTACATATCATAACATATGAAAGACAAGTCACTACCTGATTGCTTTCCTCTAGCAACTTCCGCCTGTTTATATAAGCTCGAGCAAGTCTTAGACTCTGGACAGTTTCCAAGTCCTACAATCCCCAAATTTACCATAAATGAGTTATTACTCATCCATGTATTACTCTAAACTCATGCTATTAGTTAACTTAGCTTAAAAATGCTAAACTATCAAAATGCCCCTGTAGACCTGGTCTACACCCCTTTGTACCCGGTCTAACTGTACTTGACTCAAAATTATGACTCAAGCTAATCCTACTCAATTGGTCAAATTTTACTTTACCCTTTGTATAATCCATTTTTGATTTCAAATTGGTTAAATTCAAGGCCAAATGATGTAAATGCCCTTGGCAGCCCTTACTTAAGGTTTTAAGGGGGTAGTTTGGCCATCTCACATTTTAGGGCTTTTCTTATTTTACCACCAACATAAACCCTACATAACTTTTCCTCATAAACTCAATGTAAGTATCAAAATTTCCAAATTCCTACTCCTTTAACATATCTAGAACAGGACAAAAATTTAAGGTTCTCTAAAAAATTATGTGGGTTTCTTGTTTTCTCTTACTTAATCACCTCCTTTCTACTTCTAATCACATGATTAGCTATTTAGAAATTCATTGGATATGGTCTTGAATAAACTTGGACAGTAAGGTCCCTTAGGTTTTATCATCCATATTTCACAAAACACCCAAAACCAAGCCAAGAACAACATCAATAGCATCAACTAAAGCAAGAGAAACAAGTTTGGAGGCTTACCTCTTGATTTAAACTCTTTATCTTTCCTCAACGTTTTCTACCTCTCTCTCTACAACTTTGATTTATCTTGAATACCATGGATTCAAAGGAGGAGAAGTGATTAGAAGAAGTTATAGAAGGATTAGGAAGCTTAAACCTCAAGGTTACAAGCCTCTTACCTTAGTTTCTGAAGAACCCTAGCTCTTCCTTAACTTCTTCCTTCTTCACTGCTCTTAAACCCTCTCTCACTCTTTCGGTTCAGTTCAACATGAGAATGAAGGGAAAAGATGAAGAGAATGGTGATTAAATGAATCACCAAATTGCTTTACATGTGTAAGCTTTCCATTGGTCCACTTTTCTATTTCTTTTATATAATACAAATCAAATTCCATTTACCTTTCCCACTCTTGAATACCCAAAATGTATGAGAATTGAGAGAGAAAATATTGATCTTCAATTATCCTAATGCCATCTTGCAAGTTATTGACTTTTGGACCTTTAACTTTTAACTATTTGATCCTCCTTGATAATAATTCACCAAAATAGGTTTATTAACTATTAAGTAGCCATTTCCCTCTTTTTAATTTCCATATAACTGAAATTATTAGAAAAAATAAATTATTTCCCACTTTATGGAAAAATTACCGTTTTGCCCTTATATTTTATGATTTACGAAATAAATCATTTCCTTGCTCATTTCTTTTCATTTGGATGAATTTTTGACACTTGGATGATACCATTAATTGTGTCATTTTATGCTCAAATTTTGGTTACAATACGAGGCCTTTAAGTGAACATTAATTGCCTCTTTGTGTCCTTACTTGGCTGAATTATATGTAACCAGCGATTGAAATATTTCAGTAAATTTACACACACCACGATTCACCATTCTATTCCATTAAATATCACAAATATACATATAAGGAATATTGGTGAAAAAGTGGGGTATTACAATTACACGAGGGGACAAAGGCGCCATTTGGCAAACTTCAGTATTCGTGTTGCAATCCTGAGTAAGACCTGAGTAGAATCCTAAGTAAGTACCGATAAAGTAACTTTATGAAAGTAATTTTATTAAAGTAGCTTTAATAAAGTAAGTCATGATAGCTAATGATGACATAACTTTATCATTGGCACCATAAAAAATTAACAAGTATCTTCTCATCATGATAAAGTACAAAATCACTTTTGTGTTGGATGAATGAGAAAGTGACAAGTGTCCCTCATGAAGACACTTACTTTTTACCTTTTGAGTTGGCACCTCCGGGATACGCCACCTAACACCTGAGTCCAGGGAATCCACCGGTCCCTAGCCTAGACACGTACTTGACTTTCCTGAACACCAAACCTGGGAGTTAGGGGAATTCATCAAGCCTCCCTTCCCTTGACATAAGAAAATGACACCTAGGATGAAAGAGAAAGAGAAAAGAAAAGTTTCAAGGACACTTGGCACCTTATGGTTTAAGATCAAGACACATGTCACACTATGGCACCAATAGAATAAAGTAAGGACACATGGCATCTATCTAACTCCTCCTGTGATACATCATTTCCTCTAGCCTCACATGATTACAAAAGAGTAGTGAAATTATTTGTGAAACCACAATTAAGTCTCGGGTGTAGAAGTACCCAAAAACATTTACAAATTTCACTCCCTACCTCAGGATTTAAACCTAGGATTGGAAAGGATTTTTGGAGGTAATAAAATTTTCTCAAACCATTTTCACAAACAATCACTATCTCACTAAGTCTCACCACACTCTTCTTTTTGTTTTATCAAAGTTTGCGAGCAATTCTCTACTTAGTTCTCATGTTCTATACTTTAATTATATCTCATTAGCGATCAGAAACGTAATATAACTAAACCGTTCTTACTCATCTACTGGCATTACCAGTTTAACTATTGTAACATGCCAAAGTTACAAGACATTTACAGTATATACATATCCCAAAATATATATATACATATCCAAAATATACATAATAGACAACCAACAAAACAATAGTCTTCAGCGTTTAATCCTCTAGCCGTCCGCATTTACCTTCTTCTTGCCCCTTGAGCTTTCTCCCTGTAGTGAAAGTGGGTTTATGGAAAAAGAGTGAGATTCAAAAGAATCTTAGTAGTAACATAATGTCAAACATTAAAGATAACATCACAAAGCATGCTTCACATTTATCATACAACATAATTATCACAACATCATTCAGTGCATTTAATGCAATTCATAGACTACCGTAGCGCTCAACAAGTTACAAGGCCCCGAGGGATATCCATATAAATAGGCCCTGGGCACCCACTTATGCATTTATGAACATTATATTAGCCTAAGTGTCTACCTGGGCAGATAGGCCCTGAGTGACCACCCCGCATAATTAGAATGTGCAAGACGATTTGTGATGATTTTAAACAACATGCAATGCATATTATATCATATGAAAGACAAGTTACTACCTGGCTGCTTCCCTTGAGCAGTTTCCACTTGTTTGTTTGAGCTCAGACAAGTCTCAAGCTTTGAACCAATGTTAGGTCCTATAATTTAAATTTACGGACGATTAGTCATTACTCAATCTAATCTTTTGGTATAATGTAAACTAAACTATTGTTGGTTTAGCTTGTTGGTTGTCATTTGATTTATTTAGGTAGTCCTTGGAAGTCCCAACAAAGGCCTATAAGGTTAGGAAACAGCATACCAATCAACACCTTTTGGAAAATATGAAATATTGAAGATTTTAGGTCTTGGCCTCACATTATTCTCAGGTTCAGGATTGGGTAGTACATTTGCCCCTCTTCTAGGTCGCACCATGGTTCCCCTTCACTATTAAGAAGGAACACTATGTTAATGTCACATCAACACATATATGAACATATATACTTCTCAACATTTCTAAATACCTTCACACAACATATATATATCCATTATAGTAAACATTCATATTTGTATTAAAGTGGCTTGGTATTTAAATCAAAAGAAGCCTGTCCTGCAACAGAAACCAGTCATATGTACAATAAGTAGCTTAACATTTACACCAAAAGAAAGCCTATGCTATCTTACTAAGCATACATTTAACGTTCTATCCCATTATCCCTTTTGCACATTAAACGGTACATATAAAATCATATGCCTAATAAAATGCAAAAACTCAAAAGGACCTATAAGCATGATTTCATTCTTTTTCTTGACCCAAAAAGTGAAGTCGAGCAAATGGGCTAACGTAGTTCGAATCCAAACATCATCAGTCATCATTAGCTCAAGCTCTTCCCTTTGCTCATACAGCCTCTGTACCGAGTCCAAGAACGATGTGTATTGTGTCGTAGGGGTAAAGAAATCATTAAAGGTTGTCACATACAAATCCTTCAGTTGCTCCTAAAGTTCATGATCAGGGTGTGGGTCAAAGGCTAACTTCTCTATCGGAGCATTTGACTCTATAGCTGAGTCTGGGTACTACCAAATGTCATCTAACTGTAAATCATCTGTGTCAAACACAGTAGCCTCAAACCTAGTGATAGGTCCATAGAACGGTGGGTACTTAACACTCTTCCTGTGAGTTTTTATCTTCCTTAGTCCATGCCCTCCTTTATTAAGGACTACGTAATACTCACCCTCTAGTATCTACTCCTCTGGTAGAGGCTGGTTAATTGATGGAAGTGAGGGTGACCTACTCCTCTGTCTTTTACTATCAGACATGCCTCCTAGCTTAATAGAGATAGGAGCTGGGACACTCTTCCAGGCAGTACGCCTCGCTCTTGTCACTCTTGCCATTCTATACAGCACTGACCTTCTATCAACCATGCTTCCTAACATAAAGCGGCTAACAAAGGGTTAAAACTCATCAACATAAGCAGAGGACTCTAGCAAATATGTACCATTATCAGAATCAACGCTCTGATATAAAAAATGTGATACCTCATTTCCTATAGCCTCATATGAGTACAAAAGAGTAGTGAAATCATTTGTGAAACCACGATTAAGTCTCAGATGAGACTTGCCGCACCGAGGGCATGTTTGAGACTTGGGGGTTTCTGGCCGCTATGATTCCTAGACTAAAAGGGTTTCTTATTGCCTCCCTTTTGTAGGAATCCTTATCCCTTATACTTCTGTGAGGTATCACCTTGACTAGGTCTACCTCTTTGGCTAGTACTCTTACCGACATATACTCTCTTTAGGTTTCCTTCTATCAGTCGACACACTTTTATAGTCTTATTAAATTTTTTGAACTACCGGGCAACTAATTTCTCTTCCATTTCGGGTTACAGTCCCCGAATTAACATATTGAAGCTCCACTCCTCATCATCTTTAAGGTTCAAGTAGGAAGAGTAACGGGACAATCGAATGAATTGAGACAGGTATGCATCGAAGGTCTCATCGTCACCTTGTTGAATTGCTAGGAATTCTTTCTCCTTCTCAATCCTTATTGACCACAAGAAGTATTTCTCATAGAATTTCTCCTGAAACAATTCCCAAGTCAGTGGGATATTCTGGCTTAACAATACAAGTTTTGTATTTTTCCACCAGTCATCAGCAACTCTCTCTCTCTCTCTCTTCCTCTTCGTTCAGTTCAGGCACAAGAATGAGAATGAGAAAAAAAATTGAAGGAATGGTGATTAAATAAAGTGGTCAAGGTGCTTTACGTGTAGTACTTTCTCATTGGTCCAAAATTCCATTCCTTGTAATATATTACAAACAAATTCCATTTCCCTTCATCATTCCACTGAAAATTGCATGAGAATTAAGAGAGAAAAATATTAATCTTAAATTATCCCATGCCATCTTGTAATTTGTTGACCAAAGCCTTTACCTTTTTAACTATTTGACTTTTCTTGATAATAATTTTCTAAAATAGGCTCATTAATTACCAAGTAGCCATTTTCCTCTTTTTGATTCCCATTTAACTAAAATTATTGGGAATATTAGGGAAAAATAATTATTTCCCATTTTATGGCAAAATTACAGTTTTTCCTGTACGTTTTATGATTTATCGAAATAAATCATTTCTTGCTCCTTTCCTTTGGTTTGGTCTAATTTTGAAACTTATATGAAGCCATTATTTGTGTCATTTTATGCTCAAATTTTAGTTATAATATTAGGCCTTTAAGTGGACATTAATTGCCTCTTTGTGTCCCTACTCAACCAAATTATAGGTAACCGGCGATTGAAATATTTCTGTAAATTTACGCTCCACAATTGACCATTTTATTCTACTAAATATCACAAATATATATATAGGGAATATTGGTGAAAAAGTGGGGTATTACACAAGAGAACAAAGGGAAAGAAATATGAAAATTTCAAGAAAGTAGAAAGAAGAGAGAAGGATGAATAGTGAACATTCCTGAGTTCTAGACCCAATTCCAACCCTGAATCGCGGTTATCG
Source organism: Albizia julibrissin (assembly GCA_037074505.1). Taxonomy (NCBI): domain Eukaryota; kingdom Viridiplantae; phylum Streptophyta; class Magnoliopsida; order Fabales; family Fabaceae; genus Albizia; species Albizia julibrissin. The sequence goes on along the minus strand of CM073489.1, from coordinate 14,210,758 downwards.
ACCAGTAAGCCCTTTAGAAAATTTTCTCTACTCACTGAGCGCTTCTTTTATATGGTCTTAGTTTTCTGATTAGAGGTGTTTTGTGCCATTTAGTTAGCCGGAGTGTTGCCAGAATTCCAAACCGGTTGTAGAATCGTAAAGAGGTAAGCCTAAGTTTCATTTTGAATCGATTGATTTGAAGTTTTAATGAATTTTCTTGGACCTTTGGGCTACCATTTGTTTTGGCCAAGCTGAGTTTTTGAGGTCATATGTGTTTAATCATGAATATATGATGATATATGGTGTTTGATGATAATATAAGACTAGTTTATACGCTGCCAAGATTTTAGTTTTGTGAGGCAGTATGCCTGTGATGTATTTTTTACTAATCAAATTATATCTAATAGCTATGAAACATTCCATATTTAAGTTAGAAATCATATAATTTAATTTGATAGGTCATTTGTGCCATTTGGATTAATATATTAGGGGATATGAATTTTTGAAGTTGAATCTTTAAAACTAGTGGAATCCTATGACAATGTAAGTTTATTGGAGATTATGGATTTCTATACATGGGACTGGCTAAAGGAGATATTTTTCTTTCAAAATATTCTTAAGGAGTGTCACATAGGACTTTAAACCATCCCAATTGGAGTTTCCTAGACAAAGTTATGAATTTCCAAAGTTTGTTGAAAATTCTGTCAGATTTGACTAATAGGCGAAAATGAATTAGTTAGGGCCAAATGTAATTAATTGGAACTTCAAGGGTTAAGTTAAACCCATAAAGCTAGTGTAGGCCCATTAACTACATATTGGGCTTGATGAATTGACTTTAAAGATAACAAACCTAAGTGTTATGAGTTATCAAGAATTAGAACAAGTATTAACTCATGCAATACCCCATTTTTCCCACTAATATTCTTTGTATATATTTGTGATATTTAGTGGAATAAAATGGTGGATTGAAGCGTGTATAAATTTATGGGGAAATCCTAATAGTCGTACACATAATTCGGCCAAACAAGGACACAAAGAAGCAATAAATGTCTACTAAAAGGCCTAATATTGTAACCAAAATTTGATAATAAAAGGACACAAATAATGGCTTCATATAAGTGTCAAAATTAGGTCAAGCCAAAGGAAAGAAGTAAGAAATTATTTATTTCGGTAAATCATAAAACATAGGGGCAAAATGGTAATTTTGCCATAAAATAAGAGAATAAATATTTTTCTTCAACATTCCCAATAATTTTGGTTAAATGGGAATTAAAAAGAGGAAATGGCCATTTGGAATATTATTACCAAATGAAAAATCAAAACTTGGAAAAGAAGTCAAAAAGCAAAAGCATGAAATTTTGACTAGGAATTTCAAGAAGCATTGAACAAGTTTTGGTCAACAAATGGAAGAGATAAACAAACATCAATATATTCTCTCATCCATCATTTATTTCGGCTGATCAAGACAAATAAAAGGGAAGAGGAAATTATTTTGTAATATTATACAAAATATCACAATTTTGGACCAATAAACTTTGAACACTTGTAAAGCAATTTTGGAAGACCCCTCAAGTCATTAAACCTTCATCTTTCTCCATTCATTTTCATGAAATCTGATCAAAGGAGAGGGAGAGAGCAGCTGAACGTGAAGGAGAGCTCAAGAAAAGGAAAAGCTAGGGTTTTTCCAAAAAAAACAAGGTAAGGAGCATCAATACTTGAAGATTTTGCTTCATAATCCTTCCATAGCCTCTTCTAATCACTTCTACTCCTTTGAATCCATTTTATTCAAGATAAATCAGAGGTGCAGAGAGAGAGGGTTGGAACATTTTAGAGTGAGAAACAACAAGAATCAAAGGTAAACTTCCAAAACTTGCTTCTTGTGCCATTGTTGTGGTTATTGTTGTGGTTGTTGGCTTGGATTGTGATGTTTTGTGAAAATAGATGATGAAACTCTAAAGGGGTCTTGCTGCTCAAATTCACTCTAAAAAATGTCCAATTAGTGGTTAAGTAGCTAATCATTTCATTAGAAGTAGTAAGGAAGTAATTAAGGAAGAGAAAACGAGAAACCGACACAACTTTTCTGAGAATTCTTAAATCTGCCCTGTATTGTTCCGTGTAGGAGGAGTTAGAATTTGACCATTTTGATGGTTCCATTAGCTTTATATGGAAAAATTATGCAGGTATACAAGTGTTCATGAATTTTAGATGCTTGTATATGAATTTGGGAATTTAAGAAGTAAGATTATACATAGTGTTGATCTGCCTTGTCTAAAGCACCATTACTGTGCGTGATGTTTCAAAGGATAATTCTTATCTAAAAATTCTGAAACTCTTCAGTTTGAAAGTATACATATAGAAATTTAATTTGATTGGTTATAATGATCAATTTGATTTATGTGCTAGAAGTTCTACATTCTCAAATTTGGGTATGCAAAACTGGAATTTTCAGGAACAATGTGAAGAAAGTTAAAATAATGTATTAATTTGTATATATATAGCTAATGGCTATATTTTTATTTGAAACTAGACTTAACAAGGGTCAATTAAGACTTAGAACCAAATCAATTGGATTTGTTTGGATTTAGATATGAATTTGTCAACGTCTGCCCTGTTTCTGGAATATGATTTGGATAGGTTAAGTTTGGAGAAATTCTAGGATTTTTTTAGTTGTGATAACTGGAATTTAGGATTTTTATATAAAATTAGAATGAAATATCTTTACATAAAATTTATAACCACTCAATTCAGAGTTTCTTAGAATTAATGGTGAATTTTTTAAGTATGTCCTAATTTCTAGATTGCATTTGGAACAGTAACATTTAACAATTTACTGGGAATTATATGAGCATAGTAAGAAAACCCAACTATTTTTACTCATATTTACAAGGAAATATATTTGTTTTGGCTTTAGAATCAGTTAAATTGGATTTTTCTAGAATTGGTTATGAATTTTCAAAGTTGACCAAAAAAATCTGCCAATTTCTGGAAAACAGTGAAATTGCACTGTACATAATTATATTATGCAGAAACTGTTATAATTTCTTTAGGTAACCAAAAGAATTTGATTTAAAGCCAGTAATAGTACAATTCATAACTAGTTACTTGTAACTTTAATTTTGATAGGAACTAGAAATTGCCCGAGCTCAAACCAACGGTTGGAAATTACTCAAGGAAAGCAACCAGGTAGTAACTTGTCTTTCATATATTACATCATGCATGGTGTGTTGTGTGGATTCATTATGACATATCTAACACATTATGGTTATGCGGAGTGGTCACATGGGACCTATTGTGTGGGTGGATGCTCGGGCCAATAACATTCTGTAATGCACGAGTGGATCCCGGGCCTGTTGCGCGGGTATCCCTCGGGGCCTTTAACATGCATAGCGCTATGGTTGTTTATTATGAACTGCATGTGATGCACTGAATGTTGTGTGATAGTTCTGCTGTATGATATCTGTATAGCATGCTTTGTGATGATATATATGCATGATTGGCATTACGTTAATACTGAGATTCTTTTGAATCTCACTCTTTTTCATAAACCAACTACAGTACAGGGAGAGAGCTCAAGGGGCAAGACGAAGGTAAATACGGATAACTAGAGACAGGGAACGTGAAAGGCTTTAATATTTTTGTTGGTTGTCTGTTTCTTATATTTTGGATATGTATATAGTATGAATGGCTTGTAACCTTGATAATGCTATGATAGTGAAACTGATAATGCCGGTAGACTAGTAAAGGAACATTTTAGCTTTATTTTGCTTCTGATCGCTAACAAAACTTAACTAAGGTATGAAACGTGAAAACTAAGCAGATAATCGCTCGCATACTCTGATAAAATAGAAAGAGAAACTGGTGAGACTTAATGAGATAGTGAATATTTGTGAAATTGTTTAAGAAAATTTTTATTACTCTCAAAACCCCTCTCAATCCCAGGTTCAAATCCTGAGATAAATTTGAGGAATTGTGAACATTTTTCCAAAATTTCTTAATCCGGGACTCGATCTTGGTTTCACAAATGCTTTTGCTACTCTTTTGTACTCATATAAGGTTATATGAAATGAGGTATCATAACTCACCATCCATAAATTCTAACTTGTACGATTTGACATTTGCCGGGACGTCCACTAAATTTAGAAGAACAGAATTTAGAAAGGTTGTTAAGTAGTACCCTATCTCTTATATCATATATGCTGCTCTGTATGTATTCTCTGTTATCTGTTTATGTACGGGACAATTAGTCCTTTGGCGGTAAGACCTGTTAATACAAGTTGTACCAGGAGTTACCCAGGGCTCCTTGAGCCAGGTAGGCTCAAGGCAAAAAACCCGTGAGTGAACCTTGTATGGGGTAGAGGCCTTGGGCTGCCAGATTGAGATTGCCAAGCATAGTGTTTCTGTGATGAGGGACTAGTTAGGCCTTTTGTTTGCTATATTCTGTAAGTTTTTTTAGTAATGATTGTTTTTACATGCTTAGTATTCTGCATATCATATAAGTGATCTGTGTACTACTGAGATTCTTTTAAATCTCACCCTTTTTCAACCAATGATCTACAGCAAAGGCGTCCAGCTCCAAAGGCAAAAAGGTAACACAGACGGACGAAGAGAGGGTTGATTAATTAAAGACGTTCTGGTTATCTTTTATTTTGGGTGACTGCAAAATATGTAAATGTAATTAAGTAGAAGTAGAAATACCAGTAACTGTAGAACTAACCGTATTAGTTGTAATCAATACATTAGACTATCAGCAACCGCGCTAGCATCCAAACACGATAAGTGAACTAGAATTAGACAACCAAACCCTAAAGGCTTATAGGTTAATGACCATTACACTGGCTATTGCCAGAGAATGCTCTGCTTTTCAAATAAAATATTTTGAATCCAATGAGTGGTAATAAATTTACAAACCAGTTGGAGACTAAACTTAAAGTATTTTTAAAAGTTTTTGAAAAACCCACTCAAGTACAGGACCAAACCCTATATTGAAGTCGAGTCTTTAATAATTTATAATATAATAATGTCTCAGGTTTTTAAACATTACAAGACTAGAACTCGTCGAAACGTCTTATAAAATACAGTGTTACAATTGACATAATAAAGATTATGTTATTCTTAGTCCATATCTATCTTGTTCTTTACTTAGCTTTGTTGGTTATCTTTATGACTCTTTGCATTACGTCTATCGAATGTCTAATCTAAAATATTCTATATGTCTTCCAACCTCATGTTTTGGGTATTCAGTGTGGTCACATTAGTCTCTATATCATGCTTCTAAGCATCATGTTCGTACTAATCATAATTGACCTCAAAAGTTGGTAATTCCAGATTCAACCATAATCTTCCAGCACACATTAGGCAACTTTAAAAATTTAGAAATTAATCTAGAAAGCTCCAAATGAGGTAGTTCAAGTTCCTATGTGAAGCTCTTTAAGTCCTCTATAAAGGAAAAATATCAAAAGGGGCTAAGTTTTAGGATCCTCAACCGACCTCACTGCCACAAAATTTCTTCCAGTTTTGATACCCTAACTTTAGAAATTCATAACTTACAAACTACTAATCTAAATAATGTATTTTATACTTTATTTTATAGCTTATTATGTATACTATTGACCTATAAAATTTTACAATTATTGGGAAAGGTTTGACAATCCAAAATGTATCCCCACGCAACTTAACTTCCTAGAAACCAAATATGGTAGCATTTACCCTCAAACAACCTTAGATTCCAAATTTAGGGTTTTCAATATGATCCTCTTAAAATCATATCTATAAGCTATTCCCACACAATTTTGCATGTGGAATCTATTTCTAACATCAAATTTAACGAAATCAAATTCCTTCCCTAAGAACAAGCTAGGGCCGAACTTAGAGTTTTAGGCCAAAACTTTTATTTCCAATTCCAATACTTCCAAAATCAATCTCTCACCTTTTCCATACACATTTTTTCATTCTAAACCCATTGGGAACCTTAAAATATAGGGCAGAGCAATGGGCGGGTTGGGTAGCCCATGCCCAAACCCATAGCCCGCCCATTTAATTTTTAATGGGTATGGGCTAGCCCATACCTGTACCTCAACCCATTTAAACCCGTATAAACGGGCTAGTATATAAATGGGCAGGCTGAACGGGTTTTGGGTAACCCATCTATGTTTGACCTATTTATTTTCTTTGTAAAAAACATACATAAGCAATAAGTATTAAGCATCCATCCAAATTCTTCATCCTAAATTTTGAAATATGAACCTTCAAAGTTTAATAAGCACAATTCACACATAAGAACCTAAATTTAGGCAAGTACCATCATAACATAATTTTGATATTCAAACTCCAACTTTTAAATTAAAACATTCAAACTACAAGTTCAAATATTAACAAAATGTCATGCTTCTATTAAATCTTCATGCTTCAGTTTTCACAATCATCTTCAGATTCACTTGAGGAAGGGGTTGTAGCTCCAGAGGCCAAATCTTCCTCTACAAAATAAAATAAGAGATAACATATCCATTAATAATCTAATATGAAATTAAAAAAAATGAAACAACACAAATTAAATATGTTATTGAAAATACCAGTAACAACACTTGCACTCTCATCAAAATTATCAATTTCAAGGTCTTTAAATTTAGGGGGTGTCTTGAATAGCCAATTTTGAGCACATATGAGTGCCTCAACCATCTTTGAAGACAAGGAGCTCCTAAAAGAATCAAGTATCCGACCCCCAGTACTAAAAGCTGATTCTGAAGACACTGTAGAGACAGGTATAGCCAACAAATCATGTGCCAACATATTCAAAATTTTATACTTGCAGCCATTCACTCTCCACCATCCCAAAACATCAAATTTTGGATCATGAAATCACTACTAGAAAAAACACTTTTAACGTTCCTTATTTGGGACTTTTAACGTCCTTTTAGGGGGGGCGCGTATGTCAGCGACGTAATAAATTTGGACTTTATACGTCCTTTGTAAAGGGACGATTGAAGTCTGGGTTTAGGCGTCCCTTTTAGCAAAATGGAGCCTAAAGTCCCCGTTTAGAATTTTTTATTTAAAAATTAGGGACTTTAGGCGTCCCTTTTGGCCAAAGGGACGCCTAAAGGGTTTTTTTCCATACAGTGCCATTTGTATTGTTTCTAGCCATATCATTCTGAAAGCAAACAGCAACGTATACACAAAAAGGAAACATACAGCACGCAGTTTATAAGTAACCAAACACAACATCCACCTCTAATGAAACATTATTCATGCACTACATTGTTGACAGAAATGTTGTCCACTAATATAATAAACAACTACTAAGTAAATGTACAGGAAACGATAAACTTCTACAAATCAATGTGTTGAAGAATCCTCCCAGCCAACAAGTCTCTGATCAAATTAATGTCTTCATATAAGTAAGCAGCATCATTATCAAAGATCTACAAATTAGAAAATATGATTATACGAAATCAATGAAATTAAAGGATTGTTTAGCAATTCAATTAAAATACAACCAAAATGTTATCATTTGATTACCTGTTGAAAATCATTTGTAACGCCACTTTGAATGATATTATACATGTAAAGTAGAACATAATAGCCACATTCAGTACCACCTGGCTGTTGAGGGCACTATAAATCAAAAGCAATTGGTTAAAATCAATAACATACATCATTTATAAAACAACCGTAAATAAAATAACTTAAATTATATTGGAACCACATACTTTGGGATAGAACCACTTTGGCTTGCGAACAACTCTATCCTCACATGACCCGCCAAGCATTCTATATGTTTGGGTCGCGCTACCATTAAAATGTAAAACATTTTAAGTTAGAACAATTTATTTAAATCAAGCATTTCTTTAATTAATAAAAAAGAAATAACTAACGTGTTGAAGACTAATTTTGTGTCCTTGTCGGGCTTTTTTGTCAAGGAATCAAACTAATAGATTTCATTGAGGCGTGGGCAAACAACACACAGGCTCCAATGGTAACTAAAACAATACACAGATTAAAATGAAGTTTAGATTAGAAGAAAATTATTTCTCAAACATCCAAAAATAAAATTTTTTACTACATACCCTTGAACAATTGGCGCTAGATAACATCGCAATTTGGTCGCTGCTATTGTGAAGCCCACATAATGCGTCCTTTATGCGACATCATTATTATCCGATGTTGTATTTGCCGGACATAAGAATCTGTATAAATTTGTTCTTTCCATATCAATGCACATGTGGTAGAAGGACCTAAAATAGAAATAAAATGAGCAATGAATTATTGAACTTATGAAATCTTGAACTTAGAAAAGAAAAACTAACCAAATGGCAAGTTTGACCCATCCTGCATCTATCTCCTCCAAAGGCATAAACTCCTTAAGATCTTTATTGTCGATCGTGTAAGGATACGTCAATTGTGTACCCACAATCCCTGGAGGCATATTGAAGTCGACTTAGGGAATACCTTTGTACATCTGTTGGAGCCATGCTAGAAAGGGCCATCTCAGCGCATGTTGCTCCTCCTATAACCATAGAAAACAAAACCAATTATATTACAATGATGCCAATAAATGTCAAGTGATATGAATATAATTCCTACCATTGGTGGGGTTGCCAACGTGCCAATAAGATATTGAGGCCAAAGGATGAAACCTCCAATTGCCTGACCCAGCGTGGCAATCTCAACGTCAGGGATAGGGATGGCTGCACCTTCTTCCCCCTCATGAACACATGTCACTATCACCCTACGTAAATACTGTGGAATTTGATTATGATGGTGGGTGGTAGCTTTTGTGTAAACAAGAGCATCGGCTACAACACGAATCATGGGGGCATCCAAATAGAGGATACACGATTCACCCGACTCTGGAGTGGCAGAAGGCTGGCCCAGTGGTTCTGTTATGTGAGAAGGCTAGCCACAGGGTTCTGTACTATGGGAAGGCTAGACAAGACTATGGAAAGGAGCGGCAACAAGTTCTGGAGTGTGGGAAGGCTGGACAAGGGGTTCTAGATTGTGGAAAGCCTCGGCAACGAGTTACGGAGTGTGGGAAGGCTGTACAAGGGATTCGTCCGACGGGTTGTGACTTCCTTTAGTGCTGGGGAAGGCTGGGGATTCCTCGTTTCTAACCCTAGTAGTCTCCATGTGATGAAAATCAAACCACGATTTCATTTCACCACGTAGTTGTGTCATTAGCTCATCTCGGAGCTCTTCTCGGATTTGATCGCGAAGCTTAGCCACAAACTCTTGACTGGGTTCAGCTTGTGAAGAATATAATGAGGCTTTACCAAAATACTTTGAAATACCAACTCCCCTCGGCTCCCCTCTAACACGGCCGGGGTATTCAGCCTTCCCAATCGCTATTGCCAATATGTCCCTCCGTCCACTTAGAGTGAACAACCCTTGGCTACTCTGCTGTTCGAGTTCATCCTGTAGCATACAATTCATTATGAACGAAAATTAAATGCTAGAAATGTGAAAGAATTTCACAATTAATTACTTATGCTATTACTACTTACAATCCTCGAGGCAGCCTCAGCAATAGTAGGATTTATATATTTGCCACCTTTATTCCTCCCTGCTTTCCATTTTTGGTGACGTGGAGGAGGAGCTGGCGCTTGCACAACAACGGAAGGATCCGATTTCACAGCTTCCTTCATTTTTTCCAGCTCTTCTACCATCATCATCCGCTCCAGCTTCCTGTAGCCACCCCGAGACATGCAATGCTGGTACTGATTTTCTTCTTGCCTCTGTGTGTTCGCCACACTTAATTCCTGTTTAAGGGAAAAAGGGAAAAATAAGTCATTAGTGCATTAACTATATTGAAATTATAAATTTTCATACTGAAGACAGAAAATTTACCAAAAATTCAGGAGTTTGTCGTTTAGCTACAAACAACCTCCAGTCCTCTGGAGATAGATATGAATATTCCTGACAAGGATCCAGATGACTCTTGTCACCTCTAAGGTACTTCCTGGAGAGCTTATTTTTAAAATCCTTCCAGCGCAAATGAACCTCTCCCATCCAGTGGTTGTACATGTCTGTGGTGTCAGGAACATCAAACGTTTGCTGCAAAAACGGAGACAATTAAACTTGAATAGGAAGAAAGGTCTAAATACATAAAATGTATCGAAAGTTATGTACCAAAATTTGTTGCCATATCATGGCTTTCGTCTTTTTGGGAACCTGCTTCCAACAATCATAGATGATTCGGACTTTGTTTCGACCCAAAAAACCAATATAACTAATGAAGTGGTCTTCCTCAGGACCCATTGGATTCATGTTGGCATCAAACTCTATGTGAACCCTCTTCTATTCATTGTAGTGGCGCTTTGCCAATACAGCCATCTTCGTGGCACCTCTTGTTCTTCTCGGAGCGGGTGGCTTTTCTTGCCTTCCATTATGCTGCTCGCTGTCGCTCCCTGAGTCACTAGAACTTGAGATATTCCTACACACAAAAAAATCATTGTCAGAGAGGTAAGTAGATTGCAGGTATCTGTATAAACTACATTAAGGGAAAAAAGCACATAGGACATAATACAGTTTTATATAGTTAAAGGTCTTACTTCATATTGTTTCCCATATTCCTTCACAATGATCATTTCTTGCAGAATAATCTTCATCATCTACCAACTCGACCTCACTTCCTATAGGTGGATTTGTTGTCAAAGGTGGTGTGTCGTCAAGGTTGAAGGTTGGATCACCATACTTTTATTTTTTGCTTTGAAGTACAATGAACATATTTTTATTTGCAGGATCTGTGACATAAAACACTTGCTTCACCTGGCTTGCTAGAATGAAGGGCTCATCTCTATAACCAACTCTTCAAAGATCGAATGAGACAAATCAAAATTGTGGATCTATTACCACAGCAGCATTGCTAACCCACTTACATTTGAACAAAGCAACTTTGAACTTGTTGTAGGTCATCTCCCATATTTCTTCTATAACTCCATAATAAGCCATTGATGCACATATAGGGTTTTTGTCTTTCAAACTGGAAAAGTGCATAGCTTCAGCTTCAACCATCACCCCATTATTTTGCATGGTACTTCTGTCATCTTGCTCTTTTGTGTAGAATGAATACCCATTTATGTCATAACCAGTCCAAGTAACAACCTGAAATGAAGGCCCCCAAGCTAGCCAGTTGATTGTCTCCGACACACCGATCTCATGCGAAACCTTCTCCTCAAACCACTTAACAAATGTCTTGTTTTGCTCAATAGCTATTTGCATGTCACTCTTCTTTGGATTCAAGTTCTTCAAAGTCTTTTTGTGCTCATCTATGTATGGCTGAACTTCTTCCATATTATTCAAGATATACAAGTGTGCTTGCAACACCTCTTCACGATCCGCAGTCTTCACTTTTAGTCCTCGTGTTCCCTTGTTTCTCCCCTCTTTATGCCGAGACTGTTCCTTTTTACCAGATAGATACTCTTTACAAAAGTCCATAGCCTCTTCAACTACATATCGCTCAACTATTGAGGCTTCAGGTCGATAAGGATTTTTAGAATACCCTTTTAAGATCTTAATGTATCGCTCAAAAGGGTACATCCACCTTAAATAAACTGGACCGCAAAGCCTTACCTCCCTTACTAAATGAACTACCAAATGCACCATTATATCAAAAAATGATGGAGGAAAATGCATCTCTAGTTGGGACAGAATTATATAACCCTCATTTTCTAGTTCATCCAACTTCTCAGTGTTGATGACTTTGTTACAGATAGCATTAAAGAAAACACACAATCTGGTTATAGTAGTTCGCACTTCTTCTTTCATAATGCCTCTAATGGCTACTGGTAACAATTGTTGCATTAACACGTGATAGTCATGGGACTTCATTCCCACTAACTTCAAATCGTCCATTGACACACACCTGCTAACATTAGAAGAGTAGCCCTGTGGGACCTTAATTTCATGCAGACACCCACACAAACTTCTTTTCTCTATTTTTGATAGCGTATGCGCAGCTGGCTCCATATATGCCCTCCTACCATCATCTCTTAGTTGTGGATGCAACCGATCTCTTATTCCCATATCAACAAGGTCAAGTCTCGCGCTCATTCCATCCTTGGTCTTACCTGGGATGTGCAAAAGCGTACTTACAAGGTTGTCACACACATTTTTCTCCACATGCATCACATCAATACTGTGTCTTACATCAAGACAATTCTAATACGGAAGATCAAATAAAATTGACCTCTTCTTCCATATGTTCTTCTCACCCTTAGTCCTTTGATTTTTACCAAAGGTCACATTGACACGTTCTACCCGACTATAAACTTCCTCCCCGGTTAAGGCCCTTGGTGCAACTCCATGTTCTGGTAAGCCATCAAAACGCTTTCTCAGCCTATGATATGGGTGGAATCGATGAAGAAACCTCCTATGGCCAAGGTACACTGTTTGTTTGCAATGCTTAAGTTGTCGAAAGTGTGTTTCTCCTTCACAGATTGGGCATGCTTTATGACCCTTCACAATATACCCTGACAAATTTCCGTATGCGAGGAAGTCATTTATCGTGGTAAAAATCATTGTACGCAACTTGAAAGACTCTTTCTTATAAGCATCAAACACATCCACACCTTCCTCCCATAACTTCTTCAAGTCCTCAATCAAAGGAGCCAAATACATATCGATGTCATTCCCTGGCTGTTTTGGTCCAAAGATCATCATAGAAAGCATAACGTACTTGCGCTTCATACATAACCAGGGAGGTAAGTTGTATATTACAAGGAGAACTGGCCATGAACTATGTGTGCTAGTAAGAGTTCCATACGGATTTATTCCATCCGTACAAAGTCCAAGCCGAAGGTTTCTCGGTTCGCTGCCAAATTGAGGGAACATTTCATCTATCTTCTTCCACTGTGGAGAGTCGGTCGGGTGCCAAAGATATTTTCCGTCACAAATTCTCTCATCAGAATTCCATCTTAACTTCTTCACTTTTGTTGCGGTCACAAACAAACGCTTAAACCGTGGTATTATTGGAAGATACCATAACACCTTCGAAGGTTGCCTTTTACTTGTTGTCCCTTCTCTATAACCACCGTCTTTCTTTACTTTATATCGTGATGTTTTACAGTTAGGACACTTACTAAGACCTGCATACTCCTTTCTATACAATACACAGTCATTAGGGCAAGCATATATCTTTTTGTACTCCATACCCATCGTAGACAAGATTTTCTTTGTCTCATACATACGGTTTGGAAGTACATTATCTTCTGGAAACATATCACACAATAATTCCAATAGTAATGTAAAACTACTATCGGTCCATCTACAAGTTGCCTTTAAGTTCACCAAATGCAATGTTCCCATCAGTCGTGTGTACTTACTCCCACGGTATAATGGTGTCTCCGTATCACTCCGCAGGCTGTCAAATTCATGTGCCTGGGTGACAGATTCAACCTCAGCACGTGAATCATTTTCTCCATTCTATCTTGCTCTATAACATCCACTCATTCCTTCTTGTGCGACGGACAATCAGTTACTTCCTCACCATGCCATATCCACCTTGTGTATCGAAGATTTATTCCATCACAAAGTAGGTGATCCCTTATATCATCAGTATGTCGTCGAATCTCGTTTAAACAATTCACACTAGGATAAAAATACTTCCCATTTTTAGTTGGAGCATTCCTTCTAGCAAATTCAATAAACTCTTCCACCCCATTCTCATATTCTTCACTAGTTCTCAAAGCATTCATCCAACTATGATCCATTGTTTTACCACCTAAACCATTCCCAATAACATTCAAGTTTATAACAATTGTTAACTATGAGATTGCCTTCATACAGAAGGGACGCCTAATATGGGGTGCATGCCAGCCACGTGGCTGGCATGCACCCTTTAGGCGTCCCTTCTCAAGAGAGACGCCTAATATAGGGTACATGCCAGCCACGTGGCTGGCATGCACCCTAAGAAGGGACGCCTAATGTCTCCTTTAGGCCTCCCTTCTGTTAGAACCAGCTAACACCCAAGAGGGGGGTGAATTGGGTGTGTGATAAGAAAGTATGATCTTTTAAATTCTTTTCGCAACTTATCAAATCAATACATGCTGAAGTATAGAAACATAAGCTGATATGTAAATCATATATGCTGGAAATGTAAAAGCTTAGGGAAGAGAATATGCAAACTGTGATTTATCCTGGTTCGGTCCAATCCACGATGACCTACGTCCAGTCCCTAGGTTCCTCCTGAGATTTCCAATCCACTATCTTCTTGTTTAACCGGGCACAAGAAAAGCCTCTACAAATCTCTTACGAAGTTACTCCCCCTTACTCACTGTAAAGTTTACACCCTCTTGCGGTAAGTTGAGCAAAGCAATCCCAAAGTCCTTTCTCTCTTGCTTAACCGTGCAAGTCTTACGAGCAACAACATTCTCTCCTGCTTACACCACTGTAAATCTTACGAGCAGCAACGTTCTCTACTGCTTGCACCTTGTAAGTCTTGCGAGCAGAAGGTACTACTAGCAATTCTCTCTACAACTTTCCTGTAAGGTAATCAACCCTCTCAAGGTCCCTTTACCTTGAGTTCAATACAGAAATATATTTGTAAGGATTTACAAACTCTCTCACAGAGTAGATAGGATACTCACTGAAGTACAATACAAATATTCACTCTCTCAAATATACATAATATAGAAGATGAAGTAGAGCAAAGAGTGGTCGGAGGCAGAAGACTTAGGATATCAGCATGTTCATGTTCTCATCGTCTTATATGTATTCTGTGTTTGAATCCTCTCCTATTTATAGCTGAGTTGTGGAAGATGACCGTTGTAAACATCCATCCGTTAGAGTCTGTTGATTCATTTGACCGTTGAGCCCATTCGGATATTTTTCTGTTGTAATCCCATCTGATGCTTAGACAGACACTACTTCATTTTTTGTTGGAGTCCCATTGCTTTGTATGGTCGTTGAGTGTATTTAAATATTTTCCCGCTGATCGTGCTCTGACATATGCTTCAGCGTTTCTTACAGTTTTTCCATTGGTCTGACAGATGCAATAGTATTTGTCTTCCGTTACTTATGACTTTTGCTGCCGCCCACGAATAGTTGTCGTTTGAATATTGATCCGTGTAAGCCATGTGATCGGTAGTGCATAACACATGTAAAAGCACTCAAAGAAATAGCTGTTAGAAAATATCACTCGGGTGATTACAGACTTCACTGGGAGTGATTTCTCAAAACTGGAGAACCACTGGAAGTGGACTTGATTTCACTGGAGGTGATTTTCAGAAGATAATATTCCACTGGCAATTATCAGCATCCCTCGAGTGTACCGTGAAATCATTTTCCTTGTTTCTGTCATACTTCTGGAAGTGATTTACAGAAGCATTCTACTGGCAGTAGCTTTCTAAAAGTAAGCATATCATTGACTCGATAATAATGATCCCTTGAGTAATTTTCATGATTCTGTAAATAATAGTAAATCACTCTAGCTATCAGTAAATTTACTTACGGTGATATCAATTCACTTGAGAGTGGTGTCACTTCACTGGAGGTGATCAGTATTTCACTGGCAGTGACATTGTAAGAGTAAGTATGTCACTTGAGTGCATTTTAATGCACGGAAGCAATACTGATTCAGTTGGGATTCACTGGCAGTATGTTCAAGCTTCTTCTGTCAAAAAAATCATATCACTCGATCATATAATATCTTACTGGTAGTGATCTGAGGCTGGAAGTGAACCTAAGAAAATGGCATATCAGTTCATTGGAAGTGATCTGGTGCATGTTGGTACTCTCTGAAAATGATCAGTTACTGCACTGGAGGTGATCTGAGGAATTTTAATGTTCACCGGAAGTGATTCAGCAACCACTGGAAGTGATATGGCAAACTTCATATATCACTCGAGTGAATTTGGTATCACTGGAAGTGATTTTGCAAACAGTGAATTTTTCTTTCAGTGATTCTCAATCCACTGGAAGTGAATTTGGAAATTCACAATATCACTCGAGTGATCTGACATCACTGGAAGTGGTTTCCAAAACAGTATATTTTTCTTGTAGTGATTTCAGGTGCACTGGAAGTGATTTGGCAAAACTGAGATATCACTCGAGTGATTTGGAGATCACTGGAAGTGATTTGGCAGAAATCACAAATCACTCGAGTGATTAAGGATCACTGGAAGTGAAATCTGAAACAGTGAATTTTTCTTGCAGTGATTCTGGCGCCACTGGAAGTGATTTACCATATCACTCGAGTGAATTCTGGAATCACTTGAGTGATCTGCAATTTTTGGCATATCACTCGAGTGATTCTAAAAATCACTCGAGTGATCTGTTGTTCAGATCACTTTTACTTCGTTGTTGCGTTTCCAACCTTCAGCAAACAGGGGTAAATTTCCAGACGATATAACTCTTCGAATATGGATCCAAAAATTCTGTATTATATATCAATGGAGAGCTCTTAAAGTCTAGTTTCATATGGCACCGGTTTCAGCTCACTAGGATCAGTGGTTTGAGAGTTATAGCCAAACTACCCAGTCTGTTCCAGAAAGTGACGCTGATATGAGTCCCAAATTCGAATACTAATATCTCCCTCATCTGAGCTCCTTTAATGTTTCTTCTGCTTTCAAAATGATGCATTGGGAGTCAAGTTTCATATACAACTGGTTTAGTCTCAATTAGAGTTGTATTTTGAGAGATATGATCAAATAACCAGGCCTTGCTCAGCTGGACGAAGAACAGAGCATGAGAATCACTCGAGTGATCAGTGAATCACTGCAAGTGATTTTCACTGTTTTCAGAATCACTCGAGTGATTCTGAAAATCACTCGAGTGATTTCCAAAATCACTCGATTGCTACAGTGATGCTACAGTAGCTACAGTGAAAATACGCTACAGTAACCGTATGCTACAATGCCACTACTACAGTAACCGTAGAACTTGAAAATTGCTATTTTTCATTAATTCTTGCAAGTTCTTCATTCCTCAATTTCTTTCTTCCATTGCTTGACTAATCTACAATATATACAATATCAAAAAGTTGTCAATGTATTAGAAAAGTATACTATGCAAACTTCTGCTCTCATAATATTTGATATATATATTTGGCATCATCAAAACTAATCATATCTAACACCTTCTTGCAGAAGGGACGCCTAAAGATTAAAAAGTCTCTCTTTATTTACGTAAATGCCACTGCGTACAGTTTTTACTTCCCTTTTCGAAGAAGGGACGTCTTTATGTGACGTTAAATCCCTTTTTTGTAGTAGTGAATCCAACTAATTCAGCTTGAAGATATTCATCTACTTCTGAAATTTTCTCTACATTACATGTAGATTATGCAGCAACTAAGAATTTATGGAATGTAGCATCAAAAGCTGACAAGGCTAATTCAATTTCAACTTCTTGAAACGACACATTAGTCCCATTGACATCCCCTTGCTCCATTGTTGGCTGAGATCCAAAAGCTTCATTAGTATTAATAACATTCGGTTAATAATGATCATACAAACGATACAAGACATCCATAATCCTCTTCAACATAAATTCACACTTTGTAGGTTCAGGAAAAATGTTTTCAAAAGCAATTTTGACATATGTCATCTTGAATCTAGGGTCTAGTATAACTGCTACCACCAATAATGGATTCATTTTCTCCGCTTTTCCCCAATACTTGTCATATTTTGTTTGCATTCTTCTTACCAAATCACCCAAGAGAGAGTGAGAACCAGTTGCACATGAATTAAGATGTGTTTGAATAGCAACAATATGCTGAAAACATGTGTTTGTTGTTACAAAATTTGATCCAGAAAATTTCAGAGTCATGGTGTAGAACAACTTCAAAAATACAAGGAACTCCTTTGCAACAGTCCAATCATATGCACTTGGAGGCTCAATTGTATTCCCTGTAGTTGTGTCAATGATATCATCATTATGATCAAATATGCCATCATCAAATCGAGTTGAATTTGAATCTAACTTAACTTTTTTTTTTGAAGTAATCTATGTAATCTTGATCTGCTTCTTCCATCCTTGTAAAGACTTTTATAAACTTAACAGCACTTTCCAACATAAGGTAAGTCGAATTCCATCTAATAACATAATGAAATAAATAATTAAAACAACATAAGTATAATTTGAATAAGAATAGAAACTAGAAACAGAATAAACAAGTATTTAGATTAATTACCTTGTGGGACAATCCAAGCTAAGCAAACTTTTTGATTCAACTCTTACTTTTTCAGCAAGGTCTTTGAATTTGGTCTCCCTTGCTGGAGAAGATCTAACATATTTAACTGCATGTCGAATGAGTTCAATGGACCGATTTATTTCCTTAAGAACTTCAGAGACAATCAAGTTCAAAATATGTGCAGCACACCGCATCTGCAAATACTCTCCATCACATACTAGACCATTCCAACCCCTCAAACATTTTTTCAGATGTCCAATTGCAGAATCATTTGAGGAAGCATTGTCAACTATTATAGTGAAGACTTTGTCTATGCCCCACTTGAATAAGCAATCCTCAATTTTCTTTCCAATTGTTTCCCCTTTATGATTTTCAATCACACAAAAATTCAAAATTCTTTTCTGCAAAGACCAATTCTCATCAACCCAATGAGCAGTCAAACACATGTAGTTAGAATTCTGAATTGAAGTCCAACAATCCGTAGTGAGAGACACACGTACTTTAGATCGTTTGAAATATTTTCTCAAACATTTTGCTTCTTCTAAATAAATTTTGTAGCAATCCCTAGCAATTTTCCAACGTGAGGGCATTTGAAATCTAGGTTCAACCTCTTGCAATAATTCTTTAAAACCCTCCCCTTCCACAATCCGGAAAGGCAACTCATCTTTTATGAGGAATTTTCCAATAGCCTTTCTGCATCTCTCCTGACTAAATAAGTGATGAGTCAAAGTTTTATTAGAAGAAATCGACAACAAACTCTGGGAGTTGCTAGCTTTGTTGGTATTCTTTGGACACTTTTCCAAATGCCGCAACAATTATGTTGTGCCACAATCAGTAGGATGACTTGCAAAATCTCTGTCACAATGATTACATTGTGCCCGATGTTTACATTTTGTTTGAGTTAGTGGCAACCTTTTGAAATGTTGCCCTCCTTTTTCTCTTAGTAGCTTGTTTTTCAGCTGCTTGTACCTCTCCTTCATTATTTTTCTGATTTCCATCATGAGCAGGTGCTAAATATGTGGCTGAAGTTATATCCTCAGTGGCCTCTACAATAGTGGCAACTTGCATATTTTCTGGTTGAGATTGTAACATGCTTATTTGTCTAGTCAAGCCAATAATATGTACATCAATGAACTATATACAGATAAGCAATACATAAACACCGCATTTCTTCAAAACTATATACAGATAAGAAATATATTCAGTAAGCAATTTCATTTCCATTGCAGCAAAAAGACAGAAATTTTCACACACCTTATACATTAAAGTATTTCATTTCCATTACAGCAAAATAACAGAAATTCGCACACACCTTATACAGTTAAGGCTGCAGATATAAAGGTCCTATTTGTGAAGCCACTAGTATACTGGACTCGATTTTTTATCATAGCTACAACATTTTCTCGTCCTCAAGTTTATCATAGCAATTCTGAAATTATATATTGATAACTAGACATTGAATTTCTAATCTGTTCTTGCAAAGCATTATGAGGAAAAGCTTTGAACTTTACTATTTAGTTTTCCATTGGAGTTTTGTAGCTCCACAACCGAACTGATCTGAACTTATCTAAAGCAATTGTGCTTAATTTACTGAAGAACAGCATGAAGTGTGCAGTAACAGCCCAAGGTAGTGATTGATTGTTATTGTTGCTTATATGACCTCCCAATCTACCTTTTATACAAACATTGATTCCTAACTTGAGAACTAGACCATAAATTACCTTCAGCGCTTTTCATCAATATGCTAGATAACTTAGTAGCTTAATTGTCCTTAGTATAAATTGGAGAAGATGAACTTACAAACTTTGCTGAGTTGCTCTGCTCTCGACGGAAACTGGAGAGGAAGAAGAAGATGATCCCCTGAACTTTGCTCACGACGGAAACTGAAACTCACGAACTTTGCTGTGCTATGATCCTCTCGATGTAAAGTGGAGAAGAAGAAGAAGACGAAGACGAACTCTCGTCTTTGCCGTCGATGGCTGACCTGCTGGCTGCTGCTACGGTGGCTGCTGCTACGGTGGATCTTCAATCTCGGCCTCTCCTCTCTCAGATCGCAGACTCGGCCTCTCCTCACTCGGATCTTAAACTCGGCCTCTCCTTACTCAGATCTCAATCTCTGCGATGGCAATCGGTCTCTCACAGTCGCAGCCTCACAGGACGCAGTGGCGTTGCCACTTGCCGAAAGAGAAAGGAAATAAGGAATTAGGGATTTTGGAGTGGGAAGTACCCTGCCAAACAGCCGAAAGTGGGAATTAATTGATTGAATTATATTTACACTGACTGCTAACAGGGCTTTGACTGAACTTTCACTGAAATATACTAAATGGGCGGGTACGGGTAGCCCAAAGGTCTGCCCATAGCCCGCTCATTTAAGTTTTAATTGGGTGGGCTGAAACCCAACCCATCATGGGTTTATTTTGGGCGGGCTAATAGTAACCCAATTACATTGGGTAATGGGCGGGTTTATGGGTAATGGGCTATTTGCTCTCCCCTATTAAAATCAACAAAATCTCATTCCTTTCTAGTGCCCTTTTTTGACCGAAATTCACCTTAGGGTTACACAAAGTGGTTTTGCAATCTCAATCCACAAGACTTGTCAAATTTCATTTCTATTATGCTTAAACATTATTTAACATCATTTTCATGTTCATAAGATCATTAAACCTTAAGATTTCCTCTTGACCAAAAATTTAGTGCAGGATATCAACATTATGAAAACTCAACCAAATCTCAAGTTACTATACTCAAATTAGAGCTTACGCTTACCTCTATCTGATGCTATAGCTCGTTCTTGATTCATCCAACTCCTACAACTTTTAGACAGAACCAAATTCCTCTTTTCAAGAATATAAAATAGTAGATATATTGCTCTCGATGAGAGGAGAAAGATTAATGAAGACTTTGGGAGGCGTGCGAATTCGTCGATGAAAATCAGTTGGGAACACTTTCTCTCTCTTGTATTCTTTGTAATATCCCTAATTTTTGGGCATAGAAGCTTGAGATTAAGCATAATATCCCCTATTAAAGAACGATGAGGATAACATGTTAGACATTAAAGTTAATATGTTTGAGAATTTTTCAAGAGCAAAAGTCAAACGGAAAATGAATTAGCCAAAAGTGGCTTAACTTGATAGACATATATAAGCATAATGACTTTGCTATTGATCAAGTGATAATCTTGGCTCTTAGAGTTGAGTCATGAAATATATAAATATTCAAGGCAAGAATTTGGATACAAGACTCTAGTTACTCAAAAATAAATGAAAACAAATGTTGATGCGATTGAGTAACAAGATGAGTACAATGATTTATAGATGATGAAGCACATATTCATTAGTCCAAATGACTAAAGTTCCAGAATATCATCCTAGTATGTTATTCCATTATAATGGTTGATGCATTAACGTTCAATGCATTAATGAATATTTATAATGCTTGGAATAACTCAACCAATAAAGATTTATGCATCAGGAGCAAGGCTTTTCATGAATTCAATTCTTTTCTAGGACATAAACTTGAAACTCATATAGATAAAATCTAACTCGTTTAGAAAATAAGGATTGAGGAGTTCAAGCTTAGGATAGCATATTGAAGATCAATGATCAATATGTCAAGGATAGGGAAATACTCTGAAAGCAATTCTGACATTCAATATACAAAAGTATTAACTTCCAATTTTGAAACCGATTTGAATGCAGACAATATATGAATAATTTTCAAATCATTTGTATGCACTTTTATAAAAACAATATGAATCAAAATGTATTCTTGAATTGTGCATTTTAAACTCAAATGAATAGAAGGATTATGCACAATTTCATTTTCAATTCATTTAGCAATCTGAAATATTTTGAAACCATAAGAGATTGATTGCTAATGGTATGCAGTAAAGAGCAAGAATTTACTAATCCAATTGAGTTGGGAAGAATAGGTGAAACATTAAGCTCAGGAAACTGAAATAAACTCCCAGCACTTGAGTTCTTCCCATAGAACTCGAGTTCATCTCCACTCGAGTTTGGCCCTCCAAACTCGAGTTTATATGGACTCGAGTTTGCTATTGTAAACTCGAGTTCTGTAGTTAAATTCCCATACCAACCCAGCGTACCTTACTTGAGTGTGTCTCATAGACACTCAAATTAGTTTCCTATCTCTTGTTTCTTTGTACTCAAGTCCTCCAAAATCACTTGAATAACTCATGCATCAAGCTTTATTGTAAACTCCTTCCTCTGCTTGATTAACTAAAAGTATGGCATTCCTTTCTTCTTTCTACAAAATTGTATTACCCTTTTCCTTCCTTTAGTATCCAATTTTACTTGGATCCACTTATGGTTAGCTCATAGGAATCATAGCAGAATTCACATACTATATGAATATAATCAAGTCAAAATAATTGAACATAACGAATAAATTGATGACTTTATGCATAAAAAGGAGATATTTTCTTCTGAAAAAAATGTGTATGCATAAAGAACTGAACTATTGAACATTGCAATCCCTTTGTAAATAAGCTTACAAAATGAATTTTTCAAAGGATATGAAAACATATTTATAATATAGTTTGCAATGCTCATTCCTAAGGTAATGGGTATAAACCTCAATAGATAGTAAAGACAACAGTATAGGAGGTTTTACCATTTTGTATGTTTACCTTAGGTGCTTGGAGGATTGCCTTTGCATACCTATTGCATCTTTCTTTGAAGCTTTGCTTTTGCATATGTAGCTTTGGGATTAAGCAAAGTTCTCTCATATGTTGTAGATTCAGTACGTATTTTTGTACGAGAGAGCCTTCTTTTCTTGTTCTCCTCAATGTAGTTGAATTGTACTCTATGGTAGCCCTTTGTTAAGGTGGAACATATTGTTTTTATCCATTTCCCCTTTCTGTGGTTATACTTTATAGCTCCAGCAATGAATGCTTCAAGAGTTCTCGATGATACAAACCTCTTTATTGGTGTATGAGAACTTCTTGGCTTCTTCTTAATCTTCTTTGTACTCTTGTGTCCATTTCTTTTTGGATCATTCTACATACATAAAGTACTATATGGACATTTTGGTACCCATATATACTTGGGTCCTTGATTATTAGTATTAGTCTTTACATGTCCTTTTGAAACCCAAATATATTTATTTCTCACATTAGAATTTTTTTCTAACATAGCATGTATGAGAAATATGACCAGATTTACCACAATAATTGCAAATTGTATGAAGATATGCATTATGAGGTTTTATGCAAGTATTGTGTTGTTTGAGGGATAACATACCAGTTTGCCTACGTTCTTTCTTCGCATATAAGTTTCCAGCATATTTGAAGTTATTTTTGCTTTTCATAGTAGAATTGATAATTGGTTGGAAAATAACTTTATACAAACTTTGAAAGTTAGTTTTATGAAAATCACAAGAGGAATTAAAGCTTTTTACCTTAAATTCATCTTGAGCTCCAGAAAGTGATTTCTCGTGTCTGTTTGTAATAAGCTCTTTTTGGGAATCCTTATCTCCTTGTCTATCTATGTTGACTGTATGGAAGTGTTGTATGATATCTCCATCTTTATCATCAACTTAAAATTGTTCATGCACTATAGATGCGCAACTTGTAATATCACATGAACTGTCAACACTTTCAACTTCAACACACTTGTTAGAAGTAGATATAGAATCAAGACACTGGTAGAAAAATGACTTTTTAGATCGGGTAAAAATGAATTTTTAGACCGGTTTTAGATGAAGTCTTAATATAGCCGGTCTAAAATGTGTGATATTTTTTAGATTGGTTATGCAACCGGTCTAAAATACACACTTTTTAGACCGGTTGTTTGGAAAACCGGTCTAAAAAGTGCGCATTTTATACTAATGAACCAGCAAAAAATAATAGACATTTTTAGACCGTTGTTTGAATAACCGGTCTAAAAAAGACTTTTTAGACCGGTTCTCCAAATAACCGGTCTAAAAAGTACCCTTTTTAGACCGGTTAAAAAAATAAACATTTTTTAGACCGTTGTTTAGAGAACCGGTCTAAAAAGTGTCAATTTTTTTTGTTGGTTCATTGAGTTCGTTAGTATACCAATTGATTGGTCAGATTCAAGAAACTAATATTGAAAAAATGAAAAACAAGTATAACAAAATTTAGTCAAACACAACATCAATTAACTGCTGACATTTGCTTAGATAACAACATATACCTACAAAAAACAAGAATCTACAGATCAATTACTGAGAACACTTACCAGTTGGCCGAATCAACCTTAGTTCACCATATATTGTCGTAAAAACAAAAGATTGGTTTTGTTCCCTATCATGAATAACCTGACAAAACAAAATCATATTTCTAAATGTAGAAGAGCACCACAAAAACATATTATCAGCAAGCATCATCGAGAAAACAGGTTCACATACCTGATACTTCTGCTTTGTTGTAGGTTTCAAAGGATAATCTATAGCATATCTGAAATAATATTAAGAAATGAGTTAGAAAAGAAAGTAATTAGATTCCAAGTTGAAAGAAGATTTTTAATTAAGTAAAGCCTTGAGGTAAAGAATTCAAATTAAAATGAGTTAGAAAACAAGAGAACAAATGAACTAACCAAGTAACCTCTACATCGACATCGACGATGTTCGAGAACAGAGGAGAGACGTGGGAAGAAGAAGTTGTCGAGGCACGAAGGAGGGGTTTACAAGAAGATTGATAAATATCATATTTCAAAGTTGAAATTAGGCACGCAAGAGAATATTTGAAATATTAAAACGGACTTTTAAGACCGGTTATTTGGAGAACCGGTCTAAAAGAGACTTTTTAGACCGGTTCTCCAAACAACCGGTCTAAAAAGTGTGACTTTTAGATCGGTTGTTTAAAGAACCGGTCTAAAAATTCTCTTTTAGACCGGTTCTCCAAATAACCGGTCTTAAAAGTCTGTCTTAATATTTCAAATATTCTTAAAAGTTTTATCTTTTAGACCGGTTATTAGTAACAACCAGTCTAAAAAGTTTTCAATTTTTTTAATTTTTAATTAATCTTATATTTTTAGAATGGTTGTTTAGATAACCATTCTAAATAATATCTTTTAGACCGCATATTTTAAGAACCGATCTTAAAAGTTCTTTATAATTATGAAATTGCCACCGATCATATTTTTTAGATCTTATCCGCAAAAACCGGTCTAAAAATAGTATTTTGTACTAGTGAGAGTGTCCCATATATCTTTAGCACTAGAGCAAATTTTGATTTTTTCGAAATCATTTTCTGTTACGGCACTATACAAAAAATTTATTGCTCTAATATTCAACGAAAATATTTTCTTTTCTTTATCTATCCAATCCTTTCTTGGTTTATGATCAAAAGCATTTGCAAAAACATTCCACATATCAAAATCATATGCTTTTATAAAACTAGTCATTCTAGCTTTCCAGAACCAAAAATCAATATCTTTCAAAAGAGGTGGAACAATATAATCAAAACCTTCTGGAAGCATAAAATACCCAAAGTCAGCCATTATAACTCTTGAGATGGTTAAGTCCTTTAAACAAGAGCACAAGCTCTGATACCAAATGTTAGACCTAGCTGAGACACAAGAGGGGGTGAATTGGGTGTACGATAATAAAGTATGATATTTTAAAATATTTTCGCATCTTATCAAATTAATATATATGGAAGTATAAAATCATAAGCAGTTATGTAAATGCTCACTACAGCTTATAAACAATTATGAGCAGAAAGTCTAACTGGAAATTCTCTCTACAGCTTCCCTCGTAAGGAATCCAACCCTCTCAAGGTCCCTCTACCTTAAGATCAATACAGAAGTATAGATGAAGTGTTTACAGACTCTCTCACAGAGTAATAAATGCCACTGAAGTATAATACAAATATTCACTCTCAAATGTACATGATATTGTAAACTGATAAGAACGGAGAGTATGTAAAGCGGACGACTTATAGTATCAGCATATTAGCAGTTAGGTTCTCATTACTCGTGTATTTGATCCTTGTCGCATCCTCTCCCCTTCTTGTTTGAATTCTTTGGTTTATATAGAAGATGCATTGAGAACCGTTGGAGCCTTTAAATATTTTCCTATTGTAAGCCCATCATGTGTTTGACAGATACTTCAGCATTTTCCCATCGATCCGTCAGATGCTTCAGCCATTGCTTACAATTAGCACGTTGTTGGTTGTTCGTTTAATTCTCTTGCTGCCTATGATTCGTTGTCAGATAGGTCTTTGAACATTGATCAATTGATAGCATCTCAACATACCCATTAGAGTTACACTGCTTGTTCTGACAGATTTCCTCTTTAGAAAACTAGCCGTTATCAGTGGACGCTCCGCTTCTCGTGAAACAGCTTTTCGCCACTTCCTATGATTTCTTCATTGTTGATCTGGAGAATCACTTCAATCATTGATACAATAAAGTATAAGACATGAATACACTGAATGAACGGTTAGAGACTAATTTTCTACTTTCTGGGATTCATCACTTCAAGTGACAATGTTTGCCGTGAGTCACCTCCGAACTTGAAGATTCAACCCAAACATTTGATCTCCTGTTTCACACTTGAAATAAATGTCAAATGATGTTTAAGTATAGTAACAAGTGTAACCATAATGATTAGATAGTGTTTAAGCATATTTGAATTGATTAAGAAATTCACTTTGCTTCTGCGTCTGGAAAACTCGAGTGCTTCATACCAAACTCGATTGCACAGTGGAACTTTAATATCTCCAAACTCTCTTGCCATAACTCCCTGAACTCGAGTGTAGAGGCCAATAAGAACTCGAGTGCATTGATGAGAACTTGAGTACTTTGTATATACTCCAGTTCTTCAAATCTCTCGGTTGTAAACTCTCATGGTAGAACTCTCAGGACTCGAGTGTACCTCATCCCAGAACTCAAGTGCTTCATCATGAACTCGAGTTCATGTGTTTAAATTTAGCTTTTTTGTAATTCCATATTGAATATAACTCTAAATATGATATATATTATATATCTATGGAAAACTCTTTGAGTCTACTTTCAAATGGCACCAGTTTGAACTCATTTAGACATGTATTTTGGGAGATATGTCCAAAATATGAAAGCTGTTCTGGAATATGATGGTGATTTCAGTTTTATTTTCAAACATTCATATCTGATTCATATGATCTCCTGTGATGTTTTTTTATGGTGTCAAAATGACACATTGGGAGTCTTCTTCCATATGCCACTGGTTTCGTCTCAATCGGAGTTGTGGTTTGGGAGATATGATTGAATTACTGAAGCTCGCTCAAGCTGAACATAAAATAGGGATGAACAGAGTCATCCAGAACTCAAGTTCTGAATTCCAAACTCGAGTTCCCTTCATATTTTGGTGCGTGATCTTGAAGTTTTGATGGCAAACTCAAGTGTGCTTCAATCCTAACTAGATTTTAAAGTCCCAACTCAAGTTCTCACCCATTTTTCAGTTTTGAACATCGCCAACTCGAGTTTTACAAGGTGAACTCGAGTTCTCAACCTGGGCAACTCCAACAGCTTCATTTATATCTCCAACTCGCATGGAGAACTCTCTAAACTTGAGTGCTACAATGGCAACTCAATGCTACAGTGCCTGGTTGCTATAGTGTATGATCGCTACAGTGAAAATGCAACAGTGCCAAACAGTACCAACTGCTACAGTACCGCTTGAATTCCCTTCTGAGCATAGAAACATCCAGTATTTCCTCTAGGAGCTTGAATCTTTATATTCCCATTAGTTCCTTCAAGTGTTTTCTTCTCCAATTTCTTTCTTGATTTGCTTGACTAATATATAAGATATGCAACATGAAATATAGTAGTTAGTCAATGTTGGAGATTAATACATTATGCAAACATTTTTCTCTTAATATATTATATCTATATTTGATATCATCAAAACTAATGATATCTAACAATGGTGAAATGTGGTATGTATGAATTTATGGAAATATTTCAATCACCGATTACACATAATTCAGCCAAGAAAGGACACAAAGAGGCAATTAATGTACAATTAAGGGCCTATTATTGTAACCAAAATTTGAGAATTTAGATGCCATGAATATTGGTTTCATTCAAGTGTTAAGATTGGGCTAAGCCAAAGAAATGAGCGAAAAATAATTTATTTCGGTAAATCATGAAATATAGGGGCAAAACGGTAATTTTTCCGTAAAATGGGAAATAATTATTTTTCCCTAATATTCCCAATAATTTTAGTTAAATGGGAATTAAAAATAGGAAAGTGGCTACTTGATAATTAATAAGCCTATTTTGGTGAATTATTATAAAGTAAGGTCAAAAGGTCAAAAGTCAACTTATTGCAAGATGGCAATGGAATAGAGCAAGATTAATATTTTCACTCTCAATTCCCATGTATTCTCGGCTGAACATGAAGGGAGAAGGGAAATGAGTTTTAATTAAAGAAAATGTCACTTTTTGACCAATAGGGAGGTGACACATGTTGAGACTAATAAACCCTTCTTATTATGTCATCATTCCTTCCTCTCTTCAGCTTCATTCATGATCAAAACTGATCAGGAAAGAGTGAGATAGAGCTGAGATGGTGAAAGGAAGAAGAGGCTATGGTTCTTCATAAATCAAGCTAATTTAAGAGCTGTGGAAAGAGAGACAACAATGTTGAAGAGAGAGAAAGTTGTGGAAATCAAGAAGACTTGACAACCATCCAGAACGCAGAACATGACGGGCTTGAACAAGCAGAAAGAAATTTGGTAGAGAAGAGCGACCAAGTAGTAACTTGACTTTCATATGACATAATATATAATTGTGTGTTGTTAGCACTCATCTCAAATTGTCTGACATATTTAGATTATGCGGAGTGGTCGCCCGAGGCCTATTTTAATGCTGGTGGACGCTTAGACCAATATAGTATTCAATGATGCACGAGTGGTGCCTGGGGCCTATTTTGCATGGGTAACCCTTGGGGCCTATAACATGCCTAGCGCTACAGTAGTTAATAAACTGCACTTGTTGCACTGAGTGTTGTTATGATGATTCTGTGATTTGATGTTGTGTTGCGTGCTTTGTGATATTATTTCTCTATGAATGACATTGTGTTACTACTGAGATTCCTTCGAATCTCACCCTTTTTCTTCAAAATCACCTCCAGTACTGGGAGAAAGCTTGAGGGGCAAGAAGAAGGTAAATGGCGATGACTAGAAGTTGAGGTGCTAAAGACTTTCGTCATTTGGTTGTCTGGTCCCTTATATTTTGTGGATGTTTTAAACATTTTGGGTTGTATATGATGTATATGTCGTGTAAGTAATGTAAGGTAACCTAGTGAATGAATGGTAGAAAATAAGTAGTTTTGCTTCCTAACGCTAACGAAAGGTGTATGTGAAATGTAATGTATAACGTTGGCAGAGATACGCTCGTAAACTCTGATGAAAATAAACAAAAGAGAAAACCGGTGAGTCTTAATGAGTTAGTGAAGATTTGTGAAAAAGATTGTGAAAATTTTACCACCCTCTCAAGTATAGGTTCAATTCCTGGGTTGAGGTTGGGAAACTTATATGCATTTTCAGAAGTTGGGTGTTCCAGGCTTAAATCCTGGTCTCCCAAGTGATTTCACTATTCTTTTGTACTCAACCGAAGCTATAGGAAATGAGGTATCACATTTTTTGTATCATAGCGTTGATTTTGGCAACAATAGGTATTTGCTAGAAGTCTTCTGCTTGAGTTTATAAGATTTAACTTTTCGTTGGCTAAGTTGTTATTGGAAGCATAGGTATAGGATAAGGTGTAGAATAATGACAAGTGGGGAAATAAGGTTGGATAGGTATAAGTGTATTTAGGTTCATTGTTGAACTTTATTTAGTTTTGATCAACTAACGAAGTTGAGTTCAGCATAGCAGATCCAAGTGATGGAGTGTGAACAGCCAGAAAAGTCTTTGTCAGTCTCAAAGGTGATCACTCGAGTGACCACTCTAGTGATGACCTTAGTGACTCGAGTAACCACTCGAGTCATAGACTGTGCAGTGGGGAAAAGGTGAGATGAAAGTTTCTGGCAGAAATTTCAAGGGATCACTCGAGTGACCACTCGAGTGACAAATGACATCCGAACTTTCTGCTAGGTTTCAACAGGTATCACTCGAGTAACCACTCGAGTGATGACCCAAATCACTCGAGTGATCACTCGGAGTGATGTGGGTAGGCTGCATGATTATCAACCAATATTTCTTTAAGAGATTCTAACCTATGGTACTACATCTAATTTGATCATTTCCTTGCAGAATATTTCATCACTACTTGGTATCATCAAAATATGGATTCCAATACGGTGGTGTACAGAGAAGTAGGAGTAAGAAAAGTAAGACGAATAGCTTGGAAGAGTATTCCAGCTCCTATTACTATCAATAAAAGAATGGATCAAACAGTAGGAGACAAAGGAGCCGGTCACCTTCACTTCCTTCTTTTAATCAACCTTCACCAGAGGAGTAGATTCTAGAAGGTAGAACTTATGTAATCCTCAATAGAGGGGGACGTGGACCAAGAATGGCACGTACACGTAGAAAGAGTGTGAAGTGGCCACCGTTCTTTGGTCCTATTGCTAGAGATGAAGCTACGGTGGTAGACACAGATGATGTAGAGCTGGATGACAGTATGCAACATCCAGACTCAGCTATAGAGTCGAATGCCCTGGTAGAAGAGTTGGCTTTTGATCCACACCCAAATGATGAATTATGGGAACAACTGAAGGATCTATATGTGACAGCTTTTAATGATTTCTTTACTCCCACGACCCAGTATACAGCATTCTTGGAGTCAGTACAGAAGCTATATGAGCAAAGAGAGGAGCTTGAACTAATGATGGACGATGATGTTTGGATTCAAACTACATTAGCCTATCTTCCTGATTTCACTTCTTGGATCAAGAAAATGAATGAAATCATCGTTATGGGTCCTTTTGAGTTTTTACCTTTTATTGAGCATATGATTTTGTATGTATTGTTTAATATGCACAAGGAATAGAAGGATAATGGTATGCTTAGTAAGACAGCATAGGCTTACTTTTGATGTAAATGTTAAGCCACTTATTTTACATATAACTAGTTCCTGTGATAGAACATACTTCTTTTGATGTGAATACCAAGGAACATGAATACAAATATGAATGTTTGCTATAATGGATGTATATCTATTGTCTGTCGGTATGTAAAATCTTGAGAAGTACATATGTACATATATGTGTTGATATGGTATTAATATCATGTTCCTTCTTAATAGTAAAGGGGAATAATGGTACGATGTAGACCAGGGGAAAATGTACTACCAAATCCCGAACTAAAAGATAACACGGAGCCAGATCTCATGCAGCGAGTTTTTACAATGTTGACCCAGCAACAAACTATGATCCAGGACTTGTGAGAAGAAGTCCGAGAATTATGGGAAAGACAAAATGTGAATGAGGCATAGCCTAAAAGGAACAACCCTGAAGGGAATCCCCCTAAAGGAAACCATCTTGAGGGGAATCCAGACGGAGAACAATCATCTAGTGATGAGAAATCGCAATCACATGAGGTAAGCTCAGAAATCCTCATTGTTCAACAACCTGAGGATAATGTTATCCAATACTGGATGCCTAAATTTATTAAATATTAGCCTGAGGCATTCTAGGGAAGATTCAATCTACAAGCTATTAAGAATTGGGTAAATCATCTAGAGAAGTTAGGCCATTTAGCATTGAATTATCCTTAACAAGCAGCACCACGATCTGCTGAGCCTAGATAGCAAAGTCAGGGTTGAGTGTTTGCCTTGACTCAGGAAGAAGCAAAGAAGTCTCCAGAGATAGTTCAAGGTAAAATCTTTCTTAATGGTAGTGTATTGCAAGCATTGTATGATTCGGGTGCTAGTCATTCCTTTATTTCTTATTACTGTGTTAAGTGCCTAAGATTGCATGTGTATCAACTGCCATTTGATTTTATTGTGTCGATGCCAATGGGTGACAAGACTTTGACTGTTGATGTTTGTCTGAATTTTGTCATAACTGTTGAGGGACATGAGTCTACAGTAGACTTGATTTATTTGCCGCTTCAAAAACTCGAGGTTATATTGGGTTTTGACTGGCTTATGGAAAATAACATGCTAGTAGACTGTGGAAACAAGAGGATAATATATCCTACTCAGCAGAAGTCCGATAACAGGGATGTCAATCTGAATTTTATCTCATTAGCATAAGCTCAAAAATGCCTGAGAAGAGGGTGCTAGGGATACATTGTATTATTTTCCGTGCAAGTAGATAAAGAAATGGCCCTGAAAGACATTCCAGTTATAAGAGAATTTTTCGAGGTATTTCATGATGACCTTATTGGTGTGCCTCAGGAAAGAGAGGTAGAATTTGCAATCAAAATTATGCTTGGAGCGGGGTCTATATCAAAGGCTCCATATCGAATGCCTCCAAATAAGATGGCTGAGTTGAAGAAGCAAATCGAAGAACTGCTTGAAAAAGGGTTCATTTGACCCAGTGTGTCACCGTGGGGAGCTCTGGTCTTATTTGTTAAGAAGAAAGACGGAACCCTAAGGCTATTTATTGATTACAGAGAATTGAATAAGTTAACCGTCAAAAATAAGTACCCACTTCCTCATATTGATGACCTTCTAGATTAACTGTCTGGAGCAAGCGTGTTCTCAAAGATTGACCTAAGGTCAGGGTATCATCAGCTGTGAGTGAAGACAGAAGAGATACCGAAGACTTTTCAGAACCCGGTATGGACACTATGAGTTACTGGTAATGCCCTTTAGGGTAACCAATGTACCGGCTGTGTTTATGGACTAAATGAATCATATCTTTTACCAGTATTTAGATTAGTTCGTGGTAGTCTTCATCAATGACATTCTGATATACTCTAAGAGTAGAGAAGAACATGAAAAGCACTTGAGAATTGTGCTGAGCATTCTATGAGAAAGGAAACTCTATGAAAAGTTAAGCAAATGTGAGTTTTGGCTTTCAAAAGTTAAATTTCTAGGCCATGTTATCTAAAAGGAAGGGGTTGCAGTGGATCCCAATAAAGTGGAAGTAATGCTAGATTGTTAAAGGCCATAAACTATTACTGAGATTCTCAGTTTTCTGGGTCTTGCTGGCTATTACTAGAGATTTATTCAAGATTTCTCTCAGATTTCCTTGCCATTAACCAAGCTCATGAGGAAAGATCAACCATTTAAGTGGGACGATTGTTGTGAGAATAGCTTCATGAAGCTTAAGGAGAGGTTGACAACTATACCTGTGTTGATTATCCATGATCCCAAGTTGACTTATATAGTCTACAGCGATGCTAGTAAGGAGGGACTGGGATGTGTCCTTATGCAGTAGGGCAGAGTGGTGGCCTATGCCTCTCGACAGCTGAAGCCTTATAAGATGAATTATCCCATACATGATCTAGAGATGGCGGCAATTGTGTTTACACTTAAGGTCTGGCAGCACTACCTATATGGGGTGACTGTTGAATTATACTGTGACCACAAGAGTCTTAAATATCTGTATGATCAGAAAGAGCTCAATATGAGACAACACAAGTGGATGGAGTTGCTAAAAGACTATAACATGGAGATTAAGTATCACCCAAGAAAACCTAATGTCGTCATTAATGCTCTTAGTTAGAAGGCGGTGTAAGTGGCAGTTATGATGATACAGGAGAGGAAATTGATAGAAGATTTTCGAGACCTGAACTTGTCAAATCAAATCCTTTATGCTACTTAGAGTATTAACCAAGTAGAGAATGATCTAAGGACTGAGGTTGCAAAAGCTCAGATGCAAGATGAGAAAGCCAAGTCTATCAAGGCTATGATTGAACGAGGGGAGACTCGAGATTTTGATCTGTCGCCAAGTGGACTAATTCGATGCAAGCAAAGAACTTATGTTCTACCAAGAGACGATTTGAGAAAGAAAATCCTCGATGATGCACATAAGAGCTGTTATACCCTCCACCCAGGGATGGTAAAGATGTACCGTGATTTGAAGGTGATATACTGGTGGCCCAGATTGAAGAAAGATGTGATAGAATATGTGGCACGATGTCTTACTTGTCAGAAGGTAAAGATTGAGCAACAGAAACTACTAGGATGCTTTAGAGTACCGAGATTCCAGAGTAGAAATAAGATAGCGTAACCATGGATCTTGTGATCGAATTACCCAAAATCTGGAATCATGATACGATTTGGGTGATTGTTGATCATTTTATGAAGTTAACACATTTCCTACCGATAAACGCTAGTTATTCTCCCAATAAACTGGTAGGAATCTATATTAAGGAGATAGTGATACTCCATGGGACGCCTAAGAACATAATCTCTGACAGGGATCCTCATTTCACTTCCAAATTTTAGAGATCTCTGCATGATGCTTTGGGCACTAAGTTAAGTCTAAGTACGGCCTATTATCTTCAAATGGATGGACAATCAGAGAGAACCATACAGACGCTAGAGGATATACTAAGGGCGTGTGTAATGGACTTCAAAGGAAGTTGGGATCACTACCTTTCACTTGCAGAATTTGCTTATAATAATAGCTATCATGCGAGCATTCAAATGGCTCCGTATAAAGAATTGTATGGGAGGAAGTGTTAATCCCCTCTCTGCTGGACAGAATTATCAGAAAGAAGATCATATGGGCCGGATATAGTAGACTAGACTACTGAGCACATAAGAGTTATCAAGCAGAGACTGCTTGCAACTCAAAGTAGACAAAAGAGCTATGCCGACAAACGGAGAAGACCGTTGGAATTCCAGGTCAGTGACCATGTATTTCTAAAGATATCACCTATTAGTAGTGTTGGAAGAGTAGTAAAGAGGAAGAAGTTAAGTCCTCGCTACATTGAGCCATTTGAGATATTGACAAGAATTGGGCCTATAGCGTACCAAATTACTCTACCCCTGAATCAGAGCATATTGCATGACATATTTCATGTTTCCCAATTGAAGAAGTACCAACCGGACCCTCAGCATATTATTGAATATGAAGATGTAGATATGCGAGATGACCTCACTTATGAGGCTGAGCTTGAACTAATCATTGATAGACAAGAAAGGCGGCTCAAACATCGTAGCATACCATTTATGAAAGTGGTCTGGAAGGGACTATCACCAATGGAGGCAACTTGGGAAGTAGAAGAGGATATGCAAAGACGTTACCTGGAATTTATGCCAACTAAGGTGTAAACAATTTTGGGGACGAAATTTATTGAACGGGGGGAGAACTGTAATACCCCACTTTTTACCAATATTCCTTGTATGTATATTTGAGATGATTAGTGGAATAAAATGGTGAAATTTGGTATGCATGAATTTATGGAAATATTTCAATCGCCGGTTACACATAATTCGGCCAAGAAAAGACGTAAAAAGGCAATTACTGTACAATTAAGGGCCTATTATTGTAACCAAAATTTGAGAATTTAGATGCCATGAATATTGGTTTCATTCAAGTGTTAAGATTGGGCTAAGCCAAAGAAATGAGCGAAAAATAATTTATTTTGGTAAATCATGAAATATAGGGGCAAAACGGTAATTTTTCCGTAAAATGGGAAATAATTATTTTTCCCTAATATTCCCAATAATTTTAGTTAAATGAGAATTAAAAAGAAGAAAATGGCTACTTGATAATTAATAAGCCTATTTTGGTGAATTATTATCAAGTAA
Source organism: Albizia julibrissin (assembly GCA_037074505.1). Classification (NCBI taxonomy): domain Eukaryota; kingdom Viridiplantae; phylum Streptophyta; class Magnoliopsida; order Fabales; family Fabaceae; genus Albizia; species Albizia julibrissin. The sequence continues at coordinate 14,175,034 of CM073489.1, read as the reverse complement.
GGTCAAAAAGTCAAAAGTCAACCTATTACAAGATGGCAATGGAATAGAGCAAGATTAATATTTTCACTCTCAATTCTCATGTATTCTCGGCTGAACATGAAGGGAGAAGGGAAATTAGTTTTAATTAAAGAAAATGTCACTTTTGGACCAATAGGGAGGAGACACATGTTGAGACTAATAAACCCTTCTTATTATATCATCATTCCTTCCTCTCTTCAGCTTCATTCACGATCAAAACTGATCATGAAAGAGTGAGAGAGAGCTAAGAAGGTGGAAGGAATAAAAGGATAAGGTTCTTCACAAATCAAGCTAATTCAAGAGCTATGGAGAGAGAGACAAAAACGTTAAGGATAAAGAAAGTAGTAGAAATCAAGAGGACTTGACAACCGTCCGGAACGCAGAACTTGCCGACCTTGAACAAAAGGAAAGAAATTTGCTAGAGAAGAGCGACCAGGTAGTAACTTTTCTTTCATATGACATAATATGCAATTGTGTGTTGTTTGCACTCATGACAAGTTGTCTGACACATTTAGATTATACGGAGTAGTCGCCCGGGGCCTATTTTGCGCGGGTTGTAATACCTCACTTTTCCACCAATATTACTTGTATGTATATTTGAGATGACTAGTGGAATAAAATGATGAAATGTGGTATGCATGAATTTATGGAAATATTCTAATCGACGGTTACACATAATTTGGCCAAGTAAGGATACAAAGAGGCAATTAATGTACAATTAAGGGCCTATTATTGTAACCAAAATTTGAGAATTTAGATGCCATGAATATTTGTTTCATTTAAGTGTTAAGATTGGGCTAAGCCAAAGAAATGAGCGAAAAATGATTTATTTCGGTAAATCATGAAATGTAAGGGCAAAACGGTAATTTTTCTGTAAACTGGGAATAATTATTTTTCCCTAATATTCCCAATAATTTTAGTTAAATGAGAATTAAAAATAAGAAAATGGCTACTTGATAATTAATAAGCCTATTTTGGTGAATTATTATCAAGTAAGGTCAAAAAGTCAAAAGTCAAAGGCTTGGTCAACAAATTACAAGATGGAAATGAGATGGTTGGAGATCAATATTTCCCTCTTAATTCTCAACATTCTTGGCTAAACATGAAGGGAGAAGGGAAATAATTTTTAATTAAAGAAAATTTCACTTTTGGACCAATAGGGAGGTGACACATGTTGAGACTAATTAACCCTTTTTATTATATCATCACATTCTCCATCTCTGCAGTTTATTCCCGTGCAAAACAGACTGAAAGAGTGAGAGTGAGAGTTGAAGTCAGTGAAGAGAAGAAGAAGGCTAAGGTTCATCAAAATTCAAGGTAAGGAAGTTGTTACCTTGTGCTTTAAGCTTCCTAATCCCTCCATAACCTCTCTTACTAACTTCTCCACCCTTGGAACCATGGATTTCCAGCTGATTCAAGAGCTATGGAGAGAGAGACAAAAATGTTGAGGATAGAGAAAGTGGTGGAAATAAAGAGGTAACTTTCCAAACTTGTTCCTCTTACTTGGTTAATGCTATTAGAGTTGTTCTTGGCTTGATTTTGGTTCTTTTAGTGCAAGATAGCTTATAAAACCTAAAGGACCTTAATGGTCAAGTATTTCCAAATCAAGTCCAATGAATTACTAAATAGCTAATAGTGTGATTATAAGTAGAAAGGACATAGTTAGGCAAAAAAAAAAGAGAAACCGACACAACTTTATAGGAACCTAAATTCCCTGCCCTGTGTTGGATGTGGTAAAGGAGTGGAAATTTGATAATTATGATGCTTCCATTGGGTTTAGGAGGAAAAATTGTGTAGGGCATATGTTGATGATGAAGTGAGAAAAGCTCTAGAAGGTGAAATGACCAATTACCCTTTAAAAGCTCTAACTAAGGGCTATCAAGGGCATTTTTGTCATTTGGGCTTGATTTTGACCAATTCAAGGTTAAAAATGGATTCTACACATGAAATTATGTAGAATTGGCATAGGTTATAAATTTTGGTAAAGTGAAGTGAGACCGGGTACAAAATGGTGTAAACCGGGTCTCTAAGGGTATTTTGGTAATTTAGAACTTTTAGGCTAAGTTTACCAATGTTGTAAGTTTGGAATTTGTACATAAATAAGTAATGACTCATTTATGGTATATTTGAGGATTTCAGGACTTGACAACCGTCCGGAACGCAGAACTTGCCGAGCTTGAACAAGTGAAAAGAAATTGCTAAAGAAGAGTGACCAGGTAGTAACTTGTCTTTCATATGTCGTAGTATGCAATTGTGTGTTGTTTTCACTCATCACAAGTTTTCTAACACATTTTGATTATGCGGAAAGGTCACCCGGGGCCTATTTACGCGGGTGGATGCTCAGGCCAAATTTAAGAGCTGTGGAAAGAGAGACAAAAATGTTGAGGAGAGAGAAAGTTATGGAAATCAAGAGGACTTGACAACCATCCGGAATGTAGAACTTGCCGAGCTTGAACAAACAGAAAGAAATTTGGTAGAGAAGAGCGACCAAGTAGTAACTTGTCTTTCATATGACATAATATGTAAATGTGTGTTGTTTGCACTCATCACAAGTTGTCTGACACATTTAGATTATAAAAAGTGGTCACCCGAGGCCTATTTTATGATGGTGGATGCTCAGACCAATATAGTGTTCACTGATGCACGAGTGGTACCCGGGGCCTACTTTGCACGGGTAACCCTCGGGGCCTATAACATGCCTAGCACTACGGTAGTTAATGAACTACACTTGTTGCACTGAGTATTGTTGTGATGATTCTGTGATTTGATGTTGTAAAGCATGCTTTGTGATATTATTTCTCTATAAATGGCATTGTGTTACTACTGAGAATCCTTCGAATCTCACCCTTTTTCTTCAAAATCACCTTCTGTACACGGAGAAAGCTCGAAGGGCAATAAGAAGGTAAATGGTGATTACTAGAAGTCGAGGTGCTGAAGACTTTCGTCATTTGGTTGTCTGGTCCCTTATGTTTTGTGGATGTTTTAAACATTTTGGGTTTTATATGATGTAGAAAATAAGTAGTTTTGCTTCCTATCGCTGACGAAAGGTGTATGTGAAATGTAATGTATAACGTTGGTAGAGATACACTCGCAAACACTGATGAACATGAAAAAAGAGAAAACCGGTGAGTCTTAACGAGTTAGTGAAGATTTGTGAAAATGATTGTAAAAATTTTACCACCCTCTCAACTATAGGTTCAACTCTTAGGTTGATGTTGGGGAATTTATAAGCATTCTCGGAAGGTTGGTGTTCCGGGCTCAAATCATGGTCTTCCGCATGATTTCACTACTCTTTTGTACTCAATCGAAGCTATAAGAAATGAGGTATCACACGGGTGGGCGCTCAGGCTAATATAGTGTTCAGTGATGCACGAGTAGTGACTTAGGCCTATTTTGCACGGGTAACCCTCGAGGCCTAAAACATGCCTAGCGCTACAGTAGTTAATAAACTGCACTTGTTGCGTTGAGTGTTGTTGTGATGATTCTGTGATTTGATGTTGTGAAGCATGCTTTGTGATATTATTTCTCTATGAATGACATTGTGTTACTACTAAGATTCCTTCGAATCTCACCCTTTTTCTTCAAAATCACCTTCAGTACAGGGAGAAAGCTCAAGGGGCAAGAAGAAGGTAAATGGCGATTATTAGAAGTCGAGGTGCTGAAGACTTTCGTCATTTGGTTGTCTGGTCCCTTATGTTTTGTGGATTTTTTAAACATTTTAGGTTTTATATGATGTATATGTCGTGTAAGCAACGTAAAGGTAACCTAGTGAATGAATGGTAGAAAATAAGTAGTTTTACTTCCTATCGCTGACGAAAGGTGTATGTGAAATGTAATGTATAACGTTAGCAGAGATACGCTCGCAAACTCTGATGAACATGAACAAAAGAGAAAACCGGTGAGTCTTAACAAGTTAGTGAATATTTGTGAAAATGATTGTGAAATTTTTACCACCATCTCAACTATAGGTTCAACTCTTAGGTTGATGTTGGGGAATTTATAAGCATTTTTGGAAGTTTGGTGTTCCGGGCTCAAATCCTGGTCTCCCGCGTGATTTCGCTACTCTTTTGTACTCAACCAAAGCTATAGGAAATGAGGTATCACACTTGAGCACTTGGATGACTTTGAGAGCTTAGAGAGAGAGTGAGATATGTTAAAATGAATCCACTTCATCCTTTTAATTCACTTGGCCGACTTTCTAAAAAAACAAGGGAAAATTGCCTTGTATCACAAAGTTATGGCTTCTTGAAAAAGTGTTTGGTTACTTAACTAAGGTGAGTTTGGTTAAGTTGAATTCTCTCTTTTCTTTCCTCTTTCAACTTGGACGTCCAACTTTCTCTGCAAATGGGCTACTTTATTGACCATTTTCCTCTTCAAAAAGGAGAAAAAAGATTGACCAATTATCTCTCTTCCTTTTCTTTTATGTCTAGCCACAATTTTTTACTTTCTTCCTTCCTTCTTTTCTTTTCTTTTTGACATGGCCAATTGGCAATTCTCTTTTCCCTTCTTGCTTAACTGAATTTATTTAATAAAAAGCTAGAAAAGAATGTTGACCACAAGCCTATTGGTATATGGACTCATGTTGACCAAGGTTTTCTTCAAAAGTTCCTTGAAACTTTGACCAAGCTTTTCTTTCTTTCTTTCTTTCTTTCTTGGACGTTTTTCACCATTTGTGAGGAGAGAGTTGGTTTTCTTTTTAACCGTCATAATTACTCTTGCTTTTTCAAGAGCAAATTCTAGCCCTTCATTTTATCTTCCTATTTTAACCTAAAGATCAAGTGGCAATTGTCACTTTTGCCCTTGATTATGGAAATATTATTTCTTGTACCATTAGTTCTTTTAATTCTCTTTCTTAACTCTTTCTAGACACTACTTCCATTTCCTTTGGATCCGGGTTAGGTTTCATGTCATTCGGACACATCCTAAAGGAAATGAGTATTTTCTTTTGACTAATTATCACCAAAATTCATACCTTATTCCGGGTGTTGTTTTTAACAGTCATTCTATTTCTTATTCATTCTTGGTACTCTTACTAAAATGGATTTAGTAATCTACTTTATTCAGGCTTATTCTCTAGCATTTAGTCCCAAAATTCGAGATATTACAGATTGCATGTTACTTCTAAGATTCGTTTGAATCTCACCGTATGCATAAATTAAAATTTATTCATTAAAAGGAAGCAGCTCTAAGGGCAAGGAAGTGTACACTGGTAACTAAGGGTTCAAGTTCTGATAAGAAGTTTAACGTTGGTTATCTGTGTCATTTTTATGTAATTTTGGGCTTTGTAATTTATTATGTACAAATCCTGTAGGGATTTCTTATAATGTAATCAAGAATTTTATATCAGTATTTTTATGTTATTTCTGTATGCCCATTGAACTATGCGTTGGTACTCTATTAAATGTTGAATTACTGATTGGTTTGACAGGAAGTATTCTTGAGTGTTCTTTCACTCCCAAAATCGCATTTATGGCAGATAGAGGCTTCACAAATCTTGTTCCTCTTGATAAGATCAACATGTCTAATGTTCCAGATTCTCAATCAGAGGATTTTTTAGCTTTCTCTACAGTTGAGGTGTTGCCAGAATAAAGAAATGACTATAGCATCAAGTAAAGGTAAGCATAAGCTCTTATTTAGTATAATATCCTAAGGTTTTGATAAGATTTCATGAGGTTATTGGGCTGTTATGATTTTGGCCAAGAGGTGATAATAGTGCTTTAATGATAAAATGTTCATGAATATGAGATTAAAGTATGTTAGAATGGAAGATAAGTGAGTTTTTGTGGTTAATAGATGAAAAATCACTTTGTTCTTCCTTAGGGTGACTTTTGGCCAAAATAGGGCAAGGGGAAGGAGTGTGATTTTGATGTTTCCAGTGTATTTAGAATAAAAAATTATGTATGAAAATGGTGAAAGATTAATAGTGGGAACATTGGAATTAAATGTTGTTCTAGTTAGTTGTTGCCATATTGTGTTTCCTATAAGTTAGATTGCGTGAGGTGTGATTTTGCATACTCAAATCTTGCCTAATGATCATAATGTTTTATAGGGTGTTAGTAGACATCCTAAGCTTTGAATTCAGGTATAGAACACGTTGTTTGGGTTAGTAGATTGTAAGTTATAATTTATTAAATTTGAGGCATTGAATCTAAAACAAATTCTTGAACATTTTGGTTGACTAAGGATTTCTAGAAACTGGTGTGTATAAACGATAGTGAGTGATATTTTTTCTTTGTAGAGAGCTTAAATAACTTTACATAAAAACTAGAACCACTCCATATGAAATTTTCTAAATTTAGTTATGAATTTTCAAAATTGGTCAATGAAATCTGGCAAGCTAGGGTGATACCCGAATTTTAAAGTCCTTGAAGGGAACAAATCATAAGTTATAGCTTACTTTCATGGCTCTAATGAGATAAACACATAATGTGATTGTGTGTCTAGGGCCATGAGATTTCAAAGAAGAGGAAGTGGAAGATTCTTCAAGCAACTTCAATGGTTGGACGAAAATGGAAAAAGAGGAGGACATAAATGCAAAAGGTAGTGAACTTACCTAACTTGCATGTATTTGATACGTATGCTTGTGTATTGATGTGTATGATTGCTTTGCTTTATTATGTTTAGCATATATGAATAAATGAAGCTTTGTTTCTATTTGTGCTATGGCTATTAATATGTTATGTGAAATAATGAGCATGCAAATGTGTCATTATCTAAGCATAAATTAAGGTAAGGCAAACATGTCATGCATTAAGCATTTATCTTGCATGCATTTTGATAATGTTTTCTACTGAGATTCACCTGAATCTCACCCTCCCTCACCAACCATATAAGTATATGAGTACGAAATAGAAATGCATGAAGATATGCAAGGAGAAAATGTAATGGTGAATTGAAGATTGATACCTGATAGTTTGTTATGTATAAATTATCAAGTGATGTGAATAATTGTATAAACATGCCATGGATGATTTGGGGTCCTATGAGTGTATATATATGTATGTATACAAGAAGGAATGAGTGCTAGTTTGCACATTTGACTAGTTGGGCAATTCTAGAGTTATCAAATTGTAACTAGAATTCGAAAGGCTAAACAAATGAGTTAGCTCTTGATATTTAATAAACTTAAAGTACAGTTTCTACCAAATAAATAGTAATCTAGGTAAATAAATATACGAGTTTTGGATTGGGGGCTTGAACTATTATTTTCCCCCTGAGCCGTAACACTTCCTAATGCATAATAAAGAGGTATAAATGACAGGTGTCACATATGTAGCATTTTATAAGAGAGTTATCACAAGAAAAAAATAACAAAAAAATAATAATTTTCCAAGAACTTGTTTTAGATATTTTAAAATTGAGATTATTTTATTTCCCATATTTCATATATAATATTTTGAATTATTTTTTATGGATTTAACAAATTAGTAAACGGATAATTCTCTAAAAATTTACTTTATATGTTTTATATCTCGTTAAAATAATTCATAATACACCAATGTTGATAGTCTGTCACATTCACTACAAAAAAATAGCGGATTAGCGATGAATTTCACTCCGTCCCTAATCCCTCACAAATTCCGTCACTAAAATTAGCGACGCAATTTAGAAACGGAATTTTTTCGTCACTAAATTAGCGACGAAATTACATTACGTCGCTAAATTCCGTCACTAAAAATTAGCGAAGGAATTTAGAGACGGAATTTTTTCATCACTAAATTAGAGACGGATTTCCGTCACTAAATATTAGCGACGGAATTTTTCCGTGGCTAATTAGAGACGGATGAGCCACGGAATTACATTCCGTCGCTAAATTCTATCACTAATTTCCGTCACTAAAAATTAACGACGGAATTTAGAGATGGAATTTTTCCGTCGCTAATTAGAAATGGAATTTCTGTCGCTAATTCCATCTCTAATAGCTAAATTTTTTGATAATTCGGTTTTTTTTTTCAAAATTATAATTTTTTAAATATTTTAAATTTTAAATTATTTTAAATTTATAATATAATATTAAAATAAATAAATAAAAAATTATTAATTCATATTTATTTTTGAAATTAAAATTATAATATAATATATTTGAATTTTTAATAATATATTATATACAAATAAAATGCAAATTTTATAAATACAAAAAAAAAGATAAAATATTAAATAAAATAAATAAAAAGATATTAATAATAAAAATTTAGCTAGAATATTTACATAAAATAAAATAAGAAAGCTAAATTAAAATATTCAGTAATATATATAATAGTGTATTTCTACTTTTGTTTGCAAGTGAGATATATGTATGTATGTATGTATGTATGTATGTGTATATGTACGTATGTGTGATGTATGCAAGTTATATATATATGATTTTATATTTAACTTTCACATGTTCTTCTTAGCTCAACTGGCAAAGGCACTAGCACACGCGTGAGAGGTCATGGCTTTGAATCCTAATTTGGTCACAAAATGCAACCAATTTGTGACTTGTGACACGTGGCGCGTGGTGGAGGGTGACACCACGTGGCGCGCGGTAGAGGGTAACATGTGGCGGCTTACCAGAACACGTGGCGGCCAGAGGCGAGGTAGTGGTGGCTGACTGGTACACGTGGCAGCCGCCGGCGAGGGACATGTGGAGACTCGTGTTGTAGACATATGGTAATTTAAATTATATATAAAAAAATATTTAACGAAAGATTAGGGACGGAAAATTCCGTCGCTAATTAGAGACAAAATTTTCCATTCCGTCTCCAATTAGAGACGGAAAAATTACATCGCTAAATTCCGTCTCTAATTAGCGACGGAATTCAAAATTCCGTTACTAATCAATTAGTAACGGTCTTTTTATCGACGGAATAAATTCCGTCGCTAATATAGTTCCATCACCAATCCGTCGCTAAATTGATTAGTGACAGAGATTCCGTCGCTAAATTCCGTCACTAATCCACTATTTTTTTTGTAGTGATTTCACTTGAACTTTTTTTTATATACAAGATGAAATATAAAAAAAACAAGGATTAAGGTGCAAAAATAACAATAAACTATTTCCTAAAGTGCACCAAACACAACTAACTATTTTATGGTACAAAAATAGACATTATGAATTTTTAGAGTGCAAAAGTAGACATTATGAATTTTTTTTGGAGCAAAAATAGCAATTTTTGCACCCCAAAATAGATAACGAAATTGTTATTTTTGCTCCAAAAAAAATTCATAATGTCTAGTTTTGCACCTTAAAAATTCATAATTATATTTTTGCACCCTAAAATAGTTAGTTGTGTTGGGTGCACTTTGAGAAATAGTTTTTTACTAAATCTGCACCTTAACCCAAAAAACAAATAATAGACTATCAAGATTGATGTATTATGAAAACAATCATTTAGCCCCTGGATTAATTACGTATAATTTAAAATTAAGAGAGGTAATTATGCATATATAGGCACTTCATGATCGATCATATTTATGACAACTCAAGAATTTGAGTTAGAAGATGTTGATGCTATATAACAAGTTTGCGCCAATATGTGTGCCAATTTCTTTTTGGGACAATTGCTAAAAACTACCTTGCAAGCAAATTAATTGTTAATTGCTACCATTGCATTTAATGGGTGATAAGTTGCACACGGGTGGATTATATTTTGCACACGAGGGATGGTATTTGTACATTTGCAGGGATGAATTTTACACATGTGAATGATACTTACATATAAAGGGTGTTTATTTACACCCGTAGTACCAATCTATAAATAATTTCCTTAAAATGTATTTTGAGCCATTTTCCCTTTTACAAACTTCCCAAAGCCTGTAACACCGTTTACTTCCCTTTCATTTCGCCTCCTCTTTCTCTCCTATCTCTCTCATTCATCTACGAGTTTTTCTAATTCCCATGTTCCCTTAATTTCATTTCTTCTTAGAAAGTAAGACTCCACATACTTGATGCAAATTACAATAATCCTATTGCAAAATTTAAAGTAAATTCTTCAATTTCCTTGGGAGTTTCATGAAATCTCTTCATCTGGCTAATATTTCATTTGAGCTATTGGAGAAATTGATGAGAGGCTGAAGTCAAAAGCACATGCATCTATGAAGAAAGGGGCACAGAAGTCGCCGCAACCGCCGCTCCACCTGATGCAGTTGTCGCGTGAGTTTCGTCTTTGGCGATTTTCTTACGGTTTTTTCAGATGGAATGGCAGATCTTGCTAGCTATGTGAATTCTGAGCGTGACATTGAGCAAGTCAGTTTCCATCAAAATCTCCTCACTTTCATTTCTGTTATCCTAATTCTCTTAAATTATCAGATTTTGGTGTTAAAAATTATGGGAATATTGGTTTTACCTGGGCAAGATAATGCACATCAAGTTCTGTTTGGGAAAATATGCATTACATATTATTTTGCCTTCATCTTTAAGCCGAATGAAGTCCTTAGCATCAAAGATAATCACCGTAACTATGTGTTTTTTATTCATTCATCAATCTAAAAACTAAAAAGTATTATTTATATAATGGCAATATTGGCTAAAGACATGCATGCATGCATACATACATACACATTAAGTTCTGTTTGGGAAAATATGCATTACATATTATTTTTCCTTCATCTTTAAACCGAATGAAGTCCTTGGCATCAAATATTATGACCGTAACTATGTGTTTTGTATTCATTCATCAATCTAAAAACTAAAAGTATTATTTATATAATGGCAATATTGGCTAAAGACATGCATATACATATACATATAAATACACACGCACACATACATATACATATGTGTGTGTACACACATGTATACATATACTTATATATACGTATATATACGCGCGCACGTCTTTATTTCCTTAACCAAAAGAACTTGCATTAAAGTAACAATATTGTTATGCAATTTGGTTGGTTTCCTTAACTTGAACCATTTCATGTACATGAAATCATTATCATGATACTATTATTACTAATGAGAGTAGAAAAAAATATTCTGTGTCAGTGCTTGAGCCAGAAGAGGAAGAAAGTAGTGAAGATATTGACGTGGTTAGGTTTAGATATAAAACATTGCTTATATTCTATGAGGGGCATGCTGAAAATATGCTTTAAAGCTTTAATTGAGTTTCTGTGATTAAGAGACAACAGAAATAATCTAACTTTTTCGAAATTTGTTTGATGCTTGGCCTTTCTCAATGTTTGTTAGTCGGATCACATTCAAATCAAATTCTAGAGTTACTGGAAAAATTTTTGACAAATAATATCTTTATGTGGCCATTCATAAATGAGTCAAGAGATTCCATTGGATGATGTTCCCTAGTGAATATTTCCCTTCTTAATTAGATTTTATAGGGCCCTAAGACTCCATTTAAGAGACTCCTAGTGAATATTATATTTTGTAGAATATCAAATTATGTAGGGCTTTAACATAATAAAATTGATTTTTCATTTCAGGCACTTGTAGCTTTAAAAAAAGGCTCTCAATTACTAAAGTATAATCGAAAAGGGAAGCCAAAATTCCGTCCCTTCAGACTCTCACCTGTAAGTTCTTACTTAGACATTGAAATATCTTCCAGCAACGAAGGTTCATATATCAGGGGGTGTGTGTGTGTAAATATATTCACAACTCTTAAGTTTGTGAGTGTGGTGTGTATTATAAACTTTATAGCTCTAGATGAATGTTTTAATAGTGGCTTTAACAGGATGCTACAACATTGATTTGGATTTCTCATGGACGGGAAAAATATATAAGGTTGTCTTCTGTATCACGTATCATCCCTGGACAAAGAACTGTAAGTTAATAATCTAATTTTTCTAATGGAATTTGTAATAGGAGAAATGAGACATAGAAGAAAGGTGCAAGACCTAATTCAACCAACACAATTATATTTTATCAAAGAGGACAAAAGGAATTGCAAGTTGGGATTGTGGGTATTGGCTGAAAATATTCTACCGTATTTTATTCTGATATGAATAATACAATATATACAAGGTGGGCAATAATTACAAGGCAGAAAATAAGGGATATGCACAAGCAAGGAGATCCTACATGATACGTACCCTTTCACCTATAGGAAGTGTAAAAATAGAGTAGTTGCTTAAAGTATTTGAATTGGCCTTTGATTGACTAAGTCTGTTTGATTTATTTGATTATTATTATTATTGAGTCAGTTAGTTTGGTTTATTTATTTAATTATTATCATTAAGTTAGTTATGGGTTGCTCTAGCTAAATAATAGTATTACTTTAGAGGTTGTGAGTTCACTTAGTCAATATAGGTATGTTTTTCTCATTGTTATGCGCCTGTTTCCCGTGGATGTAGGGAGAGTCTGTTATTTTCATTGTATTTCTGCTCCTATAAATATCTTAGATGTTCTTAAGCTAAGATATGAATGAATAAACAATATTATTACTATCTAGAGATTCTCTTTGGCTTCTTAATTAGTCTTTTAAATAGTAAGATACTTGTCATAAGAGAGAGTGAGAAGAGAGTGTTCCATATTTTATTTCTATTTTCCATCATATTACATGCTTGTGAGTTATCATATTGGTATCAAAGCCTCATTCTGATCAAAATGTTGACCACACGCTCATCCCATGCCAATCACAATTCTAAAGAAAATGACTTTGGCACTGATACTTTAGCTGCAATTGCTGCTAAACTTGAGATGCTAGAAGAGTTGAAGGAGAAACTAACGTCTTTATTAGCCTAGTCTTCATGTCACCAAAGAAGGAAGGCCATGCATCATCACTGGGTCAATGATAGTGATGATGATTCAAACATCTCTCGGCATTCACGGCTACCTCAAAGCTGAGAAGTATTTCAGGTGTTATGAAACTCCAGAAGATGATAAAGTTGATATCGCTAACATGTTCCTAGAGGGTGATGCCTTGGATTTATTCTCCTGGATGAATACTGAGCACACTACAAACCGCTGGAATATGTGAACCCCAATGAGCATCTCTACGCCATTAAACAAACTGGGAGAGTTCATGATTACCATCAGGAGTGTGCACAGAGGGTAGCTTGTGTGAAGAACTGGCCAGATCATTACCTCTCCGGAGTTTTCTTGAACGGCCTTAAGGAAGAGCTGCGCTCAGAGGTTCGAATTCAAAAGCTGAGAACTTTGTATCGTGCGTTGAGTCTCGCTCTTGAATTTGAGAAGGCATCACTGGTTTGTGGGCTTAAACCCATTTTAAATATGGCCCAAAAATAACCTATTCCATCAGCTTACCTGACTAATTATGCATGTGTCAAAAACTTTAGACTAAATGCGTCGGACCCAATGCATTTCCACATGCGTCTTCACCTCTGGCACTGAGAATGAACGCCTGGGAATGTATGAGGCAGCAACGACATGACAAAGGTTTATGTTACAGGTGTGGTGAGCCCTTCAGACCCAAACATTGTTGTTTCGTCTCTTCATCAACGTTTTCACTCATAGAGGTAGACGAGGAAGGGAACCCGATACTCCAAGACCTTGACCAAGCACTGGTGGTTGAAGATGTCCTAGAAGCTGCGGAATTCTCTTTCAATGCAATATTAGGAAGACCCAATGATGCAACCATGAAGTTAAGTGCCTATCTTAAATGTTACAAAGTCTTGATCCTAGTAGATAGTGGCTCTACACATAATTTCATCTCAGAATTTATGGTAAGAGAATTAGGGCTGCCTACTTCTAGTAGATAGTGGCTCTACACATAATTTCATCTCAGAATTTATGGTAAGAGAATTAGGGCTGCCTACTTCTTTTGTTCCTACATTTGGAGTTTCGATTAGGGACGATCGTGGTATTTGCTGAGATCAAATCTACAAGGCCGTAGAGATGCAACTTCCAAGTTTGATTATTAAACATGATTTTTATCCTTTTTCACTAGCCGGTTCTGATTTGGTTCTTGGTATTAAGTGGCTTGCTTCTCTCAATACTATCAAGCAAATTTGAATCAAATGTTGTAATTTTCTGGATTGATAGGAAACGATATAAGCTTCAAGGTGACCGATTGACCGGAATGCAAGTCAGTATTATATGTTCTCAGTCAAACGGCACAGTACCTATTGACTTAAGGCGTACTTGGATTAGCTTTTGAAAAATAGATTTAAGAAAAAAAAAGTGAAAAAAGTGATTTCAGAAAATAGATTTTGAAGAATAGTTTTTGAAAAAGTAGAAAAACAGAGTGATTGGCTGGCTTACACCAAAACCATTGTTTTGGTAGAAAAATTGATTATGTAAAAATAAGTGTTTCGATTGTTTTCTGAAAACTATGATTTGGGTTTTGGGAGTCACCCAAACGCACACTTAGAAACCCTCATGATTAAGTCTTACTCTGTTTTTGTTGAACCCTCTATGCTGCCTCCTATCAGACAATACACCCATGCCATTCCTTTACTTCGAGGAGCACTTTCCCTACTACCAGAAAAATGAGATTGAGCGACATGAAGACCTCCTTCAAAAGGGGCTCATTCGGCCTAGCTCAAGTTCTTTTGCCTGCACTGTACTTTTGTAAGAAAGGACAATTCATGGCACATATGTGTAGATAAATACCCAATTCCCACTATTGACAAGTTGCTAGATGAGTTATATGGTGTAACACACTTTCCTAAAATTGATCTTCGCTCCAACTATCACCAAATCACGGTGTTAGTTGAGGACATCCCAAAAACTACCTATAGAACTCACAGCGAACACTATGAATATGTAGTGAGGCCTTTTGGCCTCACAAATGCACCTGCAACTTTCTAGTCCACCATGAATGATCTTTTTAGGCCTTATCAAAGGAAATTCGTGCTGGTCTTCTTTGATGGCATTCTGGTGTACAGCTCAACCAAACAACAACAAGAGACTCATATATGGGTTGTATTTCAAACCTTGCAGCAGCATTTGTATTATGCCAATTCCAAGAACTGTGAGCTTGGGTAGTCAAAAGTGTCCTTTTTGGAGCGCTAAGTATCAGCTCAAGTAGTGGAAACTTAATATGAAAAGGTTAAGGTAGTACGTGAATGGCCAACTCCAACTAATGTCACCAAGCTCCGAGCATTCTTGGACCTCACAAGCTACTACCGAAGGTTTGTTAAGAATTATGGTATATGATTGCTCGTCCTTTAACTGACCTCACTAAAAAGAATGCTTTTATTTGGTCTCTTATTGCTCAAAAGGCTTTCGAGAAGCTTAAATTGACCTTAATTTTTGCACCGATGTTGAAACTTCCTGATTTTAACTCTAATTTTATTGTTGAGTATGACGCCTCTATGGAGGGTATTGGTATCATTTTGTTGCTGCAAAAACTTCCGGTTGCTTTCTATAGCAAGGGATTCTCATTCTCAAGCAGGTACAAGTCCGCTTATGATCATGAATTGTTGGCTTTAGTGTTGGCACAACAAAAATGGCATCATTATCTCCTGGGTTGTCATTTTATAGTTAGGATCAATCATCATAGCCTCAAACATCTTCTTGACCAGTGGGTTCTTACAAGTACTCAGCAATACCTTTTTCTCAAGATCCTTCCTTTTGATTTCAACATTGTTCATAATTAAGACGGGGGAAGAGAACCTTGACATTGATGCACTCTCAAGATGACCACATTCAGCTAATTTTCTCCATCCAATGGTAACTTTACCGCTGGCTTTCATGGACTTGAATGAATTGGGGAAGATATTTATTTCCCTTGATTTTATTGTTGGGCTATAAAAGTTTGGAAATTATGATACTATCTTAGTAATGGTAGATAGACTAACCAAGTATTGTCATTTCATTCATTTGTGCCATCCTTATTCTAGCACAAAAATTTGCTCCAAGTATGTGGCTGTTCATATGCAGAGCACCTTAAATATGGTTCAAGAGCCATCTGTTTGAGAATGATATGAGATGCTCATCCTTTAATATGTTTGGCTTAGCTTGAATAGTTCCTGCCAAAAAGCACTTAGGAATAGAGGGTCTCTATCTAAAATGATGGAATGAGGCATACCACGTAGGCGAATAATTTCTTCACAAAAATGTGCAGCCATGGATATAGTCAATCAAAGACCAATTCAAACACTTAAGTAGCTACTTTATTTTTACGCCTCCGTTAGGTGAAGGGGTACATATCATTACTCCCCCCTTTGAAAGCCACCTTGTCCTCAAGGTGGAAATCTGAATATTAATCTTTCCATCTTGCTTCTTCGTCTAGCCAGGCCTTCCATTGGATCGAAAATACACCTAATATTCCATGTTTACCTGCTACGTCCTACATACGGTGTTTCACCATCGAACCCTTCAGTTGAGTTGCCCATTTTCGCTGATTTAGAACTGCTCCTCGAACCTGAGTCAGCTAGTTTAGTTTATTTATTTAATGATTATCATTGAGTCAGCCATTGGTTGTTCTAGCTAAATAGTAGTATCACTTTAGAGCTCTTGAGTCCACTTAGTCAGTATGGGTCTGTTTTTCTCATTGTTATGCGTCTGTTTCCTGAGAATGTAGGGAGAGTCAGTTATTTTCATTGTATTTCTACTCCTATAAACATCTTAGCTGTGATTAAGCTAAGATCCTACAGATATTTTGTTAATTATAGAATAATTATAATAAGGGATAATAATTGCTATTTATTGTTCAGATTCTCACAGGGATAGCTAAATCTTACATATGATGATTGTTGGGAGGTAGTAGCCATAAAGAGAATGGTATTCCTAGAGACATCGGTACTATGAGGTAGGAGGCTAGGTGATTTTGATGAAGGAAACTAGGGCTAGAATCCATCGTCTCAAATGCAAGATCCTATTGTACAATTTCTTGCATTTTTCCTATAATTACGGCTCCTTTTCTCTTTTCTTCTAGCTAAATTACATTATGTATTTGCAATTCTACCTATTTGTGCTTATTGGTAAGAATGTACTTATCATTCTATATATATGCTTGAATTATATCAAAATAGCAGGATTCTACATAAAATTTGATGTCCAAATTTTTTTTTTATAAATGTAACTATCTCTTTCAGGCTGTATTTAGAAGGCACTTTCGCCCGGAAAAGGATTATCTATCATTTTCACTTGTTTACAAAAACGGAGAACGGACACTTGATCTGGTTAGAAATTTTAGTAGCTACTCATGTTTGATAAATAAGACATTTTAATGGAAAATCTAAATCTAGTTCCTTTCTAGATTTGCAAGGACAAAGCTGAGGTGGAGATATGGTTTGGTGGCCTAAAGGCATTAATTTCTCCTGGAAAACACGCCCTACGTTCCGAAAGTAACTTATATGATGTGAGTTTGTATTGATATATTTTAAGTGATCATTTAATCTTTAACTCATTTTGTTCCAAACAATGTTAACAATTTTCTATAAGTAACCATTTTCACTATTAAGGTTGGATTGGGTAGGTAGAACTCTAAACCAAATTATTTATTTTTGCATCTATAATTGGGAGACTTTTACGTAGGTGTTGTCTTTAACTTTTTAGGTACAAGATGGTGTTGACTTCTTCCCAATTAGTCGTCCTTTTGGTGCAACATTAGAGTTTGCTTCTAGCATTGCACGTGGTAGGGATTCCATAGATTCTCCATTGAATTGGGCAACCTCAGATGTGGCATCAGAAGGTCCAAATATGCAACCAAGGACAAGTGCTTCAGATGGCTTCCGTGTAAGTGTGTCAAGCACACCTAGTTGTTCAAGCATAGGATCGGGGCCAGATGACATAGAGTCACTAGGTGATGTGTATATATGGGGAGAGGTTTGGAGTGATGGGGCTTCACCTGATTGTTGGATCACTGATGTGCTGGTTCCTAAGCCATTAGAATCAAATGTTGTTCTTGATGTTCAACAAATTGCATCTGGTATGCATCACATTGCTCTAGTTACGAGGCAGGGAGAGGTGTTTTCTTGGGGTGAGGAATCTGGGGGAAGACTTGGTCACGGGATTGATAAAGATTTCTGTCACCCACATTTGATTGAGTTTCTCTCTATTCAAAATGTTGAGTTTGTTGCATGTGGGGAGTATCATACGTGTGCTATTTCTACGTGGGGTGATTTATTCACATGGGGAGATGGTGCTCATAATGCTGGCCTTCTTGGTCATGGCAGTGATGTTAGTCATTGGATCCCAAAGAGAGTCACCGGCCCTTTAGAACGTCTACAAGTTGTATCAATTGCATGTGGTACATGGCATTCTGCACTAGCAACCTCTAATGGCAAATTGTTTACCTTTGGAGATGGAACATTTGGTGTCTTAGGCCATGGAGATAGGAGCAGTGTGTCATATCCAAGGGAGGTACAATCATTGAGTGGACTCAAGACTATTAAGGTTGCTTGTGGAGTATGGCACACTGCAGCTATTGTAGAGGTTATGGGTCATCAAGGTACTAATATTTCTTCCCGAAAGCTTTTCACTTGGGGTGACGGTGACAAGTATCGATTGGGTCATGGAAACAAGGAAACCTACCTTCAACCCACTTGTGTCTCTGCACTAATTGATTATAATTTCCTCCAGATAGCATGTGGCCACACTATGACTGTTGCCTTAGATACATCAGGTTTTGTATTTACCATGGGCGGCACTGCATATGGCCAGTTAGGAAATGCTTTGTCTGATGGAAAAACACCTACAAAGGTTCAAGAAAAGTTGGTTGGTGAATATGTTGAGGAAATATCATGTGGAGCAAATCATGTTGCCGTCTTAACATCAAGGAGCGAATTATATACATGGGGCAAGGGAGCCAATGGAAGATTGGGGCACGGAGACACCCAAGATCGGAAATCTCCAACACTAGTTGAAAGCTTGAAAGATAGGCATATCAGAAATGTATCATGTGGCTCAAATTTTACATCTTGCATATGCATCCATAAATGGGTCTCTGGACCTGATCAATCTATTTGCTCTGGTTGTCGCCAAGCATTTGGCTTTACTAGAAAAAGGCATAATTGTTATAATTGTGGCTTGGTGCATTGCCATGCTTGTAGCTCCAAGAAGGCTTTAAGAGCCACACTGGCTCCAACGCCAGGAAAACAACATCGTGTGTGTGATGCTTGTTATAATAAGCTTAAAGCAGCTGAGACTGCTAGTGCTTCTTCTGCTTTTAGTAGGAAACTGACTCCCCCTTGTCAATCCATAGATGGCAGGGAAAGATTAGATCGTGGAGAAGTAAGGTCTTCAAGAATTCTCGTGTCTTCCATCACTGAGCCGGTAAAATTCCTTGAGATTTGGGGAAATAAGCCAGAATCTAAACATGATTTTTCTTCCCTTACCCGAAGTTCTCAATCAAGTTCACAATTCAAGCATGCTGCATTTCCAAGTTCATTGAAGCCCATTCATAATGCTTTTAGGTCTTCTAGTCCACCTCCAACACCACCAGCCAATTCAAGATCTGCATCACCATATACAAGAAGACCGAGTCCTCCACGTTCTGCCACCCCTGGATTTTCTAGAAGCATGATTGAAAATTGGAGCAAGTCGAATGAGCTTATGAACCAAGAACTCTCAAAATTACAAAATCAAGTAACTTCTTATGCTCTTCAATTTAGCGCATGCTAGTTTCTTCTTCAAGGAATATAACATGCCCTATTCACAACTACAATGAATATTCCTTTTCTTCCATATAGATTAGAAGTTTGAAACAGAAGAATGATATGCAAGATATGGAGATACAGAAGTTGAAGAAACATGTCCAGGAAGCCACCTTGTTGACTGGAGAGAAATCCTCTAAGCTTAAGCTAGCTAGGGAATTTATTAAGAGCATGACAGATCAGGTACCTTTATTTAATTATTATTCTAACACCATAATTCATGTTGTTATCTTTTTTACATTAAACTTTTATTGAATCTTAAAAAAAATTATCAGATATTCATGGAAATATTAAATCATTTTTGTACTAGCAAAGTAAGGCATTTTTGAAAAAAGATAATAATTCCGCTGGTCCTTTTTTTTAATTCTTTTAAATGCCACTGGACTCATATGTGTAAACAAGAATGTTTTCAATGGAATCAAGTTTGGTTAATAGCCTACCATAGTTGTAAGAGAATACACATTTTTTTCACTATTTTAGAGCCTGTTTGGAATCTCATTTGTCACCTAAAAAAAACCATTTAGCATGTAAAAGCCCATTTGCCTTAAAAATTAGTGTTTGGAAAATCATTGAAAAGTAATGGACTTTTAGATGCAAAAGAGCTTTTTTTCAAAAGCTCTCACACACAGCTTTTAAAAAAAAACCACTTCTCTCATCGCCAATCTAAACACAAATCACATTTTCAATCTAATTTTTTTTCAATTGGGCTTTTGTAAAAGCCTCATTAAAAAAAAAAGTCATTTCTCCACCGAGTTCCCAAACAAGCCTAGTGTCACACACTGCTCTTTTAGATTGGGCGGAGTTGAAATCCTCCCCTTCTTATTCCAATTAATTAATACAAAATTTGGCAAAGGGTTGTTGAGGGCAACCTGCCTCTGCACTTCGTTCTAGTAACATTAGAAGTTAACAAAGAATGCTATAAAAGAAGTACATAAAGTATTCAATTGAATGAAGGATGGAGACGCTATCTCTTTTTTTTTTTTTTTTTTTTAGAAGTCAAAATGCATTGGTTATAGTTGGTGTTTGGGTAAAACAATACCATGAATATAATCAGATATTGATATTAGAAAAAGTAGCGGGCAATCTTATTGCTTTAATATCATGAGATAATTGTTGGCAGTTATACACAGTGTGTATAACTGCCAGCATAGATATTCAAATCTCATGCTGATTTATATAGTAATTGTTATCCTTTCTTGAACAAATATATTTGCAATTTACTTGTGAAATTTATGTGTTGAAACATTTTAGAAGGCCTAAAACTGTTGGAGCATACAAACTTTTTCTGTTTAAATTAAATTTTCTCCAACATAACTGCTAGTTGTGATATTTTGGAATGTTGTGTTTGGTTTTTCTAGTTGAAAGATGTGACAGAGAATTTGCCACCAGACAATCCAAACAGTGAGACCTTGAGAAATATCCATGCTCAAGGTGAAGATTTCTTGAGAGAAAATCTAGAATCTGAAGCATCATCTTCCATACTTTCGAACATAGAGTCTAGTCAGGAAATTGGACTTGATATACCATCTTCAGATATTGATGGTTCTAAATTGCAAGAACAGAAACTCGAAGAAACTATTGATCCTGGAGTGGAACCATCTCAACATTCAGGAAATTCTCTTCAAGAAAGTAGTAGATCATCTTTATCTATTATAGAGGTAGCAACTCCACCGCAAAGCTTAGAAAATGGTTCGCAAACACCAGACTCTATGCAACCAGGTAGAGAAACAGAACCACAAGTCGTTGAACAATTTGAATCTGGTGTTTTTGTGACGCTAGTGGTAAGGCCAAATGGATCAAAAGTTTTCAAACGAGTTAGATTCAGGTATATAGCTCACTTCTTCACCCGATCTATTCCATATTTCCAATGTCTACTCCATATGTGGATCAATATAATTGAATTTGTAGCATATATATATGTCTTGTTGCATGGCCAAGTGCATATTCACCTATAAATAAGTTCTCATGTAAAGAATGAGGCACATTATTCAATGTTTGTAAATAGTGCTGCTTGTTATATATTTTATACTAACACTAATCCTAAAAGCTAAACAACTAATTTGCAGATATTAAAAAAATTAGTTAAGTTTGTTATTTATATAAAATGTGTGTTTACTTCCTTAAACTACCATCTATAATTATATACATTAGAACTAACACTTGCTAGGAACCCTTTAATATATACAATCAATAGTGGTATTTTGAGAAACATTATAAATTTAGGAGACAAAACAGATTGAGGTTAACTCTTATATTATAGACAGGAGGTATTATTGGTTTTTTTATGTTACTTATTTGACTTTATTTTCTCAATGCAGTAAAAGAAGGTTCGACGCACAGCAAGCAGAAGAATGGTGGAATACAAATAAAGATAGGGTGTTTAAAACGTTTAGTTCACCAACAACAAATCCTGCAGCTATTGGGTCATCAGCTGCGTCTAACACTCAACCCTTAGCTGAAGACAACACTTAACCTTGAACTTAGTTTTCTTTCCCTAGTCTATCTAGTCATCGATCAGATAATTTAGAATAGCTGCATACCAATCAACCAAATGTAAAGAAAACTATATTTAGACAACTAATTTAATTTGAAGGGGGAAGTCTAACAACAAGAATACAAAATATAGATATGAACATTACTTTGTATTGCAGAGTATATAGTAAATTTGATTTACATGTTGAAAATTGCTTGCTTTTTGAAGTTGGTCGAATCTTTTCCATTTTAATCTTAGATTGTTTTATTTATTTCTTCAAATTATTTAGTAATGTTTCTGGAGATTATTAGGTAATAAACAAACTCTCTTTCACCCTAATGATAACATTATTGCCAAGATCTATTTCCTATTATTTGGTAGGACAAAATTTTGGCTGCTGACATGTATCATATGCAATACGGGCTGATGGGGAAATGATGAGCACTAGTGGCATCCAAGAATGTATGTAAATTAGCATCCAAATTCAACATGACCGTTTGAATAACATCACGCATGACAATCATGTCATATACTACTACAAAATTTATTTTATATGACAATTATCGTGGATCATAAATCATAGTTTCGAACTATCATATATGTGAGATGTAACATCCTGTTTTTTTAGCTATTTGAATTAATTGTAACTTAAATTTTATTTTGTCAAAGAATACAGAATAAATTAACAATTTAAAAGAACTATCAAGTTCTAAAAAAATATAATACAAATTAAATACATCTTTAAAAAAATTATTCTAACTATATGAGTATGTATGTAAACTTATCTTATTATTGGAATAAGTAAAAAAAAAAGATATTCGAATATTAGCACAATTATTATTTTATTTTTTCTTAAAAAATATTATTTTAATCTGGAGTCAAATTTCTACATAAGATATCCTTCTTCTCTCACTTTACCCACTCCTTCATCGCCGCCTCCCAACCCAAGCTGCAAGGTGTATGTGTTCGTTTTGCTTATCATCAGTCTTTTGGTTCAATTTCTACTGTGTTTTGTCTTGTCATTACCTTGTCTTGTTAAAAGAATTTTACAGACTTCATCTCTCCCTTCTTCATCACTATGCAGCAATTGGGGTGGGTATTATCTTTTTTTTTTTTTCCCCACAAGCCCACTTTCTTGACCTTTCGTGTGTGTGTGTGTTTGAGAGTTGTTCACCCCCTCTCTTAGTCTTTTTAAACTCCTTGCACCTTTTTCTTTCTTCCATGAAGAAGTTACTGGGCAAGAGTATACGTATATAGCCTATTTTCTCTTAACTCCACCAATTCTCATCAATGGCTGCTTTTGTATGTGTGCTCCTATATATGTATTTTTTTTTTCCCAAGACTCCACATTCCATACTTTTGTGCAGGTCTTCCCTATTTTTCAAGATCCACAATTTTTCTCTTGATTGATTTCTATTGTTTGTACTAAAAATTTTATCCACTCCCTCCCACATTGTCTTTTCATCTAGATAGTGGGCATACACACACACACACACACATTTTTCTTTCTTCCTCCATAAGCTCGCCCAACTTCTAGCAACTAGCTGTGTAAATGTACATACATTACATTCCATCCAAAGAGGGGGGGAAAAAAAAAGACCCCACACATCCTGCGTCTTCCTCCCTCTTTGCTCAGATACACATGTGTTTGTTTTTTTGTTTTTTTTTACAATTCACTGTTTCTACTGTTCAACTTTATGTTTTTCCCCCTTCTTATCTTATCTTATTTTTATTTTTAATTTGGGTTCTTAAATACAATTAGAAACTCTTGACTGTCAAGCAAAATAGAACACCCTCAACAGTGATGCTTTTTTGTCCTCCTTCAACTTTTTCTTTTGCTTACCAACACAAGATATTCACACATATACAATGTCCATATTTAAATCTGTTGTATTTGAATAATGATTTTTATTACTAATAATATGGAATTTTTATATAAAATTTGTTTAGTGTTAACTAATAAGTATCTATTTAAATAATATTAATTTCTAGAAGGGTAGATTTAGGCACTAGAGTAACTTTATAGTAATTTTGAGAAATATATCAATATATATTCATGTTTATCACATTGTCCACTCTTATTTAGAGCTTGAAAGAAACTTTTATATGATTACCTATGAGTTAGGAAGTAGCAGGTAACTTTGAATATCTTTTCATATACTTATGAATTGTCTATAACTGTGAATAGCTATTGTTTTATTAAAAAAATGGAGTGAATTATATGTATATGTAAATTCTCAAGTAATTAATATTATAAGTAAATTTCTTTATAACAAACTTCATTTATATAGTTAATAATTTAATTATAATTAATGTATTATTCGATTATTATTTCCATCTTAGGCATGTTCGAATATGTGATGATATTTAATAAGAATGGAATATAGTATTTTGTCTTTTAATAATATTACATTAATTGATAATTTAATATATACTACTTCAAAAGGCACTTTTAATATTTATTTTTATGACTTTTAGACGACCGTTTTTACGGGGACATAAATGTGTGTGTTGTGGAAAGTTTTAAAATACACTATCATTTTAAAACAGTCGTCGTAAGTGACTTACCACAACTGTTTTTTGCAAAAAGATTTTTCATTTTTCTCCGCTACAGCGTTGAAAAAGTATCAAATTCCAAATAATTATATTTTAAATTTGAAAAACACTAAAATGAAAAATACCATACCCCTCATAAAACAAAAAACTGAAAGCTTACTCTTGCTAAGAAATGCATCATATGAATGTCAAAAGGGATTCGCAATTCACACACAAATGGGGACAGCATTGTGATTCAACCAGAGAACTATCATGTACATAGAAGGTATCTAAAAGTGAAGTCATATGGTATGATTTGTACAAATTGAGGGAGGGGCTGTGTTTTTCTTTTCTCAATGAACTTCATGGCTTCTTTCCCAAGTTCACTTGGCAATTGCAGGCAGATTCAATCCAGCAATGATTCCAAGTCTTTTGCAAAATCCAGCAAATACCAATCAAGAAGTTTTGGGATCGCAACCTTGGACGTTGAAATATAAATTGCAGCCTGCAAGTACTCTTTTTTTGCAACTTCCCGCTGGTTCTCAACTTGTGACGCTGTATAAATTCTCACCTTCATTCAACAAAACTTATGTATCAACACAAAGCCATAGACAAGTGAATATTATATATTTATATATATATAGCAGAAGCTTCATTGACATTGGGTTACTTAAAACTAATTTAGAAAGGTATAGTTTGCATAAACTTACTGCAGGAGAGGACCAAGTTCCACAGGAGAGTGGAAATGTCACTAGAGGTTCTAACAATTCCAGCCCAAATAGGCTTCTCACTGTCATTTCATGATTCTTTGCTCCCTTCAGAAACGTCTGCATGGAATCTAGCAGCAAGAAGATTGGTGAATGACTATTCCTGTTTATGGATAAGTAGAATTTGAAATGAACAGGACTTACAAATTTCCATTGGTAAGGAAGTCTCAGAATGAAATGTTCGATAGTGTTTGCACTTAGCAAGAGTCCACCCACATTTATTGTTGCCTAAATAACAACAAAATATCACAGAAATTTTAAGTACGCCTATGCTTTGTTATCCTAAATGGAGAATATATGAATTACATTGGTTTTCTAAAAAAAAAAGAAAAATAGAAGTAGTCCAGACCTTCCACATTAGTGAAACAACTATTTCAGGACTCTCAGGAATGCCATTCTCTATGAAGGCCTGAAGAAAATTAGAATTTTCAATACCTTTCTTCATACTTGATTAAGGAATTAGGAGGGAAAAGCATAGCATTGTGATCAACTTTTATTGTAAATGAACAGAAGAATAATCAAAAAGTGGTGAAAGTAAAAGAAACTTTTAGATTCTGAAAATGCTAGGTGTTACACTAGTGGACAACTGATGTACGTTCATCATACAGGAATTACAGATGTTGATCCAGAATGCAAGTTTCTCCTGGTAGTTGAGGTTTTCTAACTTCACAGCAGCAAGTTTCCTGAAAAGAATTCTGCAAGTTTTCCCAAATCAGAACATTATGCCTTCTAAATGAGCCAAATAAAAAGTGTCATTAAAACGGGGCAAAAGAAAATCAATTAGCAACCCAATTTAGATAGCATGCATATAACATACTTTAATGTACACAATAAAATCAAAGAATTCGCGGTTCGTTTTTTATTTAGGCTATATTTGGAATCAGCTTTTGAGAATAACTTATGGAAAAAAAGTGAAAAAAAGTGATTTTTTAGAATAGATTCTGGCAGAATAGATTATGTGAAAAAAGTGATTTTGATAAATGAGAGTGTTTGGATATTTTGATCAGAATAGTTTTTTTTCATTGTCAAATTACTGAAAAGGACATTAGCTTTTGTGATAATTATATATAAAGGATAAGATTATATTTTATGTATTATTTAATAGGAAAATTCATAATAAATACAAAAAATGACATAAATTTATCTGAAAAATTAAAAATTATAACATTAATCAATTATCTAACATAAAAAAAAATCACACACACACACACATATATATTATAGGAAAAAAATGATATTGGGTTAATAATCACTTTTTTAATGGTCAAATTACCAAAAAGAACATTAGCTTTTGTGATAATTACATATAAAAAGATAATTTTTATTTTAAATATTTTCAACATTAAATTTCATAATAATACCTAAAATTAAATAAATTTGTCTAAAAAATTAAAATTATAACATTGGGCAATTATATAACATCATAAAAAATAGCTCAAACATATATGTATTAATAAATTATATAAAAAATTTATATATAGTAATTATTCAAAATAATACTATATTTTAGATTGAAATAAATAATCCCCAAAAGCGGAAAATGGAGAAAGAGAGAAAAAAAGCTACAAATTCTAGCTTTTTCCCAAACCATGGTTTGAAAAAAAAAAAGTGATTTTCTTATAAAATGGGGTGTTTGACATTTTTTCCTTAAAACCATGGTTTTAAGCAAAACCATGATTTCAAATTACTTGCCAAACACAATGTTAGAGATGTGGCTTCAATTGTACATAGTTGATTGTATGGACCAATATCCTCCTTCTCAAATCCCAAACAGTTATCATGAGGATCCCATCCTTCAATGTAATTGTGAGTTTTCAGAGCCAATAATGATGGCATGTCATCTGCAGGACTTGGATTCTTCACTGAACTCATTCTTATGAGGATGGTTGATAAGCACTTCAAAATATTTTCAGAAATAATATTAGGTCTGTCATCTCCCAGTGCTTGTTCATATGGACTAGGATTCCGTACTTCTGCAATTGATTTGTTTTTCAACGAAATTCCAATAACTACGATTATAATCAGACAGTCAAAGCCTTACATGCATATTCCTCAATCATTGGTCGATCAACTGTCTCACACACACACAAGAAAAGTGTCTTCAGGTACTTCTTCTCATCGTATACTCCTGCAATTTTCATAAAAGAGAACAGACATCTTCCAATTCAAAACAAATCAAAAACCAAATCGGAAAAATTCAACGAGATAAAAATAAACGTGCCTTTCTCTATCCAATCGATAAGTCGGCGAGATTCGACGTCCAATGGCATCAGTTTTTTTATCTTCATCTTTGTCGTTTTTATCAGAAATTTTAAAAAATGAACCAACAAATGTTAGAAGACTCGGTTGAAATCAAAGGATAATGTACGGGCTACTAAAAATAGACTTTACCGAGAGCTAGAATAGACTTATCGTTGAAATTCTTCTTAGGAAATTGGCCTCTGAGCGTGAAATGACAGAGTCACCACTGGAGGGGAGAGGGGGAGGGAGAACAGAGTGTGAGACCTAGGAGAGTGTGGCAAGAGAGAGCGGGAAGGAGCAACAGCAGCAACTTGAGACAGGGTGGTCGGAGAGGGCGCGGAAGAAGGAGGCGCGACAGACCAAGGAGTGAGCTAAAGGGTTAAAAAGCTGGAGCTAAAGGAAGACAGCTTTTATGAATATGTTTCCATGACCGTTTGAAGAAAAATGGTCGTGGTATCAAACCTTTCAACGATCGTTCATGGAAACAGTCGTTGAAAGATCCTTTTCAACGACTGTTCTCTATAACAGTCATTAAAAAGGTCTGGTTTTAGCTTTCATTCATCGCACGAGGATCTTCAGTAATGCCACGAACTACTTGAAATTTTCATCCACAATGCAAGCAATAATGATTGAAAATTATGGATCCCCACAGAAACCCACAGATGCTGCACTACTCAAGTTCACCTCTCTCTTTGGTGGATCTGACGCATCTTCAACTTCAGACACTGAAAAGAATGAACTCTCGGACTGTAATGCAAATAGATCAATTAATCTCACCATCAAATAGAAAGAGAATGACTAATATCTCCTCCCAAACATACTAAATCCGAATAGGTAAAAGCTCCTTTTCAACGCCATTCTTTGAAATAGTCGTTGAATGTTAAATTTCAATAACTGTTTTTTAAAATACTCAATGAAAGTTGACTTTCAATGACTGTTTTAGTTGAAAAGTTTATTGGAATTTTAACCTTACCACCTTTTATTATTGTTTTATTAAAACAGACCTTAATTGATAACGTTAGCTATATTATTTGTAGTAGTGATAATTGTTATAACGGTTGCATTTGTGATGGGTTGAAGTACGGAGGAATTTGTATGATGAGATCTTTTGCCACATGATATGCCATCACTTGGTGCACAGTGGATGACACTTGTCAGAGCCCCTTCTTCCATATTTTCCTTTGGCTGGGATTGTATTGGAGTTGTGGGACATGTGACACCTCCTTAGTTTTGTTCTTTTAAGGAGGGGAGCCATAGTCTAGACTTAAGCTCTACACCTTTGGCCGGGTGTGTCTTAAGATTGGTGAGGTTGGGACAATCCAGTCAAATGGAAAAGTTTATGTTACACTATGTGTTAGCCTATGGCTCCAGTCAGTGGAATAAGGCTGGACTGTGAT
Organism: Albizia julibrissin; assembly: GCA_037074505.1. Taxonomy (NCBI): domain Eukaryota; kingdom Viridiplantae; phylum Streptophyta; class Magnoliopsida; order Fabales; family Fabaceae; genus Albizia; species Albizia julibrissin. The sequence continues at coordinate 14,146,103 of CM073489.1, read as the reverse complement.
ATAAGGGAGGTTGCATTTTGCATATTGCATAATTGTATATTACATATTGTGATGAAAATACAGATTGCCATAATGATGATTAAATTTGAAATTGTTTTGTATGATGATTATGGTACATGCAAATATATATGCAATCAATTCATTCTTTTAAATCATATATGATTTGTTTGTATACATTAGAAACTTTCAATAGTTATTGAAATATGGAACCTCATCCTTTTATATTAATATTTTTTAGGTAATTGTTCTAGTAGGGAACGAGGGAATAGTAGGGAACGAGGGAAGGCACCTTGGGTTCTTTTGTGCTCATTGAGAACATGTTATACCACTTTATATTTAAGTGTCATGACACTAAGATTATTTTTAATTTATAAAATCTTTCGATTAATAATTTTTTTCAATTATACTTTTGAGATAATATTTAGAAATATCGAGCTAGTATTGTCTAGACTTTGTATATTTGAGAAAGAGTCGAAAAACCCATAAGTATTGTCTAATGGGTTGAACCTTAAGTATACGGGTTATAAGGATGGGGTGCTGCATTTTTTATATCAGAGCTACAACATTCTGTAGCCATTTATTTTATTGTTTTGCAAAATTATTTTCAAGATGTTTGGTTTCTTTACACTTGTTAGAGGTCATGGCAATTTAAATATAAATTGTGCTCTTCCCTTTTTAGTATTAGTTGAATTATTAATGATTCAATTAATTAATAATTAATAATTAATAAGTGTGTCAAGATGTTGTAACTTAGGTGCAAGTAATGATATGGTTTTAAATGTAAACCCTAATTTCCATAGTTATCAGATGAATTTTGTATGTAATGAACTTGAACCACTAAGCCAGGCTTTAATCCTAGGACAAAAACACTTTTGCAAATAATTTAAAATCCTAACTCAAATACTTGGTTCTAACCTGTAATTGAATGAGCTTTTTTGAAAAAAAATTAAAAACTTTAAAAAACAGTTGTATAGTGGTTCACAACTTCATTTTAACTCATCAATCCTTAGCTCTATTTGTTATTATCAAAGTATTGTTCTTCTCTTACCTAAATCTTTCGTTAAGTAAGTTATGGGCTCGCATCATGCAAATGTCCATCCCTATTTTTGATTACTGAGCATAATAATAATAATACTGATACTACTACTATTTATATTGATACAACCATTTTGTGTATTGATACCACTACTACATGCACTGATACCGTCCTTTGTGTACTGATACCACTACTATGTGCACTGATACCACCACTTTGTGTACTGATACCATTACTATGTGCACTGATACAACTACTCTGTGTACTGATATCATTACTAGGTGTACTAATACCATTACTAGGTGTACTAATACCACCGTGTACTGATACGACCCTGTACTGATACTACCATATACTAATATTACTATTATGTCTATATACAGTCATATATATACAACTCACATAGCTACACAAGGCTACCAAAATACCTAAGTCTAATCAAAATACATACACTTATAACCAACATAAATATAATAATCTTTCTTTTCCATCTTCTTACTTATTTGCACTAACTACCTCCTTGCCCTTGAAACTGCTCACTTTAGATGTATGACATTTAATTAAAAGGGTGAGATTTGCAAGAATCTCAGTAGTAAAAACAGTCAATCATAAAGTATGCAAGTTCCCAAAAAATGCTAAACAAACCATCATATGATCAGCATTCAACAATTAAGATGCATTACAATCAGCAAACAAAGGACACGTTGGTCCAATAAACTATGATGGCTTATAAGGTATTACAGCCTAGGGACACTGCCCCATGTAAATATGCACTTTCTAGTCTTATGGTCTCGAGTCACTGCCTAGTACAACTTTGAATGCATATTATGTCTTACGACCTCAAGACACGTTGGTCCAAACATCAATTACATGTATTCATGAAATGAATATAATCAATAGTAAAAACATATATGTAGAATAATACATATTATATAAGAAAAAGAATTATTACCTATTGACCTTTCCTACAATTTACCTTCACCAACAAGCTTCTTCTTTGAGCTTGGGAAAATATCGAATCCTATGATTTAGAATTCATGATAGATGGGTTATTACTTATTTCAATTCTATTAACATAATAAAGATTATTTTATTCTTGACCTATTCCAAATTCTTGTCCTTTATTTTAACTTTGTTGGTTATCTTTAATATTCCTTTGTGCTTATGTCCTAAGTGCTCCTAATTTAGGACATTCCATATGACTTTCATTCCTATGACTTAAGTACTCAATGTGTTCAAGTTGGTCTCTAAAGCATGTCCCTAATCCTTAAATCATCTCCTAATTGCAATTTCCTTAAAGCTGGAATTTTCAGAATTGAATTCAATTTGCCACAATTCTTTAGGCTACTTTGGAAATTCATATCTCAAGTTAGAAATTTTCAAATGAGGTGGTTCAAGCTTCTATGTGAAGATCTTGGAATCCCCTATCTATACAAATACTATCTAGTATCCAATTAAGGTCTTAAGCTCCCAAATTCAACAACCAAATTGACCTCCCTCAAACAGAATCAAAAGTTTTCCCAAATTTTATACCTAAATTTTAAAAATTCATAACTTATAAATTACACATCCAATTCCTAAGTTATAATATTCAATGGAAAGATATAATGTCTATTTTAAGGGAAAAATAATTAAAAAACCAAATTACCATATTAACCCTATGAAATTTATCTATTTATCAACTGTCAAAAATCCAAAATCCATATTATCCCCTGTTTCCAAACCAAATTTCCCAAAATCATAACTTTCTTCATAGATAGTCAATTGATGTATTCTAGGACTCATTGTAAAGCTTTGGATGTATACTAGTTTCCTGTAAAATTTTATAATCATTGGATAAGGTTTGATTGACCAAAACAGAGTAAAACTCTAACTGACTCCCAAAAGTAAATTTTGACTATTTGCCTTAAATTCACAACACCTTCGTTTTCACTCTAAATCGTACTCTTCTTTATTATATTACCTACTAAATATCCTATTGTCCATACCAAAAATAATCAGACAAAACTCCACATATAGCCTCAGTTTAACCTTCTACAACTTTCCAGCAAAAACGCCCTGTTTTCTGGCAACTAGAAAGAGATGGATAAACCAACACATATTCATGATTTTGGACTCCAATCCTCCAGATATTTGACCCTAAGAACACCTAACATCATGCCCAATTTAATAACAACAAGAATCAAAAAAAGAAGTTCAAAAATCCCTAAAAAACCGACATACAAGCTAAGATCTCAAGATGACAAAGTCGATTTCTAGAGACTTCACAACTTCCAACAACAAATCAACTGAACAACAACCTCAAATTCACTCAAACTAAATGGAAAAAGTAAGCTAAAGGTGTAGGAGACTCACCTAAACATGTTTACAGTATTGGACGTGGCGTTTGGAGCTTTCTTCTTCCTCTTCTCCAATGGTTCCTCCGGTGCTCTCTCTCCGACTCTCACTCTCTCTTCTCTTTCTTTGTTCTGGTTGGCTCAATAAATGGGAGAGTGTGAGAGTGTTGAGTAATTAAATGTGAGTGCTGAATGTATGTGGTCTAGTAACACACCATATGTCCAAATGGAGAGAAGAATTAGTGGTTAATTGTTAGTGTGTGCGCATCATATAAGTGGGTGGGTGTGTTTTTAATATATGTATGTATATATATATGTACATACATGTACATGTACATGTATGCACACACACACGTGTGTGTGTGTGTGTGTGTGTGTGTGTATCTGTGTCTGTGTATTTATCATATTAATCTCACATGCTAGGCTCTCAATTTCCCCCTTGTCTAATTTAAAATCCCTTAAATTCCTTAGGTTCCATAATTTCACTTATCTTTAGGCCAATTCCGATTTTCAAATCTGAGTGATATTTTCTCAATCTCTAAATCGATACTTGCTCATTATCTAACTTTCATAAATTAATCCTTAATAATTTTTAAGGATTCTCTTTCTTAATTAACTTCATAAAGTTTTAAAATAATTTCTCAGAAATTTTCAAGCCTAATTATGACCTCTAACTATTCCCCCCTGAATTCTTAGGAAAATAGGTCTTTAGAACCCAAAATTAACTTTAACACCATTTAAATTTTCTCTTTGGAAAATTTAATCTTTTACTAAATTTCTTACATTAAATCTCAATAATATGGTTTAAAGTTTAAAATGAATGTTAAAAAAACTAAGAAAGAAGAAGAATTAAGTGTAGGAAGTTGAGGTAATAAAATTAATTGGTTATGTATAATAGCCTCATGTAGACATCCATTAAGTATTTAGTACATAAATAACGGTTTATAAATAAGAACCATGAACTTTTATAATACATGTCAATTTTTATATAATAACCGTGAAGTATGGATTTGAGGCTCTTCAAGTAAGAGTTTCTAAGCTAGTTGGACTTGTCTATGTATAATAGAACAATACCTCCCACATCGAGTGGCTATGCAATTTGGGGTGGATCAAGACATTCCAGGCTTTGTAAGAAGAATTAATGGCAACTGCTGACGTATATATGTGATAATGTAAATGCTGACCTATAATTATGTATCTTCATAGGAATTAACCATAGAAAGAAAGGGATGAGGGGGAAAACAAATATTCATATAGGAAAAGGCACAAGGGGTATGCAAACCCTTGAGCAACTTAAGGGTTTCCATGCATCCTTGCCCTCGTAGGTAAACATGGATCAGATAATGGAGATTGTAGTTCGCATGGTCGAGCCATTCAAGGTTGTTTGGTAGAGGGAGTTCATCTTTTGGTTTGTTCTTAGATGATAAAGCAAAAGTTCTCTTGTATTTTTCTATGATTTTGGTGAAGAAGAACAAAAGCTTATAGTTGGCTATGAGAAGTTGAAATGAAAGTGTAAAAGTGGAGTTCAACTTTTGGATGTTTATATATAGAGGGTTTTATGGATTATCAAGCTCATTGCGTCATTTTATTTTATATGTCATTATATTTTATAAATGGTAACATTTGTTTTTAATAACTGTTAGGAATTTGAAATGGTATTCTAATAAGTTACAGGTTTTTCTTAATTATTTTTATTTATTTGTCATTTTTTTTATTTTCATGTGTGCATGGTTGCATATATCAACCATTATATTACAAAAAAAAATTAAAATAGGTGAAATTAATTAGAGATTTATGAAAAGGTATTATAAATAAGAGCAGTTGGGAAAAACAAATCATTTAAAAGTGTTACCTGATGGTTGTTCTTTTTCCCACACCATGAGTTACATGATGGTTGTTTAAAGAGAACCGTTATTTATCTTCGAATTTGTAATAGTTGTTTTAATAGTTGTTTTAATAGAACAATTTAAGAACCTATTTTTGTGTATAATTTGTGCATATTAAAAGAGTCAATAGAAGAAAATGTGCATATTAGAAAAACAAGCCAAAGTTGAAGATATAATTGTGTAGAGCTTAAAATTTGTGTGTTTTAATTCAAAGAAAAAAAGATGAGAATGCATCCTCTCTTTTGTAGGAGTGTAAAGACACTTTGGGAAGTTGAAGGACTAAAGAGCAATGCTTGTAGCAGCAAAGATCAAAGAAAGCTAAAAGGAGGAAGTGTTGTGTTGTTGGCTTCAGCCAACAACACATGTGCTGAAGCAGACGTGGTCAGAACTTACTGTGTCATATGCTTCAGCACTTGACCCTTGGCTGGAGCCAACGAAGATCAGATTTACTGTGGCATATGCTTCAGCACACAACAGTGTGCCGAAGCACACGAACAACAGTACAACCTTGTGTTTTACTTGCTGAAACGCTTGAGGAGGCTTTTTAAGGAAGGGATAGGCCGAAAATAGGGAATTCTATAGTTTTCAAGTGTTCCTAAGAGCTTGTGTGCTAGGGTTTTGGAGTCTAGGCAAAGCATTGAGTTGGGTTGAAGTTTGGAAGGCACTTGGAGCTTTAAATCTTGGTTTTTTCCCATTCTTCTTCTCTTTCTTTGCTGGATTTTGACTATGGCTGTAATTATTCCATATAGTTATAGCTATTTTATAATTATGTGTAGCTAAACTCTTCACTCTAGGGTTGTTTTGAGCATTTGTATGGATTAAGACTTGATTATTCATCTCTTTTGGTTGATAATGGTATATATGTGTTGATTTTACTCTTTTCTTAATGCTTCTAAATGTTTGGCCACCATTTAAATTGAATTGTTCATTTGGATTTGACTTGAGAAAGCTTATCTATATGAAGAACTTGGGTAAAATCATGCTAGACTTGAAATTTAGGTCTTAAATAGAAGGTTTGTTAGTAATATAGAGATATAGTTACTAACCTAGCATTGTTAATGAGGTTGTGGCTAAATGAATATTCTCTCTTAGTTGTAGCAAGAGATTGTGAATATTAAGTAAGGATATAAACTTGGTTTTGACTTGAGAAAGCTTAACCAAATGATTTTTGAACCTTAGACTAACACATATTATCATTGAAGATACTAATAGAGAGGGATTATATCAAGTTTTATGAAGTGCAAAGGGGATAAATCAAAGAATCTATTTTACTTAGTAATTGTTAGCTTTAAAAATAGTTTGTTATTTTTATCAAAAGTCTTCTGCTACTTGCTAAACTTTAAATGATTCCATTCAACCTAATTAAGAATATTATTTCATTAGTTAACTCGCTTTAGTCATAGTCCTCGTGGGAACGATCTTTACTTATCACTTTATTACTTAACGCGATCCGTGCACTTGCGGAGGCGAACAAGTTTTTGGCGCCGTTGCCGGGGACTATGTACCAAGTCTTTTGAGTTAATTAGTGTAATTGTGTGCTTGATTACGCTTGAATCATTTTCCTCTTTTTATTTCACTTTCTTAATTTTCTTTGTCTTTAAGTGTAGTCCTAACTATTGTTTTTTTTCTTGGTTTTAGTAGTTTTGTCTTACTTGTTGATAAGTTTGATACTCGTTGTGGGATATTTGAATTGTAGGTACTAGTGCTCCGTATGCAAACTGATTTGGAAGTTGTTCTTGAGGGAGTGATTGAAGAATATTTTTCTGAAGATCTTGACACTGAACCGGAGACTCCACCTCTAGTGCAACCTATCCAAGGACCTAAACCTTTACCGATACCAGAGCAACCAAGACCACCACCTCATCCTAATCCATATTTCAATATGGCCAATCTTAATGATGATGATTTGTAGCACACTTTGGATGAGTACATGGAGCAAGAAAGCTCCACCTATCAATTTAGCATCCAGTTCCTCGCTATTCAGGCTCATAATTTTGAGTTGAAACCAATCATGATTCAAATGCTTTAAATGATTGGCTTATTCTTAGGGACTCAGAATGAAGATCCTATTGACCATTTGACACGCTTTGTACAAGTGTGTGAGAACTTCAAATTTCAAGGAGTAACTTCAGATGCACAAAGATTGTGACACTTTCCTCTATCACTTGACAAGAAGGTAAGAGCTTGGCTTACTACTCTACCTCCTAACTCAATCACTACTTGGGATGAAATGACATCCAAATTCAAGGCAAGGTTCATTTCAATGGGTAGACGGGCAGTTCAAAGAGCTGAACTCTTGGGTTTCCAACAAGAGTCAGGTGAACTCTTTCATGAAGTATGGGAGCGATTCAAGGAGATGTGGCGCAGTTGTCCCAATCATGAACAGAAGACATATGTCTTACTTGAAGCATTTGCATCAGGATTGGATGTGTCCACTTCAAATATGCTCAACAATGCCTTAAATGGTGGAATTGGTAAGATGCGAGTTTATGATATATTATAGTTGTATGAGGACATAGCTTCTAGTTCCTTGCAACAATCTGAAAAATCATGTTCTAGCTATCGAACATATAAGGAACCAAGCTCTTCAAGTGGTACAATTGCGTCTAAGGAAATTGTGGCTTCACTTGAAGCAATGGCCAAGAGATTCGATCAACTTGAGTTGAAGATAGAGAGAAATTCTTCCAAGAATGTGAATGTCATCCAAGCTCCAAGTGCTTGTTGTGAAATATGTGGAGAAGCCCACTCCTATGAAGAATGTCATCATACTACGGAGTTAGTGAATTATTTGAATAATAATCAAAGATATCTATGTGGCAACCCTTACTCTAATACCTACAACAAGGGTATGAGGGACCATCCCAACTTCTCTTAGACATAGTGAGAACCCAATCAATCATTATGCTTCAACTAGTAAGCCAATGAGGCCACCGGGCTATGAGCACCCACCAAATCCACAAGAAGGTGATTCTAAGACAAACAAACTTTTGAGGCAACTTCTCAAAGGTCAAGAAGGCTTAATTGGCACGGTTTCCCTTCATGACACGGAAATCAAGAATTTTGAAATACAAATGGGATAAATTGCTTCACACTTGAGTGCTCAACCAAGAAATGACCTCCCAAGTTATACTATCCCTAATCCAAAACGGGATGGAAAAGAGGAATGCAAGGCCATTAACTTGAGAAGTGGCAAGGTGCTACCGGATGTACCTAACTCAAGTAAGCCTAACCCGAAGCAAGATGACCAAGTAATTGTGGATAAAGAAGAAGTTACGGATCAAGCAATCGTAGCTGAAGATGATGACACTAGGAAGAGAAAGCAAACTGAAGAAAGTTTGGATGATGTTGTTAAAAGCAAGAAGGAGAAGCAAGAGATTAATGATGAAAAAAAGAGGAAGGCCACTTCCCCACCATTATGCCACCTCTACCTTTTCCTCAAAGATTCAAAAAGAAAGAGGAAGATGCTCAATTCAAAAAGTTTGTGAACATGTTCAAGCAACTCCATGTCCAAATTCCTTTTGCCGAAGCTGTTAGATATGATTAGTTTTGATGATACCAAATATATATCAAATATTATGAGAGCAAAAGTTTGCATAATATACTTATCTCTTACAATGACTAACTATTATATTTAATGTTATATATCTTATAGATTAAGTCAAAGAGATTGGAGAATGAAGAGTTTGAAGAATTAATGGGAATATCAAGATTCAAGCTTCTAAGAAGAAATACTGGATGTTTCTATGCTCATAAGGGAATTAAGAAGTACTGTAGCAGTACTGTTTGGCACTGTAGCATTATCACTGTAGCAATACGAGTACTGTAGCAACTGCCACTGTTTGGCACTGTTTGGAACTGTAGCATCGAGTGATTTGATGAATCACTCGAGTGATTTGATGAAACCCTCGAGTGATTTGCTCAATCACTCGAGTGATTCTGAGAAAAACGCAATCACTCGAGTGATTCAGCAAATCACTCGAGTGATGTTCAGCATTTCAGAGTATGTTCTTCGTCCAGCTGAGTGAGGTCTGGTTATTTGATCATAGCTCTCACAATACAACTCCAAATGAGACGAAACCAATTGCATATGAAACTAGACTCCCAATGCGTAATTTTGACACCCGAACCAAAATCAAAGGAGCTCATATGAGGGAGATATCAGTGTTAGAAGTTGAACTTCATGTCAGCGTCACTTTCTGGAACAGTCTTGGTATGTTGGCTATAACTCTCAAATCACTGATCCTATTGAGTTGAAACCAGTGCCATATGAAAGTAGACTTCAAGAGCTTTCCATTGATATATAATACAGCAATTTTGGAGTCATATTGGAAAAGTTATGGCATCTTGAAGTTGACCTCTGTTTACTGAAGATCTGGAAACGGATCACTCGAGTGATATGGCATTTCACTTCCAGTGATCAAAAAATCACTGCAAGAAAAATTCACTATTTCAGGTTTCACTTCCAGTGATCTCCAAATCACTCGAGTGATATTTCAACTTTGCCAAATCACTTCCAGTGATCTCCAAATCACTTCCAGTGATATCTCAGATTTTCCATTTCACTTCCAGTGATCTCCAAATCACTCGAGTGATATCTCAACTTTGCCAAATCACTTCCAGTGCGCCTGAAATCACCGGAAGAAAAATACACTATTTTGAAAATCACTTCCAGTGAATGTCAAATCACTCGAGTGATGCGCCAAGTTTTCCAAATCACTTCCAGTGATCTTGAATCACTCGAGTGATACCTGAAAGTTTCCAAATCACTTCCAGTGAATCAAAAATCACTGCAAGAATATTTCACTGTTTGCCAAATCACTTCCAGTGATCTTGAATCACTCGAGTGATGTTTGAAAAGTTGCAAATCACTTCCAGTGGATTCAAAATCACTGCAAGAAGAAATCACTATTTACAAAAAACACTTCCAGTGATTCCAAATTCGCTCGAGTGAAACATGGAAATTTCAAGATCACTTCCAGTGCAAGGCGAAATCACTTCAGGAATATTTGACTGTTTTGAAAATCACTTCCGGTGACATGAACTCCACTCAAGTGATTGTCCATTTCAACTGATCACCTCCAGCACCATTCTTGATCACTCCCAGTCAAATATCAGTTACCTCATATCACTTACAGTCAGTGATTACTCAATTCACTCTTCATAGTTCCAGTGACAGTATATCAGTTTGAATCAGAATAACTTCCCGTGAAGATCAAATCACTTCCAGTGAACCAGAATGCACCTCCAGTAAAAGCCAGTATGCCTCAGTTCACTTTCTGTAAGATAATATCCAAGCGAGTGATTATGTTGATTTTGCAAATCACTTCCAGAGACATGCCAAGATCAACTTATATGAAGTTTTATCAGTTTCACTTCTTGTCAGCATCTATGATCACTCAGTACACTCTTCACTGAATCAGAATCACTTCCAATGACAGTCACATCCAGAAATCAAGATTACTGCCGGTGAAATGCTTATGCAGTCAAGAGTTAATTGTTTTATCAAAATCACCTCCAGTGAAATCAAGTTGACTTCCAATGATTCTTCCATTTTCTGAAATCACTTCCAGTGAAGTCTTTAATCACCCGAGTGATATTTTCTAACGGCTATTTCTCTGAGTGGATTTACAGGTGTTATGCACTACCGATCACATGGCTTACACGGATCAATATTCAAACGACAACTATTCGTGGGCGGTAGCAAAATTCATAAGTAACGGAAGATAAATACTATTGCATCTGTCAGACCAATGGGCAAACTGTAAGAAACGCTGAAGCATCTGTCAGAGCACCACGATCAATGGGCATAACCGTTAAACTTTCTGTCTGAGTACACGATCAGCTTACAACGGGAAAATATTTGAATAGACACAACGGCTCTCACAGCTTCTGCTATATAAGCTCAATCTTTCAAAAATCAGATGAGAGAGACAACATCGAACTGAGATACACACGAGCAAGCTGAAACATGAGAACCCAACTACGCCAACATGCTGTTATCATAAGTCTTCACCTCACATACTCTCTGCTCTTATCAGTTTACAATATCATGTACATTTGAGAGTGAATATTTGTATTGTACTTCAGTGAGCATTCATACACTCTATAAGAGAGCTTGTAAACACTTCATCTGTATTTCAGAAGTGTTCTCAAGGTAGAGGGACCTTGAGAGGATTGATCACCTTACGGGGAAAGTTGTAGAGCGAATTGTCAGTAAGACTTTCTGCTCGTAAGACTTACAAGGTGCAAGCAGTAGAGAATGTTACTGCTCGTAAGACTTACAGTGGTGTAAGCAGGAGAGAACGTTGCTGCTCATAAGACTTGCACGAGTAAGCAGGAAAGAAAGGTCTTCGGATTGCTTTGCTCGACTTGCTGTAAGAAAGAGTAAACCTTACAATGTATAAGGGGGAGTTACTCTTGTGAATTTGTAGAGGCTTTTCTTGTGCTCGGTTAAACAAGAAGATAGTGGATTGGAAATCTCAGGAGGAGCCTGGGGACTGGACGTAGGTCATCGTGGATTGGACCGAACCAGGATAAATCACAGTTTGCATACTCTCTTCCCTATGCTTTTACATTTCCAGCATATATGATTTACATATCAGCTTATGTTTCTATACTTCCGCATGTATTGATTTGATAAGTTGCGAAAAGAATTTAAAAGATCATACTTTCTTATCACACACCCAATTCACCCCCCCTCTTGGGTGTCAGCCAGTTCTAACAGAAGCTTTAGAAAGCATGCCTAAATATGCTAAGTTCCTCAAAGATGTTTTATCCAAGAAGAGGCGATTCAATGAATTTGAAACTATGGCATTGACTAAAGAGTGTAGTACGGTTATTCAATGAAAGTTGCCCACTAAGCTTAAGGATCCAGGAAGCTTCTACATCCCTTGCAACATTGGTACTAACTTCAATGGTAAAGCTTTCTGTGACTTGGGTGCAAGCATTAATTTGATGCCTTTAGCTGTTTTCAATTAATTGGGTTTGGGAGAGCCAAGGCCCACTACAGTAACCCTTCTCTTTGTAAATCATAGTATTTCTAAACCTAGAGGAATCATTGAAGATGTCCTAGTTAAAGTGGACAAGTTTATCTTTCCAGCAGACTTTGTTGTGCTTGATTGTGAAGTTGATTGGAAAATTCCCCTCATTCTTGGCCGTCTATTCTTAGCTACTACAAGAACCCTCATTGATGTAAAGAAGGGTGAGATCACTTTGAGGGTTGATGATGAGAAAGTGATATTCAACATGCCAAAAGCCTTGAAGTTTCATGATGATTCAGCTCAATGGTCTTTTGTTGATATATTAGATTCAGTTATTCCTCAAGAATCATATGCCTCCATGATCAAAGACCCTTTAGAGGCATTTTTTTATTGGTGATAAGAGCTTGGAGGAGTTTGATGATGAAGCTATTAAAAATCTCTTTCGTATGGAATCATTTCCTCATTCAAGGTCAAGGACTTTTGAACCACTTGAGGTATCCGATGCCTTAAGCACCCCATTAAAGCTTTCTATTGAAATTCCTCTGGCTCTAGAGTTAAAGACACTACCTTCTCATCTCAAGTATGCCTATCTTGGGACTTCTAATACTCTACCGGTGATCGTATCTTCTATCCTCTCTGATTTACAAGAAGAGAAACTCCTAAAAGTCTTAAAAGAGCACAAGCGTGCCATTGGGTGGACTATAGCCGATATCAAGGGAATAAGCCCTTTTATTTGTATGCATAAGATTTTATTGGAGGATGATCACAAAACCTCCATTGAGCATCAGAGGCGCTTGAATCCAATGATGAAGGAAGTAGTTAAGAAGGAAATTCTCAAATGGCTCTCAGCTGGAATTGTATATCCTATCTTTGATAGTTCATGGGTGAGCCTAGTTCAATGTGTTCCTAAGAAGGGCGGCATGACTGTAGTGGCTAACACCCAAAATGAACTAATTCCTACTCGCACAGTAACCACATGAAGGGTGTGTATGGACTACCGGAAGCTTAACACTGCTACAAGGAAGGACCACTTTCCGTTGCCATTTATTGATCAGATGCTTGACAAGCTAGTGGGTAAGGAGTTCTTCTATTTTCTATATGGTTATTCAGGGTATAATCAGATTGCTATAGCCCCAGAAGACCAAGAGAAGACGACTTTTACTTGTCCCTATGGCACCTTCGCTTTTAAAAGAATGCCATTTGGACTTTGCAATGCTCCAGCCACATTTCAAAGGTGTATGATGTCTATTTTCGCTGATATGATTGAGAAAACCATTGAAGTATTTATGGACGATTTTTCTGTTTTTGATCAATCTTTTGATTCTTGCTTGGATAATTTGGATGCGGTACTTAAAAGGTGTGAAGAAACCAATTTGATTCTCAATTGGGAGAAATGTCACTTCATGGTGTAAGAAGGCATTGTACTTGGCTACTGGGTGTCTAAGAAGGGCTTGGAAGTGGATAAAGCCAAAATTGCTACCATTGAGCAATTACCTCTACCTACAAGTGTGATGGGCGTACGAAGCTTCCTTGGCCATGCCGGGTTCTATAGGAGATTCATCAAATATTTTTCCAAGATTGCCAAGCCACTTTCCAAGTTATTGGAAAAGGATGTGGATTTCAATTTTGATGGTGAGTGCTTTCACGCTTTTGAGGAGTTGAAGAAGTGTCTCATTTCTTCTCCTATCTTAGTAGCTCTGGATTATGGTTTACCCTTCATTATTATGGCCGATGCTAGTGATTCTGCAGTTAGGGTTGTTCTTGGGCAAAAGGCAGATAAGCTATTCCATCCCATCTACTATGCAAGCAAGACTCTTGATTGTGCCCAACTTAATTACACAACCACCGAGAAGGAATTACTTACCATAGTCTATACTTGTGAGAAGTCACGGCCTTATATTGTGGGTACTAAGGTCATTATCTATACTGATCATTCAGCGTTAAAGTACCTACTCACAAAGAAGGATTATAAGGCAAGACTAATTCAATAGGTGCTTCTACTTCAAGAGTTTGACTTGAACATCATTGATCGAAAAGGCACCGAGAATCAAGTGGCGGACCACCTTTCACGGTTGAGTACTGAGGCTCAACATGATGCTTCTGATGAGATCCATGGGTTATTCCTGGATGAGCAGCTTTTCTTTGTTGATACTTCATCCATACTATGGTTTGCTGACTTTGTCAACTACTTAGTTTGTGGGGTTTTACCTCCAGATTACAATTCTCATCAAAGGCGAAAGTTTTTACATGAGGTGAAGAAGTACTTTTGGGATGAACCATACTTGTTCAAGAGGTGCCCTGATCAGCTTATTCGAAGGTGTGTCCCAGAGAATGAACAAGAGTGCATTTTGTATTGTTGCCACTCTTCTGATTATAGTGGCCATTTTGGAGGGGAGAAAACTGCTACAAAGGTGATTCAAAGTGGGTTCTATTGGCCCTTTCTATTCAAGGATGCATATGCCTTTGTTCTCCAATGTGATAGGTGCCAAAGAGTAGGGAACATATCAAGAAGGAACGAGATGCCATTGAATAGCATGCTGGAAGTTAAACTTTTTGATGTTTGGGGGATTGATTTTATGGGTCCCTTTCTTAAGTCATTCAACAATGAATATATCTTAGTTGGAGTTGACTATGTCTCTAAATGGGTTGAGGCCATTGCATGTGTTACCAATGATACTAAAACGATATTGAAATTCCTTAAAAAGCACATTTTTACTAGATTTGGAACACCGAGAGCAATTATCAGTGATGGCGGTTCACACTTTTGCAATCACAAATTTCAAGCCTTGATGAAGAAATATGGTGTCAAGCATAAGGTTTCCTTGCTTTACCACCCACAAACCAATGGCCAAGCAGAAATTTCCAACCGGGAGATCAAAAACATCCTTGAGAAGATATTGAATACTACTAGGAAGGATTGGTCTTCAAAGTTGGATGATGCTTTATGGGCATACCGAACAGCCTACAAAACACCTATAGATATGTCTCCATATCGCTTGGTGTTTGGGAAAGCGTGCCATTTATCGGTAGAATTGGAGCATGGGGCATATTGGGTGATTAAAAAGCTCAACTTTGATCCTCAAGCAGTGAGAGAAAAGAGGCTACTCCAACTTAATGAGTTAGATGAACTTCACCTTACTGCTTATGAGAATGCAAGGATTTATAAAGAAAAGACCAAGAGGGACCATGATAGCAAAATTGTTCCTAAGAGCTTTGAATCAGGTCAAAAGGTTCTCCTTTACAACTCCAAGTTGAGAATATTTACTGGGAAGCTGAAATCTCGATGGTCCAGCCCATTCACAGTGGTTCAAGCATCTAAATTTGGTGATGTGGAGTTGGAGAATGAAAAAGGAGAGAAATTCAATGCTAATGGTCAACGATTGAAGCATTGTTGGGGTGGAGATGTGGATAGGCTGGTTTCCACCATCTACTTGTCTAATGAAGAGTGACCAACATGAAGAGTCAAGCCAAAGACTATAAACTAAGTGCTTCTTGGGAGGCAACCCAAGTTCTAAACTCAATCTTTTTATTTTTTTTATGTTTTCAGTGTGTTTTTAGTAGTTTTATGTTTGATCCTTGTTTTTTGTAGGAATGAAGGATACCCAATGAAGAATGTGCAAAGCTGATGCAAAAGAGGGAAAAGTTAGGAGAAAACATGAAGTTTGTGGAAGGTGGAGATGAAATGCATTTCAGGGAAGCCCACTTGATTTTGAGCTTCTATATAAGATTTTGGAATGCATATATGACTATTGATCAATTTTGAGTAGTACTAATACTACCTTAAAAGTGTAGTTGATTCTGACTCTATTTTGAATTGTGTGTGACATGAACTTGTGGTGGTATTGTTTTATATGTTGAAAGGTGTAAGAATGCTAATGAAATTTATCATAATCTTCATGTTCATGATGCATTTTTTTGTGTGGAAGAGAGTTTGGATTTGATAAATTGATTTTGGCATTTAGATGAATGCATGATACTTGTTTGATGGTATTTGGATGATTTTTGGGGGTGATTGTTATGCTGATATTTTTTGTTTGAATCTGTCAAGAAATTGGCTTTGGCTTACAAGTTGTGTGCTGAAGTCAATCTAGTGTTTTTCTGATAAATTTCGCTCATTGTGTAATATGCTTCAGCATACAGGGCGTTGGTTGAAGCACAGTTTTCCCATGTGTGTGTTTGTGCTCTCTGTGTCATAAGCTTCAGCACACAAGATGTGTGCTGAAGCCAAGTTTCATAGAGACTTTCTGTGTTAAAAGCTTCAGCACACAAGGCGTGTGCTGAAGCCAAGCTTCACTTAAAAATAAATAAATAAATAAATAATAAACCATATATATATATATATAGTGTCCCTCCTTTACCCTTCCATTCTTTATCTTATCCCTATTCTACCCTTATGAATATGGTCCACTACTGGGTCCCCATTCATTCTTCAATTCCAAACCCTAATCCCCAAATGTCATTTCCTCCTTCAATCACAAACCCTAATCTCCATTGAACTTCCATTTCTCTCAACGCCCCAGCTTACTCTCAGCTCTCTCAAGCATTTATCTCAGTTTTTCCTCTTCCCTAAGCTCTCTCAACTCTATCGCCCTCAGCTCTCCGTCACTCTCTCCTCTTCCGTAAGCTCCGTCGCAACTCCTCTTTTTCCCTTAGCTCTCTCGATTTAACGCTTTCTCCTTTTCTCAGCTCACAGCCCCCCATTTCCTTTAGCCGACAGACCATCACCATCTTCTTTTGCCTCCATTTCAACTCATTCACCGTATCGTCTCCCTCTTCTCTCAGCTCACACTCTGTCACCACACCATCGCAACTCAAGATCTCAGTTTCTTCTCAGCGCCACTGCCCTCTCATTTCCTCCTCCGTCATTCTAAAGCCTGCCACTTTTCCTCCACTGAACCCCACATCTGATCTCAAATATCCATTTCCGACAGCTCTCACTCTCAGCTTCTATACCGTAGATCCTTGTCAGCTCCGTCACTTGTCTTCCATGTAATATCCCGAATTTTGAGAATAGAGGCTTAAGATTTAGCCTAAATTAAGGGGACTGCTAGACCTCAATTTATCAAATGTCCTAGTGGGACATGGTATTATTTCTTAAAATTCCTTTATATCCTTGGATATTAAAAGGAATTATATTGGTGAGTTAAAGAGCTCAGGGAATAACAAAACGAAGTGATTGGAAGTCACACACAATATAGTAAAATGGAACACAAAGTAATTTTGCTACCGGTAAAATTCCTGGTATGGCAGTGATTATTGTGTGACATGTTTCAATGGGTAAATGATGTCCAAAAATTTTGAAACTTTCCATAATAAAATTATACTTACCAAGCTTTAATTTGATAGGTCATATAAGTCATTTAGAGCTATATACAAAGAGAAATGAATTTTTAAAATTAGCCTAGTGAAATTAACTATTTTCTGGGGCAGCCTCCAAATATTAAATTACTTAGAATATTGAGCTTCTAATTGGCCAAAGTTTATATTTTTCCATAAAACTAGACTCAATGAGGGTCGTTTAGCCTTTAGAATCACTCTAATTGGATATTTGTAAAATTAGATATTAATTTTCAAAGTTTAATGAAAATTCTGCCAGATTGAATATTTTGTGTGAAAATTTGATATTTGGACCAATGGGAGCTTGACACTTGGAAAATTGAATTGGTTAATTCATTTAACCATTATTTCATCATCTTCTTCCTCATTTTTTGCGTGCAAATCAGAATTTAGAGAGAGAAGAGAGAAATTTTGAGTTGCCGAAACACTTCCGAATCAGCATCTTCTCGTAAAGTTCCCTTCACAAAAATTCTTCTACTCATCACGAGCTTCATTTCTTCGGTTTTAGATTTTTGTTTGGAGGTGGTTGTCATCGTCTCACCGGCCGGAGTGTTGCCAGAATTCCAAACAGTCTGCGAAAACAGGTAGAGGTAAGCGTAAGCTTCCTTATTAATCGATTGGTTTGTCGTTTGGATGAGTATAAAGGAAGTTGAGTACTATTCATGGATGGTTTAAAATGGTGTTTTCAATGGCTAAGTTATTTCTAATGAGTGTTTAAATAGATAATCATTTGATTAGAAGTAGAAAGGAAGTGATTAAGTCAAAGAAAACAAGAAACCGACAAACTCTTCCCGAGAACTTTGATTTTTCTGTGCTGTGTTGTCATGGAAGAGGAGTTGGAATTTGATGATTTTGATGCTTCCATTGTCTTTAGGAGGAAAAATTGTGTAGGAATACAACTGTTCATGATTTTTGGATGCTTGTATATGAATTTGAGAATTTATGAAGTAAGATTGTTCATAGTGTTAATTTGCCCTGTCTGTAGCACTGTTGTTGTGTGTGGTGTTTTAAGGGCCAAACCTTGTCCAATGACAATGAAAAGAGCTTTAAATATAGGTAATATGAAAGATTTGGACAAGTATGCTAGGAGTTATGAGTTTTCAAATTCTGGTCACGTGAAATTGGGCAATTCTGGAGCAGTGTCTAATGAAATGGAATTATGTACTTATGAGAGTGCTTTTAGCTTATGGGTATATTTTTCCCTTAAATTATACTTATAGAGCGTTCCATAGAACTTGGAATCACTCCATTTGGATTTTTGTACATTTAGTTATGATTTTTACAAGTTTGGCCAAGAATCAGGACGGTGAAATTCTGAGCAGCGAGATTCTTGGCCACGGCCAAAATGTTTCTATCTAGATTTTAGCCGCGGCCAAAACCTTCAAATTTCAAGATTTCATGTTTTTTAGGGAAATTGATCTATTTAGCCCTCCTTAGCTTCTTGGGCCTTAATATACACTTCCAATGACCCACAATCATGACTCTAATGATGTGATTGGGTATCTAGGGCCATGGAGAAGTCAGGAATGAAGAGGAATGGAAGAATTTCCAAGAAGCTCCAATGGTTGGAAGATGAAAAAACAAAAGAAAGGACTATGGTCCACCAGGTAGTGAACTTACCTTACCTGCATGTAGTTGATATATATGTCTTGCATTGATTATGTGACTGCTTTGCCTATTTGTGTGGAACATGTATGATTGGTTGAAGCTCTATTATATTTGTGCAATGACCATATGTATGTCATAACATTGAACACGCAACATGTCATTATGTTGGCATGAAATAGTGTAGGTAAGCATGTCATGCATTCATATATATCTGGCATGCATAGTGGTAATGTTTGCTACTGAGATTCTCTCTAATCTCACTCCTCCCAACCAACCATTTAGACTGGTGAAGAATGCATGGAAATATGCAAGGAGGAGATATGAAGATGAGTGAAGATTGAAGCGTGAGGCGCTATCTTCTGTATAGGTGTAAAGGTTGTACTAGTTTTGTGATTATACATTTGATGTATATGTGTATGTATGAATGTATGAATAAAGTTTAGCAGGGAATAGCTCTTAGTTTATTTAAAGTAAAACGCTCGCATACTCTGATTGTAATGAAACTAAGAGCCGGTGATGTATTAATGACGTAGTGAATATTATGAAAATGTGTTTAAAGTATTCTACCATTCAGAAAACCCTCTCAGCCTTAGGTTCAAATCCTGAGTTGAGAGCAGGGATTTATGAACGTTTTGTAATGTTGGGTAGTCTAGAGTTAAATCCTGGTTCCACAATGGATTTCACTAGTCACTTATACTCATTTATGAGTATTGAGAATAAGGTGTTACATTCCACTTCAGCTCATTTTCAGTCCAGTCTTCACTTTGGGTTTCTGTCATTTAAGCTCGATAGCTGTGGGGTTTTAATCTTACTCTCACTGCCTTGACCGTCGGGAGCAAAGAGCTGTGACCAAAGCTCATTTCTCGCCCCTCTGTTTGACAGTTTCAACCAAGTCGGCCATTATTGTTCTTTTCTTGTGGTTGATTTGTTCCTTCCCTTCTGCTGTTAGTTATCCCTGTTATTCTGTAAGTGGTATTGTTTTCCCCTCTTCCCCTGTCATTTCAGATTTCTGGATGGATTAAAGGGAAGCTTTGACTCGGGACCTATAATGTCTGGTCAGTTCATGGAGATTATAACTTGAGAGCTAAAGCTTTAATTCTTTTGAGTTTTTCATTTCCTAGCTGGTTCTGTCTATGCTTGGTTATCATGAGAACTAAAATATATCCTTGAATTCTAGAACTTGTGGATAACTAAAATAAGTTTTTGCAAATATAGGGAGGTAATTGCGTCAAAATAATTAGCTGTTAGTTATTCTCTTGATGAGCCACATATGACCAAGCATTTTGGAAATTATGCTCTAACAAGTTTTTGGGACTGTTGAGAACTAGGCTTGAACTTATAATGTGATTTGAGGATTAGTAGCTAGTGATTACGTCCTGAAATTGCTGAATCATTTTGACACTATTCGCTATTGTTCTTAGCATAATGGATTGATTAATCATTGTCACATGCTGCTGAGTTTTGAGGTTATGAATCTATGAGTTGTTGGCTTGAGTTTGATTACATTAGTTTGATTGTGGAATATGGTATAAACTATTACAAAGGACATGCTAAACTTTAGCTTAAACATATAAGGTTGGAGTTGAGGATTAGTTCTTTGTAGACAATTCCTAGCATAATTGCATATGTTTAGCTATACTTATCCATGAATGTACTGGAGCCCTCTATCTTTGCAAGTTGAAGGTGCTGCTCTCCTTTGGTATAGAACTCATTTGCAAAGCCTATGTGTTCAATTAAGCTTACATGTGCTAATTATGTAGGAAATGTCTCCAAGTTTAAAACCGCAACTACAATACCACATGCTATTGGGGAATATTCGTTAGCACTCACTTTAGTTGCTGGTTAAAATCCTTGGTTCTTTTTGGATGCCTCTTTGATCTTATCCTTAGGATGATTATTGGAGTAAGCACTGTAAATTGTTAATCTACAAATTGCTCTGAAATCTTTTCAGTGCTGATTTTTAATGGAAAAAGAAATGTTTCTTTTACCATCTGAGGTGTCATTGGCAATGTATTTCTTACTTGAAAAGGGTCATTCCTACCTTAATTCCAAAAGATTTCAGAATCACTTGTAGATTTGCATTTAGATTAACTAGTGCTAGAAATTCACTCCAGAGATTTTAGAAGGACTGATGAGAAGTAGGTTGGAATTTAAAATGTGATTTGAAGATTACTGCCAACAATTTCTGCTCCTGGCTTACTTCAAATAGTATCTGGAATGCATGATTTGGTTGCTCTTCACTTTTGTTAGCATGTTCTGTGCATGAGTGATTTTCATGAGAACTGAAGAGTATGATTGAATTCTGAATACTTGTGGATGCTAATCCTAAGTTTTAGAATTTAACTTTAACCTGTAAGATGTCACCTGGGAAGTAAAATTTTTATCAAATTTCCCCTGTTTGGAGATGTTCTCTTGATTATCCTCATATGTTGGGTGGTGTTGGATGTTTTACTCTTTCATGTTACATGGCATCTTGGAACTTAGGCTTGAATTTGGTATATTTCATTGGTGTGGAGGCAATGAAGAATAGGATTAAGCTTGGAATTCCTGTGGATGGATTTGGATTAGTTAGAATTCAAGTTTGAGGGTATTTTCCTTTCTTTTAGGATAGTTTCAATCAGGTTTGTTTCTTTTTATTTGATTTCATTGTATTGAGTTTTGTTTTGTGTGTGTTTTGTGTTTTTTTTAGGACTGCTATAGCACGAATAACTACTGCTTCTACCTTTTTCTTAGACTCCGGTTAACCCTTTGACTGATATACTGCTAGCTTATGCTTAGTGAGCATATTCTTGGTACCTGTTTTGGATGTGTATATTTTGAAATTTGGCCTGTAAATGTGACTGCTGCTTCAGGACACTCAATAGATGCTACTTGATGCTGGCTACTGATGGCTAGTGCTCTTTGACATTCTTGTTAACATGTGAATATGAATTGCCTAGCTACTGATAGCTAGTTTGAGTGGTTTATATAATTGTCTTTGTCTAATGACTATGTCTGTTGTGATTGTCAATTGTCTGTTGTGATCCAATGATATAAATTGATGCTTTAGATGTTATATTAGGTAGGAAATTTTTATTAATATATATGGATGAGTGCATTATAGTGATGAAACATGTTTTTCAAGAGTTTTTAAGTAATTTATGCACTATTGGAGTTAAATTTATTGTGGATGTGCCTGTTGAAGGGCTTTATGGCAAATTAGGTTATATACCTTTATTTTAAGTTTATGATTTTAGAATCCTCTTTGGAATTCCTCAAAACTTTTGATTTATTTTATAAAATTTGAAAAACTGATTAGGGCAGTTCATAAAATGCGATTGAGCCTTTCAAACATAGCTAATTGATGTGATTTCCCTTTTTGAACCCTTATTTGGAGCCTATTTGAAAAACCAATTGAAGATTCTTATTGAAAAACCTAACACTTACCTACCTTAGCCAATGTAAAAAACCATAATTTCCCTTGCTTTGAGATAGATGATAAGTGATTGGGTGGTGGAATGTGGTGATGTTATACAAAGTTACAAAAATATTAGGAAAAGAGTGTTAAAAAAAAGGAAAGAAAGAAAGTTCACAATATATAGAAATTAAGCACACAAAAAAACTACAAAGAAGGCTTGATATGAAAAGATCAAATTGGTTCAAGTTTGGGGGGAGTATGTTTCATGAGAAAAGAAAGAAAGCACTTGAATAGCTGTCATCTATCTCAATGTATTTGATTGATTATCCTTTACCTTTTCTTTGGAAAACCTCTACCCCTGGTCCCATTACAAGCTAAGAAAAGTCCCTTTGATTTTTGAGTTGAGTGAAATGAATCAGAAGAAAAGAGTTGAGTGAAATGAATTAGAAGAAAAGAGGAAGAAATTAGGGGAATATAAAATTATTTGTTTAAATATTGGTATATGATTTGAAGTGTTGCTCTGAACTTTGACTAGTGCAAAAGGAATGAATGTTGACTCCATTCACACACTCACACTTAAGAATTCTTGAAAAACATGTTTTAAATCTATGAAGCTTTCATCTATACATATTGTAATCATTTCTTGTTTAATATAATTACTTGAGTAGTTGATGAGGATAACGTGTTCTTACACAAATGATGAGTGACTGACTCCTTCAGTGAGGATGTATTTCTTTGCTTGAGGACAAGCAAAAGCTTAAGTTTGGGGGTGTGTTAACACCTAGAAATTGATAGCATTCTAGCACATTTTCTTCTCTTTTCACCTATTTTTTTGTATAATTTGTGCATATTAAAAGAGTCAATAGAAGAAAATGTGCATATTAGAAAAACAAGCCAATGTTGAAGATATACTTGTGTAGAGCTTAAAATTTGTGTGTTTTAATTCAAAGAAAAAAAGATGAGAATGCATCCTCTCTTTTGTAGGAGTGTAAAGATACTTTGGGAAGTTTTGAAGGACTAAAGAGCAATGCTTATAGCAAAAAAGATCAAAGAAAGCTAAAAGGAGGAAGTGCTGTGTTGTTGGCTTCAGCCAACAACACATGTGCTGAAGCAGACGTGGTCAGAACTTACTGTGTCATATGCTTCAGCACTTGACCCTTGGCTGGAGCCAACGAAGATCAACTTACTGTGGCATATGCTTCAGCACACAACAGTGTGCCGAAGCACACGAACAACAGTACAACCTTGCGTTTTACTTGCTAAAGCGCTTGAGGAGGCTTTTTAAGGAAGGGATAGGCCGAAAATAGGGAATTCTGTAGTTTTCAAGTGTTCTTAAGAGCTTGTGTGCTAGGGTTTTAGAGTCTAAGAAAAGCATTGAGTTGGGTTGAAGTTTGGAAGGCACTTAGAGCTTCAAATCTTGGTTTTTTCCCATTCTTCTTCTCTTTCTTTGCTGGATTTTGACTATGGCTGTAATTATTCCATATAGTTATAGCTATTTTATAATTATGTGTAGCTAAACTCTTCACTCTAGGGTTGTTTTGAGCCTTTGTATGGATTAAGACTTGATTATTCATCTCTTTTGGTTGATAATGGTATATATGTGTTGATTTTACTCTTTTCTTAATGCTTCTAAATGTTTGGCCACCATTTAGATTGAATTGTTCATTTGGATTTGACTTAAGAAAGCTTATCTATATGAAGAACTTGGGTAAAATCATACTAGACTTGAAATTTAGGTCTTAAATGGAAGGTTTGTTAGTAATATAGAGATATAGTTACTAACCTAGCATTGTTAATGAGGTTGTGGCTAAATGAATATTCTCTCTTAGTTGTAGCAAGAGATTGTGCATATTAAGTAAGGATATAAACTTGGTTTTGACTTGAGAAAGCTTAACCAAATGATTTTTGAACCTTGGACTAACACATATTATCATTGAAGATACTAATAGAGAGGGATTATATCAAGTTTTATGAAGTGCAAAGGGGATAAATAACCCTAGGTTTCTTTTAATACTTGAAATCAAAGAATCTATTTTACTTAGTAATTGTTAGCTTTAAAAATAGTTTGTTATTTTTATCAAAAGTCTTCTGCTACTTGCTAAACTTCAAATGATTCCATTCAACCTAATTAAGAACATTATTTCATTAGTTAACTCGCTTTAGTCATAGTCCTCATGGGAACGATCTTTACTTATCACTTTATTACTTAACGCGATCCGTGCACTTGCAGAGGCGAACAGGAATACAGAAACTAGCATCCCAGAGGTTATGAAATATTTGATGTCCCTTGACGAGGTTAAGCGAGACAAAGCCTTTGGGGTACGATGTATGTGGGCTCTGAAGCCGAAGGCGCGTAGGTAGTTTTTTGTCTCATTGAAAGGAGATCCTGAGTACTTGATCGAATGGTTGCATTTCATCATAGGAGAGCAATTGATCTACTTGAACTTGATGTTTACTTTACTCAGTTGCCTTAAGACATGTTTAGTTTTTATTGTTTTAATATTTACACTTAATTGACTTGTCCTTTCAAACGATATGATGTAGTTGATAGGTGTATGCTACTGTTATGTTTCGTAATTGTGTTGCTCACACCTCAATTTAACCACAATCACTGTTATATCAATGGAAAATCGTAATAACTAATACAGATTGCAAGGGATGGAGGAAGATGAAGATAGTGACGACACCTCAACTATTGAGGCTGAGTTAGTTGAATATGAACAACTATGCGTGTTGGTTTCACAATGCATGATGCCATATGTATGCAGACAACCGCGTAGAAGGAGCAAGCAAACGGGTTACTATTGGGTACAATGAATATTGGCCAGTGAAGGTTCCGAATGTCATAAGATTTTTAGAATGGAAACACATGTCTTTTATAGTTTATGCAATAAGTTAGGTGAGCATGGATTAAGCAATTCTAAGAATATAGGTGTCGAAGAAATAGTTGCGACAAATCTTCTAACATTTAGGAAAAACTATAAGTAGGCTTCTACACACAGTTTTGGAGGCCTGCCTTAATCTTGCATTTGAAATTATCAGGCCATGTAATCTTGAATTCCGTCAATGTCATCCAAAAATAGTAAATGATAAACGATGTTACCCATATTTCAAGGATGTCATTGGGGCTATTGATGGCACTCACATCAAGTATGTGATAACTGGACCAGGGCGAGATAAATTTATCGGGAGGAAAGGATATCCCACACAGAATGTTATAGCTGTTTGTGATTGAGATATGTGCTTCACATTTGTGTTAGCGGGCTGAGAAGGTTCAGCATATAATGCTCGTTTTTTTCACTCAACTGTCTCAAATCCAGCCATGAATTTCCCCTGTCCACCCCAAGGTACATTTCTGTATATTTCAATTACTATTCTTTGTCTTCGTTTCATTTTTCTGTATAATCTGACTATTTTAGTTATTCTTACACTTGTTAGGCAAGTATTACTTGGTCGATTATAGCTACCCAACACCAGTTGGGTATCTTGGTCCGTACAGATGTGAACGTTATCACCTCCCAGAATTCAGGAATCGATGGGGGTTTTGGAATCCTAATGAAGCCTTTAATTTTTGTCATTCAAGTTTGAGGTGCACAATAGAAAGGACGTTTAGAGTGTGGAAAAATAGGTTTGAAATTTTACAAAAAATGCAGAAGTATAGCTTCGACACATAAGTCCGCATTGTCTGTGCAACTATGGCTATACATAATTTCATTAGAAGAAACTCCTAAACTGATATGAATTTTACGGATGCAGAAAATGAGAATGTAGTTGATGTTGATGATAGTCAAGATCAAGAGCCATTGTCGACAAACGATGTTTGGACGTCTTCAACTCAAATGAATAATGTTCGTGACACCATCATGGACCAAATTGTATAGGACCTTAATGCATGAGTAGTTCTGTTATATTTTACTGTAGAAAAAAACTTTAAATTTGCATCATTTGTAATTTATTCAAGTTTTTATTTTAATTTTATTATGTCATTTACTATTGCCAAATTTTTAAAGTTATTTTTTCTCATTTTCCATAATTTATAAAATTATTTCTCTTAAATATCACAAAAGCCACTTACACAAAAGCCAAACCAAACACCTTTTCACTTATATAAAAGCACTTATCCAATCGCCAAACCAAACATAAATCACTTAACATAATTTGACTTTTACCCAATCTGACTTTTCCAGAAGTCAGATTGCAAATAAGCCACTTTTCTCATCGCTATTCCAAACACACCCAATAATTTCTTTACTTTGGGTCAATTACATATAACTCCCTGACATTTCAAAGTTTAAATTTAAACCCCCGACCTTTCATTTTTTTAACTATTAATCCCTTGCTGTTAAATGACCATTATCTTTTTAATGGAAATTGCTACATCAGATTATGAGATGGCATGTGTCATCCTACGTGGCATACTGTGTAAAATTACTACATAAAACCCTCTGAATTTTGAATGGTTGTAGATAACCCCTTGAACTTTGATCAATTACAAATAACCCTCTTGAAATTTCAAAATTTACATTTAAATCCCTTAAAATTTTATTTTATAATAAATAAACCTCATGTTGTTACTTTAACCATTTTAATAAATTTATTAATTTTTTTTATTTTCATTTGTCAATAAAAATAGTTTTCTTGTATGAAAAATACTAGAAGAATAATATTTAAAAATATAAAAATAAAACTGTCATCATTTTTATATCATTTACTTATTTTCAGGGGTTAATTGAGCATTGATGTATAAAATTGTCATTATTTGTGTTAAATATATTTTTAGAATGATTAAGCATTGATAATTTAAATATTACATTTTTGTTAGAGGATAGCTCTTGCCCCCATTAATTTTTTATTAGTAATGCATTTTTTTTAATTAGAGGTTCAACGTTTATTTTATATTTTTCTAAACATTATTCTTCTAGTTTTGGTCATACAAAAGAACTATTTTAATTAACAAACGATAATAAAAAATTTAATAAATTAATTAAAATGATAGAAAGTAATGACATGTTGTTTAATATTATAAATAAAAATTTTAAAGGAATTAAATTTAAATTTTAAAATTTCTGAGGCTTATTTATAATTGATCAAAATTTAGATGGTTCTCTGCAACTGTTCAAAGTTCAGCGAAGTTTTATGAAATTAGTAATTTATACATGATGCCACGTAGGTTGACACATGTCATCTCATAATTTGATGTAATATTTTCCGTTAAAAATATAACAGTCACTTAACGGTAATGATTAATAGTTAACAAATGAAAGGTCATAGAGGTTAAATTTAAACTTTGAAATTTCAGAAGTTATATGTAACTTACCCAAAGTTCAATGGAGCTTAGTATAATTTAGCCTTAATTTAACTATTTATTTCATTCTATTATTGGTAATTTAATCTCTTCATGTTATTATTTATATTTTTTGTTTTTTATTTTATTTTGTTTTTTCTTTTAATATCAAATATTATTTTTAAAACTATTTTTATTTATTTATTTATTTAAATTATAATTTATTCATTTAATTTTCAAATTTTTTACTACTAATTATTAAATTTATGAATTAAAATATAAATTTAATTAATACATAATTATTAATTCATTTTAAGGGTAAAACGAGTATTTTCCTTTTCTTTTTCAAGTGTCACCCATCAATTTTCTTCATATTAAACAACTCATTTTCACTCAACTTATTTTATTTCATCTATCACAACCTTCACTTCACTTCTCTTCCCCTCCCTACACTTTCCTCATTTGGTATGAGGGAAAAGATCTTGATGGAAATAGAAGTAGAACTGGAAGTGAAAGTGAGATTAAAAGCATTTTTATTATGACTATGAAAGTATGATATAGATTTTAATTAATATTTTAATTTTAATTATAAAATGACTAACATACGTTTCCTATTTTTTTAATTGAAAATGAGATTAGTAGAATTATCCAAAAAACTTAAAATATGAACATTTTACGAATGAGTTCCTTAGGTAGACCCATAATGGAAGTAAGTTCTATATGAAAGTGTGTTACCATATATGACAACCCAAAATCCCACTTCAATCCTCAATTCTACTTCATTCTCCTTAATTCAATACTATCAAAAGAGAAATAAATTCCTTTCCCCTCTCAAATTTTCCTCACAGGCTTAGAATATAATATATGACATTAGCAAATGACAGGTCGATCCATGAAGCAAGGTACTAGGTCATTTGGTGATAATGATATTGATAAAAAAGCTAATTTTTTCAATCCTCGTGGCAAATCGGTAATTCCATTTTTTATCTATCAAAACGCGTTTGTCCGCCATAATAAGAGGCTGTTTGGAATGATTTATGGAAGTTCCATAAGTACTTATGAATTGTGATTCACGGAATACATAGTAATTTTTACGGTCTACGAGGTAGTTTTTATGGTCTACGAGGTGCTTTTACGGTCTACGAGATAAATATGTGGAGGAGATTTATCTCGATTTACATAAATCGTGTTTATATAATAAGCCCGATTCATAAAAGCAATGCCAAACAGCCTCTAAGATTTCGATTTATTAGTACAGGCTTTACATTTGCAAATTATTTTTTTGCACACGTTTCGGTTTGTAATTTCTCGTCTCTCCTGGCCTGGATATCGCCATTCTGTTATCTCGCCTTTTTCAGGAAAGTTTAGAAATTTTCCTGGAATCATTGTCCTGGTTGGTCCCATTTCTTCTGCGGTTTCTTCAGAGGCTGAAAAAATAACTCTACTCCAGAATTCATGCAAAAGCTGTGATAAAAAATTTTACTTGTTCCGCCCAATTTTTCCCTCTCCTCACCACTTATTTCGTAGAAATTTGATGGGGCAAGCGCAATCGAAGAACGAGCTTCTTTACCAGCAAGTCAGTTACGGAAACATCGAAGGAATCAAAGCCCTTCATAGGGAGGGAGCAGGACTAGAGGTAAAGAAACAGTGCTGAATCTTGCAGATGATTTTATTTTCATTTTTGGCTGCTGGTGAAGGATTTTCTGGTTCACTGTGATGATTTGTTGATTTTGTTGCAGTGGGTGGACAGAGAAGGGAAGACGCCTTTGATTGTTGCTTGTATGAACCCTGAGCTGTATGATGTCGCAAAAACATTGATTGAACTTGGCGCCAATGTCAATGCATACCGTCCGGGTATTGTTTCTGTTTGGCTTGATACAAGTTTATCAGATTTCAATAATTAGCTTCTTGGGCCTGCATGCTGTCTGTTTCGGATGGAATCAAATATTTTTAGTGTTATAAAGTATAAACTAAAATTTTTTGTGACCACCCTTCAAATTTTAAGAAATTTCATTAACTACAGACTAGGGAGGATGAGTCTCTGTTTAAGATGTTTGTAATACCTCTAGATTTCACAGTTTAGTTACTTTTCTCTCTTAAATTATTTCAGATTATTGTTTGCTATAGCCATCGCTATATTAGCAACTAGTATTGAAATGAATGACAATACTTGCGTGCAGTTTACATATGTTTGCGATCAGATTCTCTAATTAAAATATGCAGGTTTAGATATTTAACTGATCATAATTGCGATATGGTGTCATTTGGAAATTGCTACTTATACTTTATGTTTTCATTGTGGAGCAAGCAAGCAAACACTTAAGAACCTTTTTATTCCAACTTTTGTCCCATACTGAATCAATTAAACTACCATCAATCTATGTCTTCCTCTGGCTTCATTGACTAGTTCTGACTTTTGAGATTGGCTATTGGGTAGGACGACATGCAGGCACTCCATTGCATCATGCGGCTAAAAGAGGCCTTGAAAGTATTGTTAAGCTGCTTCTTTTGCATGGAGGTATGATAAAATGTCTCTGCGTTTGCAAAGTTTTGACCATTCCGGTTGATTTGGTTTATTTCAAAAATTTGTTGTATACTTCTTTAATTTTCAATTCTTAGGACATTGATTTGGCATCTTCTGTTAAACTTGTCAGCTAATGCATTGGTCTTGAACGATGATTGCCAAACTGCTCTTGATGTTGCCAGGGCCAAGGGCCACGGCAATGTTGTTCATGCTATTGAGGTATGGTTGGACTTATCACTGTAACATTGAAACATACGTGCCTGCTATATTAAGTTGAATGGATCGGGATTTACTGTTTCTTATTTTGCAGAGTCATCTATGCTTGTTCTCTGGTTGGCTGCGGGAGTTCCATGGACCTGGATTCCTAGAAGTAGTAGCTCCACAGCTAGTATCTAAGAAAGTGTGAGTATCAAGTGATATTTAGTTGAAGCTTCCTTTTCCCTTTTTTCCTTCTTTCCTTCTTTGCTAGATGGATTGCAGGTCTTTTTCACTGCTTTGCAAATTTTTTGTGGTCATCTAATGAACTTTCTTACTGTTAGAAAATATTATGCATTTATTAGGATGATTAGGAAATATTATGTATTTATTAGGATCACAAGAAATCAGGGATTAGATGATTATGATCAATTGTCTTAATTAGCCCATTTAATTCTAAGGGCTCTTACTCATGTATAAATACCCCCATGTGCACATGAATCAATACATAACTTAGAATACATATTCTCTCCTCTATTTTTCTACATGGTATCAGAGCAATCTTTGT
This sequence comes from Albizia julibrissin, assembly GCA_037074505.1. NCBI lineage: Eukaryota > Viridiplantae > Streptophyta > Magnoliopsida > Fabales > Fabaceae > Albizia > Albizia julibrissin. The sequence continues at coordinate 14,114,952 of CM073489.1, read as the reverse complement.
GGTGAAGTTTCTGTCCGGCGATTTTTTCTTTGGCGACATTTTCCGGCGTGCACAGTGTCTGAGAGAGAGAGAGGGCATTTTTCCAGCGACCAGTTCCCGGCTGTTCCTTCGTCCATGCGCCACTTTCCCATGCTCAGGAGGTCCCAATCGGCCGAACCCCTCCGGCTGCATCCTGTTTCACCTGCGCGTTTCTTGCCACGCGCCTCCCTGCCATTCGCCGCCGATTACACGCGCCGGCACGTGAGGGTATTTTCCAGCGAGTTTTCCGTCGGTGATTGCTGCATTTGGATCGACTTGGTGTTCCCGTCCTATCCCCGGTAGTTTCGTTTTGTGGGTCATCTGTTTCAGAATTCCGGTAGTGAACAGTGACCGCGGTTTTGCCATTTGGATCTGTTTGGAGTTGTTAGCAATTTTGGGACTGTTGTGCCTCTGATTGGTTGCTTATCTCCTTGTTTGACGTTCGTTTTTTTGTCCGTTCTTTGGTCACATTAATTATCTATGGCTGATTTTAAGGCTAGTGTCACTGAAATTGTTCCGGTACATAACAAAATCACTGATTATAAGTTAAGTTGGACAAATTATATGGATTGGAGCAAAACTGTCCGTATGTACTTGCTTAGTATTGAGAATGAAGGACATCTAACCGATGCTCCTCCCACGGATGATCCTAAGATGGCTTGGGCCAGGGCTGATGCCCGTTTATTCCTGTTAATCCAAAATTCTATTGAGAGTGATATACTTCCCTCTGTGAGCCACTGTAATACTGTTAAAGAACTCATGGGCTACCTAGAATTTCTCTATTTTGGGAAAGGAAATATTACTCGTATTCACGATGTTTGCAAGGGGTTTTATCGTGCTGAACAGCAAGGCCGTCCCTTGAAGAATTTTATATGGATTTTAAGATGTACGAAGAGTTAAAGATGTTGATGCCACCTACAACAGACCTTTAGGCGCAGGTTGACAATATGGAAAAATAGGCAATTATCAGTTTCCTAACTGCGCTTGATCCGGCCTATGAGACAGTTCGTTCCCAGATTTTGTCGAGTTTTGAACTTCCTTCGCTTCAGGATGTGTATTCCTGTGTCTTCCGTGCAGATAGTCTCTCCCACTCAACTTCTACTCCTACTGCTAGTGCATTAGCTGGCCGTGGTCCTAATAACAACCGCTCCCAGAGCTTCTCGAACCCCAGAAGTAATACATTGTCTTCTGTTGATACCGGGAACCAAAGTCTTCCACGTCAGGGCAACAATCCTTCGAATCCTAGCCCTATTGTCTGCTACTATTGCAAGGAATCAGGGCATACCAAACGTTACTGTCGTAAGTTGCAAAATAAGCTACAACGTAGTGGTGCTGCTCATATGGCTCAATCCTCTGATGCTTCTCCCACACCGGCTGCACTTGCTACAGGTAACTGTGATTCGTGCCTGGCTACTGCTTCATCTAAGTGGATCATCGATTCCGGTGTCACTGATCACATGACAGGTAATCATCATTTGTTTTCTACATATGCACCTTACGCTAACCCCACCTCGATAACAATCGCCAATGGTTCCTCCTCTCGTGTCCTTGGATCTGGCACTGTTACCCCTACATCTTCTGTTTCCTTGTCATCCGTCCTTAATGTGCCTGTTCTTGCATTTAATCTTCTATCTCCTAGCAAACTTACTCGTCAAATGAACTGTTTTATCTCACTTTTCCCTGATCACTGTTTGATCCAGGATCTTACGACGAAGCGGATTATTGGTAGGGGCTATGAAGCAGGCGGTCATTACTTTCTTGCTGATACGGTGCCGCGTTCTGTTGCTTGTTCTGGTGGTTCATCCCCTTTTGATGTTCACTGTCGTCTTGGTCATATGTCATTGTTTTCATTGAAGAAATTGTATCCTCAGTTTCATCATGTGTCGTCCTTAGAGTGTGAGTCGTGTCAGTTTGCCAAACATCACCGTGTTCATCTGACACCTTGCGTCAATAAACGGGCTGCGTCCCCTTTTGATCTAGTTTTAAGTATTTTGTTACGTTTGTTGATGATTTTTCTCGAACTACCTGGCTATACCTAATGAAAAGTCGTTCTGAGTTGTTTTCTCACTTTTCCAATTTTTGTGCTGAGATCAAAAATCAGTTTGGTACCTCTGTGAAAACATTGAGGAGTGATAACGCTAAAGAGTATTTTCCGCCCAGTTTCATGACTATATGCTTACCCATGGCATGATTCATCAGTCCTCTTGTGCCGATAACCCCGCCCAAAACGGTGTTGCCGAAAGAAAGAACCGACACTTATTAGAAGTTGCTCGGGCCTTGATGTTTCAAATGCACATTCCAAAACTTTTTTGGGCCGATGCTGTGTCCACGACTTGCTTCCTTATCAATCGTATGCCAACTCCTATCCTTCGTGGTGACATTCCATACACTACCCTGTTTCCTATTGACGCAAAAATATTTGGCTGCGTTTGTTTTGTTCGAGATGTTCGCCCTACAGTTACCAAACTTGATCCAAAATCTCTCAAGTGTGTCTTCCTTGGCTACTCTAGAGTTCAAAAGGGTTATAGATGTTATTCTCCCAGTCTTCGGCGCTATCTTGTCTCTACAGATGTTACCTTTCATGAGTCCACCCCATTCTTCCCTGTGTCTACTACGCCCCCTTCCTTAGCCACCCCTACCGGCCTTGATGACGTATTGGTCTATGAGGTATGTTTACCACCTGTGCAAGCAACTGTGCCGGCTCCGGGAAAACCTCCCATCCATCATGTTTATCGGAAGCGTCCCAAGGAAAGTAATGTTGCCGCTCCTGTTCATGACCCACCAATGATGCCCGCTTCGGCGTCTGATCCCGATTCAGTCCCTTCCGCTCCTGCCTCTGCGCCAGATCAGCCCAACGTCCCTGACACCTCTGATAATGACTTGCCCATTGCTCTCCATAAAGGTAAACGCTCCTGTGCCTATCCTATTTCCTCTTTTGTTTCCTATAATCAACTTTCTCCTACATCCTGTTCGTTCATAGCTTTTGTTGACTCAATTACCATCCCTACTACTCTCCACCAAGCCTTAGCCCATCCAGGTTGGCGTGCTGCTATGAAGGACGAAATGATGGCCCTTGATCAAGCAGGTACCTGGAATCTTGTTGATCTACCTATAGGCAAGAAAGCTATTGGTTGCAAGTGGGTCTTCGCCATCAAAACCAAGGCCGATGGCACCTTAGAACGCTTGAAAGCACGGCTCGTTGCCAAGGGCTATGCTCAGACCTACGGTGTTGACTATTCTGAAACCTTCTCCCTTGTGGCCAAGTTGTCCTCTGTCTGTTTATTTATTTCATTGGCAGTTACTTATGGTTGGGAACTTCATCAGTTGGATGTCAAAAATGCCTTCTTGAATGGTGATCTCCTTGAAGAAGTTTACATGGAGCAACCACCTGGCTTTGTTGCTCAGGGGGAGTGTGGGAAGGTATGTCACCTTAAGAAATTACTATATGGTCTAAAACAGAGTCCTCATGCATGATTTGACAGATTTAGCATGGTAGTTAAGGACTTTGGTCTAAATCAGAGTAAATGTGACCATTCTGTGTTTTATCAGCAAACAGAATCTGGCTTGATCCTATTAGTGGTATATGTTGATGACATTGTTATTACGGGGAGCAACTCATCTGGAATCTCATCACTAAAAGCCTTCTTGAATTCTCATTTCCAAACGAAAGATTTAGGTCAGTTAAAATACTTTTTTGGGATTGAAGTTTTGAGAAGCATAAAAGGTATTCTTTTGACGCAGCGGAAATATGTTCTGGATCTGCTAAAGGAGACAGGAAAACTTGGGGCAGACCCGAGTAAATTTCCCATGATTCCTAATCCTTTTTTGGAAATTGATGATAGCATACCATTTGATGAACTACCAGAAAATGTAAGAACCAAAGTTGACCCTGAGAAGATTAAGCCGTTTGCCTACCCTGAGAGATACCGTAGATTGATTGGTAAGTTGAACTACCTCACGGTGACTCGTCCTGATGTTACATTCCCAGTGAGTATGCTTAGTCTATTCATGACAGCACCGACTGTGGCTCAGTGGGAAGCTTTGGAGCATGTCTTACATTACTTGAAGGGGTCACCTGGCTGTGGTATACTCTATACAGATCATGGTCACACTAAGATTGAATGTTTTTGTGATGCGGATCATGCTAGGTCAAGTCTACCAGGAGATCCACTACAGGATACTGTGTGCTTGTGGGAGGAAATCTAGTGTCCTGGAGAAGCAAGAAGTAGAATGTGGTTTCGAACTCTAATGTAGAAACTGAGTATAGAGCCATGGTTCAGTCGGTACAGGAGATTGTGTGGATCCACCAGTTAATGAAGGAGGTTGGCCTTACCACATCATTACCTGCAAAATTGTGGTGTGATAACAAAGCTGCTTTGCATATAGTTTCCAATTCTGTGTTTCATGAACGAACGAAACACATTGAGATCGACTGTCATTTTGTACGTGATAAAATCAAAGAGAACTTCATTTCTACAGGACATGTGAGGTCCATCGACCAATTGAGTGATTTTTTAACTAAAGCTCTAAATGGGACTCGGGTTGATTACCTTTGTAACAAGTTGGGCTTGATTAACATATACGCTCCAACTTGAGGGGGAGTGTTAGAAAATATTATGCATTTATTAGGATGATTAGGAAATATTATGTATTTATTAGGATCACAAGAAATCAGGGATTAGATGATTAGAATCAATTGTCTTAATTAGCCCATTTAATTCTAAGGGCTCTTACTCATGTATAAATACCCCATGTGCATATGAATCAATACATATTCTCTCCTCTATTTGTCTACACTTACAATGTGCTTATGATTATGCCAATCGTTCAACAATTTCTTGCAGTTGGGTGGTTATTTTGCCAGTTGGCTCTCGTAATCTTACCAGACCCTACAAGCTGGAGCTTGCCATATATTCTAGTATGCAGGTATTTGAGAATGAATACATAATTCTTCCAGATACACTTATCGATGTCTATTTTGTTAGTGAGTATGATGTATAACCATAATAACAGTTAATAATTCAGTTAGAAGGGTAGTTAGGATATAGCCGTTAGTTAGTTTTAGCCTTAGTGTGATCATTAAGTCCTTCTATTCTATAAATAGGACCTTATTCAATTGTAGTACACAGACTATGATGGAATAACATTGTGCCTATTCCGATTTCTCTTTGCCTCTCTAATTCTCTCTCAACTCACTCTTCTGATTCTCTCACTTTTTCTCCTTCAACCCCTTTGTTCTGTTCTCTCTTTCCCTTTTCTTCTTCATTCTTCTATCTTCTTCTACATATCTCTGCTTCAATTACATTGATACATCAGTGGTATTAGAGCAGATGCTTCTCGGCACCACTCAAAAACGCACAAAGATTAATGGTACATGATCCCAGCATTCAAGAAATATGGAAGAAAGGTTTAGGCGTATCGAGCAGCGGCTAGCCTTAGTTGATCAGTTGCAGAATATGGTTGTTGACATGTCTGTAACTACAAAATCTGAGACGACAAAGGGATTTGTTGCGTCTTCAGCAGCAGGGATCGTTGGCAAAATTCAACTAGGCGTTTGACTCCCTATTTGCCCCACTTAATTTACCAGAGGCATTTCTTGTGGCTGTATATGTTTCAGCCTTACAGAAAGAAATCCAAGAATCTGTCCTGCTGTTCAACCCCCATACCATGCTTGAAGCTCATCACTTGGCAGAATGTGTGAGATAATGGTGCAGATGCAAGCCAAGAAGGCAAGGAAAACCTTGGAAGATTAAAGCAAGAAGATGCCTCTGTTTCTCAATAATGAGACCCAAGAAGTGCACCTAAAGCCACAAGAACCCTTCATTGCTCAAAAGAAAGATGACGAGGAAGAAGTTCCTGTCATTCTTAAAGATGATGGGTCTTCGTCACTTACCCAAGAATGTTTTTCTGATGCTGGAACTTCTATCAAAGAAAACGACGAAATTCTTGAACCCTCTGTTCCTATGTTCTGTACTCCTTTCTCCCTCATTCTCCTATCTTCTTCTGCATATCTCTGTTCTAATTACAGAGATACATCAGAGTGGATTAGATAGAATGTTTCAGTTTCTATGGATAGTAAATTTATTAAATAATTTTGGGGCTTATAATATCTTACTTAGTTTAGTCATCTAAAAGTTGGATGAATCTTGTATCTGTTTGCTCGTGAAACTAACACATAGATACTTGATTCATTGCTAAGTTTTCTATCTTCTTACCTTACGATTATCATATATGATGATCTAAAAGCATATTATTAAATGTGCAGGATGCACAGCCTCGAACAGTTATTGCTCTGTGGAAGGCCAACTTAGAAGAACCAAAGCTACACCAGTCAGATCCTTCAGTGACTATTGCTGATCCTGCAACAAGTAATCTCCTAACCTGAGCTAGGTTTCAAACGTGGGTTGGGCTTAAACTTGGACTGACTGTTGGGTCACAATTGTACTAATTTAATTGGTTAGGCTATAGCTGAACTCGATGATGCTGTAAATACGTATGAGTAATTTTTCTAATAGTGTTTAATATAGTACTAGTAATATATTTTAAATATTTTTCAACCTACAAAATAGTGATGATGCTTTACTAAAACCCGAAATCATTGTATATCTGGTGTATTGAATGCTTAAACCTATTGCCTTTTATTGTAGTAAATAAAATACACACACTAAACATGTGTAAAGTTGTTTGCGTATTTATCAAACTTTTAAGAGCTGGAATTCTAGGTGCGAGCTATTTTCCCATTGTGCAAAGCACTCGTGTGGGAACGAGGTTCAAACCCCACTTCATGAAATGAAAAGTATTCCCCAAGTGACATGGCGCTATGAATCAGATTTTGACAAGTAGTACTGGCCTGGGTCATGACTTCCTTTGATAACTCAACCAGGAAATGGTTATTTTGGTATGGAATTATCTAAATGTCAAATCAGGTTTGAGGTGTTTCCCAAACCTGACTCTTTATCGCCTACCAATTGGACTGGTCTGGTTTGGTTTGTGGCCCGGTGATATTGAATTGTTTTACTTTTCTTGTCTCATTCTGTATCCATTTACTCGTTTTTGTCATTTAAACCCTATCAAAATACTTTTTCAAGTATTTTATTTTATTTATCAATAGAATATGGTACAGAAATATTTGTAAATAGTATGTGTGTGCGTGTGTAATATTATGATTTTTTATCAATAATAGTAATAAATAAGGAATATTTTTAATAGTTGTTGGAGAGGTATTACTGAATTAGATGTTTCAAAGTTCTGTCCCATCCTAGGAGTTAGTTTCATTATCTAACTCTTTCCAATGGTATAAATCAATATTGACACTATTTCTAGGAGTTAAGAAAATCTTCTTCCTTATTGAAAGGCTTGGAACTATCAGGGTTTTTTCTTTCTTTCTTTTTTTTTTTTGGTTTTCTTTTTTTGGTTTTTTGTTTTTAGTTTTTAGTTTTTTTTTGGTTTTCTGTTTGATCTTTTTGCTTATTTCCAGAAACACGCGTTAAACTTGCACCTGCAAATGATAATGACAAGCAACAACTTAAGTGGTTCTCTGATGCATGCAAAGGAATTCCGCAGGTTTGTCTCATGCTATTTGTGGTTTATTGGTGTAATTTGCTGGTATTTTATTTCCAGTTGTTGCTTGTTCAGATTGATATTTAAAACAAAAACTTAATTTTCATCTTTATATTACTTTATTGGCTGTGTAAAATATATACAAAGGGCTGGCAGACAAAATTTCAATGTGTAGAAGCTGTCTTGCTCAATATATAATTCTTGAATCTCAAAATCTCTGGGCTTCCAGGAAAGTCCAGCATTTTTGCAGAGTAACATTAGAACAGCTCCTCCCTCAGCGCCACCAGCTGCAGAAGATCCAGAGATGGCTGCTGCTGCTGCTGCTGCTATCAGGGCATCCATGCAGTCTGCCATGCATGAAAGGCTACCCCTTGCAAATCCGCTTCCAAACTTTGGAGCAAGTTCTTCAAGTGGAGTAAATACAGACAAGCATGGTTCAATTGGCACAACAAATCCGAATACAAGTGGTAGTTTGCCCAAAAATGAAGGCGGACCGGGTAGCAACCCAAGTGAGCCCATTCATATCAATAATAATGAGCCTGTTTCTCAAAGTTCTGGTGGTTTGGATTTGATTCCTTCTGCTCCTCCAATTGCGGACGAGAATCCAATAGATTGCCCCATTCATTATCCGTCAATTGATTTAAGCCCTGTTGATATATCATCTCCAGCTGCAGAGAACCCGCCTGAAGAAGAAAAGAATGCTGCTGGCAGCAGCTCGTCTTGTGTGATCTGTTTAGATGCTCCGGCTGAGGGGGTATGCATACCCTGTGGCCACGTTGCTGGATGCATGTCTTGCTTGAATGAGGTCAAAGCGAAGAAATGGGGTTGCCCGGTTTGTCGAGCCAAGATCGATCAGGTGATAAAGATATATCACGTTTAATTTTTAGAACAATGTTAATAGCCCTGCCTGTTGTACATTTTGGAAATGACACAGAAGCATGGGGACCCCACATTGGATCTTTGTGAATATCCTATCATCGTGTTACTACACATTGTGATTCTGAGTCTGCTTTCCAAAGTGTACGGTGTGGATTTTGTTCATTTGTCATATATCTATACACGTCTGTTTTGTGGTTTCCCATGGATACAAGTGAGTTTGGATATATCCACTATATAGCCATGTCTGTTTTGTGGTTTCAGCCCATAAATAAAGTGGGTTTGGGTTACTTCAGTAGACTATGAGCTCTATCTCCATGGATCCGAATTATAAGTTTTTAACATGGCATGGTCTTTAATTTTCCAAAGGAGATGACTGCTGGCTACGCAATGTTGGAAGAGTAAACAAACAATAACTTCTAAAATTGATAAAGGGCTTGTTTATGTTGCATATAGATTATTAAAAAAATTTCCCTTCCATCTCAACTCCTCTATAGAAGATTCAAGAACTCGCAAGAATTTGCTCTCCAGGTAAGATTCCGGGACTAACAAGAGAGGGGGAGATGAAATGGGTTTGGGTTATCTCATTTTCTTCTTACAATTTCATCTACAGTCACATAGATCAAGAAAATGAATAGTTTAAATTTAACATTTTATAAAATTATTATTATAAATGTAGAAAAATAGAATTCAAATTTTTAAAATTTGATTTACACATGGTTCATAACAATACTCCGTCCGATCATTTTTCAAGTAACTTTCTCCTTGTGTTTAAAAATTTAAACTATTTTTTTTTACTCCTATTAAATACACATCTTTATATTAATTATCTCTCACTCATCACTAATCCTCTTTCATTTACTCATTTATTGCACATTCTCTCTCATATTTTATACTCATACTCTCTCATATTTATTATTTATTCGCTTGTTTAAGCTTTTTTCATAAATAGGGGCATATTTAAAAAAAACATGACATTTTTGACACATTATTGTTTTTAATTAAGGTTAACCGCTGGCTTGTTTTGTGTAATAAGTATAAAAGTTACTTATAAAAAGGATCAAAGAAAGTATAACTGAGATGAAGCACATATGAACAAGAAAAACTGCCGCGCTAGTCCACCGTGGCTGAGGAGTCTATAAGGTTTGAGGGAGATAGGTGAAGAGCTTTCTGAATTACTTTTAGGCTTAAATAAAGAAAGGATAAGCAAAAAGGTAAACTGGTCCATGCACTTCTTAAATCAAAATGTTGTTGCGGATATCTTAGCTAAGAAAGGAATGACTGCTTCCTCCTCGTTTCATAGATGTCCGGACCACTTACGGGTCCTGTGCCAACAAGATTGGATGGGATATATCCCCAACTGAACCATCTCATTTATTTTGGGTTTTAACCCTCTCATGATTATTTTTTTTTGAAAAAAAAAAAGCAAGAAGAGGCAAGCATTCTGGACTGCATCCCCCCCCCCCAAAAAAAAATAAATAAAATAACTAAGCAAGTATTATTCATACATATATCCTCTAATTAAAGATAATATTGTTTAAGGTACTGTCCAACACTTCTTCCTCTGAGGATTCGAACCTTGGTTCCACGATATGAGAGATATTTTCTTCTACTAGACTCAACCCCTATTGATAGTTATGTAGACATAGAAGTAGAGAAGAGTAACATAAGTATAAGATCCTAAAGCCAGTTATCATTTTTATTTTGTTATTATTGGCGCCAGCACCTAAATTCTCATATAATCCAATGAATCTTTCAACTCATTTTAGTGCTTTACAGATCCTATCTGCGGCAACACTTGCAAAAAAAATAAAATAATAATAATAATAAATAATAAATAAAAGAATAATTCGAGTCGTGTCCAAAAACACTGTCCTAATTAACTATTCCACAAATATCAATTGAATAGAATAACAAAATATAATAAAATTCAACAAGCGTAAGATATATAAAAAAAAGGATGAGAAGTGCTCAAAATCTCCAAAATGATCTATCAAAACCTTGACTAAAGCACTTCATATAAGCCCTACCGATATGTACGTTGGCAGCCTTCTAAACCACCATAAATAGGCAGTTTTATTAACATAAAATGCCATAAAACCATTTGAATGAGACGGTGCTGTGTATTGGGCACAAAAGCCATTTAAAGGCTATTAATATTTAGACATTAGGCATTTAAAGGAATTGAAGAAACACTTTTTAATATATAAATAAAATTTCAACATCCAAAATTCATTATTGGGTTTAGCGAAATTGCATTTCTAGTAAAGGCACATTACTCCAAAACTTAAATTTCGGATTTCACAAAATAGTTTAGGAAAAGTGCTCACTCCACGTTTTAACTGTGCACAAGGGATGGAGAGAAATCACCAGATTTCAACTAGTGGTATATTGTTGTGCGAGTTCATTTATTCTTTTAGGGTCTATTTGGTTTGAGGGGAGAGAGGGATTTTGCTCTCCTTCCTTTATTTGGTACTATAAATTTTTTAAGAGGGAAGAGAAATTTTTTTAAAATTTTCCCCTCTCTCCCCTTTCAAATTAGGGGGATTTGGAGGGGATGAGTAATATTTTACCTCACATTGACTATTTTGGAATGAGGGTTTTTGGTTATCCCATTTTACCTTCTTCTCTATAGCACTCCACTTTTGTTTTAATTTTTTTTGTTGTTGTGTACATATATATTATAATTATAATATTTTACTTATGTTTGTTTATATATGGTAAGTAAAACCATGAAATATAATTTTGGATATTTATTAGTATAATTATATTTATATTTATTCAATTTTTATAATTATTAAATTATAATTTTATATTTATAATATATTTTATTAAACATTGTACATAATTTAAAAAAATAAATAAAAGGGTAAAATTGTTCAAATTAAAATATTTCCCCTCCCTTCCCCTCCCAAACCAAATAAGATAACATTAAAAATTCTCCCCGCATCTCCCTTCTCATCAATTCAAATGAGGTAATATGAAAATCTCTTCCCTCCCTTTCCCTCCGTCGAACCAAACAGACCTTTAGCCCATTTAAGTGTCCAAGATTCTCCATTACTTAGACCCTCACAGTCCCAAACAAAATGGAACTTGTTTCTTATAACACAGGCACTAATTATTTCCAACTGTTATTATATTTCAAATGATAAACTGGAAACAGAGACTTGCCATGGCTAGCTATGTGATCCTCGACATGGACCTTTGGCATTTGTTTTACAACGTTTGATAAAAGCAGTCACGTAATCGTGGAAAAAAGGAGAGTTATTTGTATGTGAAAAATGTGTTTGACGTATGTCTGAATAGTGTTCTGAGATTATTTTTGGGGTCAGAGGGCATTTGGAGATGAAACTGTGACCATTAGGTGAAACCAAGTCACGAGCTTGTTAAGAAAATATATTTTATATCAATTAATATAAATTAGGGAGATTGATTGACTAATTGATTTATTAATTAACGGGATTATGATTCCTTCATTTAAGAACAATTAATACATAGCTCCTCACTCTTTGTATATATATATATTGACACTTTTTGTGAATACAATACACACAAATCATTCAGATTATTCTTGTTTCACATGGTACTAGAGCCTTAGGTATTTTTGTTCAGTGTGTCTTTGTTCATATGGTACAGTACGACTATTCATTCCTCCGCTACTGTTAATCACACTATTTGGTATTTTTTGCTTTTACTGTTCATCCAGCACTGTTCATCATGTTAGGATTAGTGGTTTCTACCCCGTTTCTTGGGTTTTACTCTTGTTTGAGGGTGTTTACATTTGGTGGTTGTTGTTGGATTTGGTTAGATGATCTAAATGTTCTCGTTTGCTCTATTTGTGATACTTCGGGATTTCTGTTTGTTTTCGGATTTGTGATACTTCGGGATTTCTGTTTGTTTTATTTACTTATCTATAATTGACTCTAAGACTCCTGAGTTGTTGCCCATGTTGGCGAAGATTACTTTCTTCCAGTTGAACTGGACTAATTATACTAATTAGAGTACCACCGTTAAGATATATATTGTGATATCTCATTTCCTATAGCCTCAGATGAGTACAAAAGAGTAGCAAAATCATTTGTAAAATCAGGATCGGGTCCCGGATTAAGAGGATTTGAACTTGGGATTGAGAGGGGTTTTTGGGAGTAATAAAAATTTTCTTAAACAATTTTACAAACATTAACTATCTCATTAAGTCTCACCAGTTTCTCTTTTCATTTTATCAGAGTCTGCGAGTGATTCTCTACTTAGCTTTCACATTTCATACTTTAGTTAAGTTTCGTTAGCGAACGGAAGCATTAAAACCATTAAACTATCATTCATCTACTGAGCTACTCGGATTATCAGAACTATTTAGTGGTTCTGTTGTAATTTGGATTCACCAGTGTCTTTCGTCCGATATTTGCTAAGTTGGAGTTTTAATTCCCGTCACAGTTGTACTACAAAGTTTGGGGAAGAGAAAATGATTCAAATTCAACCGTGACTTCTGAATAATTTTCTGGCTTCTGGTACAGTATTGGGACACATTGTCAATAACAAAACATCGGAGTTGGTCGGGATAAAGTATTAGGCACGTTAGCTTTCCTTCTTCATGTAGCCCTATACTTTTTTCATTGACAAACTACATTTCAGACACAGACACGGTATCTCCGTTGAGGTACTCGGATACCTCCGTGGAGCTACTTGAGCGGAGGTACTCAAGTACCTCCAAAGTGGTATATACTAATGATGCACAGAATCCAAACGCCGCTTCCAGCTTCCACATACATATCGGCAGCTTTAATTGTGGGCCCATCAATGGTGTTTTTTTTTTTCAAACTAAAATAGTTTAAGCTCTCGCGTTTGTGTGTGTGTTATAGCATCTTTTAATTTAAACACACATATAAAGCACATGGACCAGGATATGATGTACGTATTTGCAGGAGCGTATTGAGGGAACACACATATATTTGAATATAGAATTCTAATTCTATAATCTATAAATAGAATATTGTTTATTGTTTAATAATTTAATAAATATAATAAATATATTCTAATATAAGTTATTATAATATTATAATATTATAATATATATATTCTAATATAAGTTGGTGTCCAAGGATTACCACTTGTACTTGCCGTCCATATTTTGAATATGATGCTTTAAATCACTGGAATCTTCCCAAGCCAATACTTTTGCTTGGTTTCAACATGTTTTGCCCGTAATTTTCTATATTTGGGAGTTCAAATCAGATATAAGTAGTTCAGGAGGGATGTACGCTCCGGGTATTCCACTAATTCAAGAAGATCTGTGCACAAAAAGGATTGAAAGTAAATTAATGGAAAAATTTTATTAATTACTCAAAAGTGTTTCTTAACAAATGAGAGGACATAACAGGAATACAAGAGCACGAAGTTTCTGCCTCACCTACCGAAGAACAAGCAACCGACTTCTAGCTGGGAAATTTGACTGAAAGGAGGCAGTTTGATCATCTTGATGTTGACTCTTTGGATGTGGGTAATTTCAAATGATCTCGTCAAGGACGGTGCTGGGAAATCCTGCAATTTGACATTTTGGATTAATCCTCCAAAAAAAAGGGGAAAAAAGAAGAAGAAAAATCCATGTTTTGTTAAAAAAACTTCAAACCTGTGCTCTTCTGATACATTGTGTTGCATAACTAACTAATGATTTTCTCTTTGGACTTTTATCAAACAGCTGGAGTGAGAGAGCAAGAGAGAAAAAAGGTATACGCAAGGAAAGAATGCGACGTGGATCATGATTCTTGAATCATTTTGTATTTGTCAATTGACACGGAGGACGGAGGTCCCTCCGCCCGGGTACCTCTACGGAGGTACTCGCGTACATGCAGATTTTTTTTTTTTAAAATGAAACATTTTTATAGAAGTAGTGGAATCTTGTGCTTGAAAGTCAAAAGCAACGCAAGGGATATTATAACGACGATAAATGATATATATTAGTCTTCAAATCATTATTTAAGCTCAGCAGCAATGGAGTTAGGTTTAGTTTTTACTTGAGAAAGTCGAGTAGCTTCTGCTGCAGATGATTCAATGTTTCCTCCTCAATATTCACATATGCCAATAGCTCAGGTAACTTCACTGCAAGCACCAGAATATATAAATGAAAAATTCTGAGGAAATAGATAAAAAAGGGGAAAAATTGTCAAGCACACACATCACAAGTCATGACTGTTTAAATGCTATAATAAATAAAAAAGAAAAGTAATGACATTATTGTAATCTTTTATTCGGAAGAGGTGAAAGTGTGAATTTTTTTTCTACTCAACCTTATTTATTTCTCTCCTCTTCTAAAAATCAACAAAACTTGTACGATGGTGGCAAAATTTTGATAGATATATAGACATGTTAAGAGTTTGAAAATCTCATAATATTCTTGTCAAACAAAAAGAATGTAAATAACACATGGTAGCACATCTGTTAACAATTTTCATGACATCAAACGAAATAACGAAAAAAGCCACAAGATGTCCTGTCTCTGTCGTGAAACCTTTTTCTATAAAAAGCTATGGTATATAGGAGTCACACATATTCCAACGTCTGGTTGACCTATTCCTTAAAACTATCAAAACGATAAGCCCAAAGTGTAGCAAACTTATATTATGATATAATAAAAATATTATAATATTATAATGATAATAACAATGCTCCTTCAGAATATGTATACTCCTTACTGTTAGAAAATAGAGTAACACTTCTCATGCTTCTTGCTGCAAAATGTCTCTCAATTACATGACCCCCTTGCCAACAAACAGAAGTGAGGAAGGTACCTTGGATGGCTCAACTCAAAAAACAATCTTGTTCTCTAATGATGTTCTTCGTGGTGCAGCAACTTCATGTGCTCCATTTCATTATGGTAAGGGAATACTGCACTTGCTTTTGCTGATTTACTCATCCAAATGGTTTTCTAATATGCTCATATTTGAACAATTATACTAGATTTGTTACAGCTCCAACATACACAGCCTTCAACAGTCATGAGGAGTGCCGATGGAAGTATTCCACGTAAACAACAAAGAAGAACAGCTGATTTCCAAGTTTTAACACATGTCTCATCAAATTTATCCTGCCGTTCCAGCAACAGTACCAGTGCACGTTTATTTGATTAAGTTTTTTTTTTTCTTCAGTGCCCTCGGTAATTTATATAGTATTGGAGATCCGTTTCAAATTAAAGAAAGGTTAATGCTTTCATGTGATTGTGTGGTGCACTTGATAATGTTCTGCATTATGTTATGTTCTTTTATTACCCACATTAAATGCCCTTCATTATCGTCTTATTTATCCGCATCTGATGATAAATCATTGACAAATCAGTTTCACATGTTATTCGATCTCTTCTTTTATTTGAATACTGAAAGGAGTGGATCAACATAAGGAATCATTAAGAAGATTGTTAAATATACCAAGTGATTTATACACATAGCCAAATGATGTGTTTAGTCCAGAACATGGGAAACAACAAGAGAGGAAGCCAAAAAACCAAAAATCTGTCAAAGCTCCACTCATGGTGCTAGTATGTTTGGATGGCTTTTATAAGTGCTTATAAATCGTGATTTACGGAATACGAGGTAGCTTTTATGGTCTACGAGGTGCTTTTACGGTCTACGAGGTGCTTTTACGGTCTACGAGGTAAATATGTGGAAGAGATTTATCTCGATTTACGTAAATCGGGCTTATATAATAAGCCCGATTCAACTAAGCTCATCCAAACGAGCTAGTACAATCAGGTTGACAGCAATCAAGGTATATATTGGGGAGTTAAATCTTATCAAACGACTCCTCCTTCTTCTACATGAGTCATTTATATAATTTCCTTTTTCTTTTTACTTTATTAGATACCATACCCGTAGTTTTGCTCAGAACTAAAATAATTGAGTATTTAGCGTTTTCATAGTGAACATTGTAAATCAATATTCATTAATTTATGTATTATATATTTTATATATTCCATTTACCTTGTCTTGACACCAATACTAAGCAACAGTTCATAATAAAAGCCTTAACCCGTAAGAGTGCCAGATTGAGAGGATTAGAAAATTTAGAAATGAAGTGAAGGAGATAGAGCAGATTTGCCTTTCCAGGACATCAATAATGTACCTTCAAACTTGGACTCTCAATTGATAAGCAATACAGGTAAGCATCAAGTCATAACAATCTTCAAGAGGCGTATGTAATAAATATATGTAATATAGTATGTTCTTGATATAAAAATCCTCCACAAGCACAGTATTATAGAGACATCACCTTCCAGTTTGATCCCAACCACAGTGATGATGACATTATAGAAGATGTTGAATCCATACCTCCTGAAGGTAATATTGAGGGAAAATAATTACATTGTTGCTTACATTTCATACGTATTCTATACTATAGCTTTTCCAATACTATATATCATTTCTTTATATGTGATAGATCCATATATTGTACAACCTAACGGAGCCGAGCATGACACTTTGGTTGCACATATAAATGTAGAGAAACGCAATCACTCCACTGCTATTAAGTACCTTTTCAAATATATCAGTAAATGCAATAATAGAGTTGTTGCTGAAATATTTGATCAGAATAGTAAAACAGATGCCCAAAGAGTGGTGGATGAACTACAACAATATTACAATTGTAGATATATATTTGTATGTGAAGCAGCATGTCATATGTTTGGTTTTCCTATTCATCAGAGGTGACTTTATGTTGAAAGATTGAGTTTCTATCTTCCAAATCAACAATATGTCATATATGGGAATACAGATGATGTGTCTAAGCTGTTAGAGAAACCAAGTGTTTCTGAATCTCAATTCCTTGCTTGGATGAAAAAAATGATGATGATGATTTTTCCAGGAGTTTGACTTATATTGAGTTCCCAAAGCACTATGTCTACGACAGGAACAAATGAGAATGGAAACATAGGCAAAAAGGAAATTCAATTTGTAGGATTACACATGTATCACCCCTCCTCAGGCGAATTATATTAGTTACGTGTCCTACTCACTCAAGTTAAGGGTCCATGTTCTTTTGGTGATATCAAAACCATTGATGGTGTTATCCATGAAACTTTTAGAGATGCATGTTATGCATGTGGCCTATTGGATGACGATAGAGAATTCATTGCAACCATTAAAGAAGCATCATTGTGGTTATCTGGTACTTCGCTAAGAAAACTCTTTATTAGTATGATGTTATGCTCATCTCTACATCGTCCTGAGTATGTTTGGAAAGAGACCTCAAAAATACTTTCAAAATATTTATTATATATTCCCAGAAATGATCCAATGTCATCAAGTAAGTTTAATTAACATTATCACTTATATTTGACGTATGATGTTGTTAATCACAAATAATTAATAGTGATATTATGCTCATCTCTACATCGTCCTAAGTATGTTTTACTCAAATGTTTCAATTCCATTATGTAGGTGTCACTATATCTTTATTTGACAAGGAGCAAATGACATTGTAAGAGATAGATGCATTTGTTGCCAAAGAATGGAAAGAGTATTGTGGACTTCCCTCCCATGCCATTACTTGAAGACATCCATACAATAGATGTGTTTAATCACCTCATCCTCCAAGAGTTGAGCTATGACAGACTTGCTTTGGCTGTTGAGGCCGATCATCTTTTGCAATCCTTAAATGATGAGTAAAAACATATTTTTGATGTGGTTTTGTCGTCTTTGGGAAATGGAAATGGTGGGCTCTTCTTTGTTTATGGATATGGTGGAATTGGGAAGAAATTCTTGTGGAATGCTTTGACTTCATCACTTAGAGCAGCTGGTGATATTGTGCTTACAGTTGCATCTAGCAGTATTGCAGCAACTTTACTACCATTTGGCAGGACAGTGCATTCTAGATTTTCAACTCCAATTCAAAATACCAAATCCTCTGTTTGTTCAATCAAGCAAAATTCTCCTTTTTCAAACATCATGCAGTGCACAAAGTTAATCATTTAGGATGAGGCCCCTATAGTTCAACGGTTTTATGTTGAGGCCTTTGACATATCTCTAAGAGATATCATACATTTTAATAGGCCATTTGGAGGGAAGTGCATAATTATGGGAGGTGATTTCCATCATATATTATCAGTGATCCCAAAAGGAACAAGAGGGAGTATTGTGAATGCATGCATTAATTCTTCACGATTATGGGATTATTGCAGGATTTTTCGCCTTACCAAAAATATGCGATTGACTTCTTCATCCTTAACCGCTAACAATGTGAAGTTGGCATGGTTCTCACAATGGTTATTAGATATGGGTGATGGGAAATTAGGAAACTCACAAGATGGCATTGCTGAAATTAAGATCCTATTTGAGTTGTTATTATCAGATTGTAAAAATCCAATTCAAGCAATTATTGAATCAACTTATCCTAACATCCAGAATTACTTAGATTCTAATGAATATTTCAATGACAGGGCAATCTTAGCGCCAATCATACAAATGGTGAATTGCATCAATGACTATTTATGTGTACTCTTGCCAGGGGCAGCCCATGAATTCTATAGTTATGACTCTATTTGTAAGTCTGACAATGATAGTGATGGCTTTGACAATTTGTACATCACAGAATTCCTCAATACAATTAACAGCTCTGGTTTGCCTCCGCATAAGCTTACATTGAAGGTTGGAGCACCAATTATGTTGCTTAGGAACATTGATCAATCTTTAGGATTATGCAATGGAACCGCCTTCGCATAACTAAGTTGGGTAAGACTGTTATTGAGGTAATTACTTTAAATGTGCCTTATCTAAATCAAAAGGTGCTCATTCATAGGATAAACATGAATCCTTTTGAAAGTCGATGGCCTTTTCACATGCAATAGAGACAATTTCAAATTACTCTTTCATTTGCAATGATTATCAACAAAAGTCGAGGCCATTCTCTACGCCATGTTGGTTTGTATCTTTGCAAGCCTGTTTTTACCTACGGCCAATTATATGTTGCAATATCCAAAGTTAAAAGTATGGAAGGTCTAAAGATAGTGGTGAGCGATAAAGACAATGGGGAGAAAAGTACCACCAGAAAATGTTGTGTATGTAGAAGTATTTCAGAATGTTTAGTTTAGTAGTAATTATTGTGTTATTATTGTGAAAATGTTTGTACAATTTCAAAATTCAGTACTTTATTTCAGTACTTTAGATGTATCTAACATGAATTATGTAATTGTAGTGTATTAGTAGAATATATGTTTAAGGTGTTAGAAAAGTACAAGCACCCCGTGCAACGCACGGGGAGCACAAGCTAGTTTCAAAAATATCAAAATAGACAACCAACAAAAGACTAAACTCTTGTATATTCGCAGCCTCTAGTTGTTTGTATTTACCTTCTTCTTGCTCCTCAAGCTGTCTCCCTGTACTGTAGATGGATTATGAAAAATAGTGAGATTCAAAAGAATCTCAGTAGTAATGCAATGCCAATGATACATATATATCATCACAAAGCATGCTATATAGACATCATACAACATAACTATCACAACAACATTTCAGTGCATCACATGCAGTTCATAATAAACAATCATAGCGCTAGGCATGTTAAAGGCCTTGAGGGATACCCGCGCAATAGGCCCTGGGATCCACTCGTGCATCATAGAAAGTTATTAGCCTGAGTGTCCACTCACACAATAGGCTTCGAGCGACCACTCCACATAACCAAAATGTGTCAGACAATTCATAATGATTTCACACAACATACAGTAATGTACGAAAGACAAGTTACTACCTGGTCGCTTCCTTTGAGCAATATCCAACTGTTTCTTTGAGCTCGGGCAAGTTCTAGTTCCTATCAAAATTAGAGTTACAAGTAACTGATTATTACTTGCACTATTACTGCATTTAAATCAAATTTTGTTGGTTATCTAAAGCAATTATAATATAATTATGTACAGTGCAATTTCACTGTTTTCCAGAAACTAGCAGATTTTTCAGTCAATTTTGGAAATTCATAATTAATTCTAAAAAAATCCAATTCCACTGATTCTAAAGCCTAAAAGAAGATATTTAAATTTAAATTTGAGGAAAAATATTTAGATGTTCCCAATGTAGACCAATACTTCCCAAAAATTCGTTAAAAACTACTGTTCCAGATTCCTTCCCAGAATTCAGGCATAAATTCAACAATTCACCATTAATTCTAGAAAACTCCAAATTGAGTGGTTCCAAATTATATATAAAGATATTTAATTATAGGTTTACATAAAAATATTAAATTCTAGCTATCACAGCCACAAAATTCCCAAAATTTCACCAAACACAACCTATCTAGATTACATTCCAGAAAGAGGGTACAAGTTCACAAATTCATTTCTAAATCCAAAAAAATCATATTGAGGTGGTTCCAAGTCCTACTTGAATATTATTAAGTTTAATATCAAGGAAAAATATAGAAATTAGCTATATGTATACATATTAATACAATATTTCAACTTTCTACACATTATTCCAGAAATTTCCAGCTTTACATGACCAAACTTCAAAAATGTAGAACTTCCAGAACACAAGTCCAATTGATCATTATGACCTATCAAATGAAATTTCTATATGTCTAATTTTAAACTGGAAAGTTTCATAATTTTCAGATAAGGTTTACCCTTTGAATTATCACGTACAGTATCAGTGCTTCAGGCAGGGCAGATTCACACTATGAGCAATCTTAATTCATAAATTCCCAAATTCATATACAAGTATCCAAAAATCATGAACACTTGTATACCTACACAATTTTTCCCTCTAAAGCTAATGAAATCATAAAAATGGTCAAATTCCTTCATCTTCATCACGTCACAGATATAACCACAATTAAGATTCTCAGAAAAAGTTTGTTGTTTCTTCATTTTCTCTTGCCTTATCACTTCCTTACTACTCCTAATTAAATGATTAGCTATTTACACACTCATTACACATGATTAGAAGAAATTTGGGCATTAGGACCCCTTAGGGTTTCATCATCCATATTCCACAAATCATCCCAATCCAAGCCAACAACAACAACAACCACAACAAAGGCACAATAAGCAATTTTTGGAAGTTTACCTTTGATTCTTGTTGTTTCTCACTCCAAAAACATCTCAGCTCTCTCTCTCTATACCTTTGATTAGCCTTGAAAATCATGGTTCCAAAGAAGTAGAAGTGATTAGAAGAGGCTATAGAGGGGTTAGGGAGCAAGAATCATAAGATTTTGCAAGTTTTACCTTGAATTTTGTAAAAATCTAACTCTTCTTGATCTTGGAGTGCTCTTTCGTCCAGCTGCCTCTTTTCCTCTTTGGAAGATCTGAATGCACGGGAATATGAGGAAGAATATGAGGAATTGATAATTAAATGGTGTTAAGTAGCTTTGCCAAGTGTCAAGCTCTTATTGGCCCAAAATTCAAATTTTCACACATAATGCTTAATTTGGCAGAATTTTCACTAAACTTTGAAAATTCATATCTAATTGTAAAAATGTCCAATTAGAGTTATTCAAAAGGCTATATGACCTTCATTGAGTATATATTTAATAAAAAATATAAAATTTGGCCAATTAGAAGCTCACTCTTTCCAAAATTTTAATCTTTTAATGCTATCCAAGAAAATAATTAATTTCGCTAGGCTAACTTTAAAAATTCATTTCTCTTTGTGCACAACTCCAAATGACTTATATGACCTATCAAATTAAAGCTTGATAAGTTTAATTTCTTTCTGGAAAGTTTCATAATTTTTCAAAATCATTTACCTATTAAACAATGTTACACAATCACCACTGCCACACCAAGAATTTCACTAGTGGCAAAATTACTTTGTATTCCATTTTACTATATTATGTGTGACTTCCAATTGCTTTGTTTTGTTATTCCCCAAGCTCTTTAGCTCACTAATATAATTCCTTTTAATGTCCAATGACATAAAGGAATTTTAGGAAATAATAATATGCCTCACTATGACGTTTACCAAACATGGGTCTAGTAGCCCCTTTTAATCCAGGCTAAATCTTAAGCCTCTAGTCCCAAAATTCAAAATATTACATATATCATGGGTATTGAGAGAGAAGGGCATTTAACTGATGAACCCCTAGTGACAAAGACCAATTGGTTGCTTGGAAACTGGGTGATGCTAGAATCTTGTTTCAAATTAGAAATTCTATTGAACCCCTGATCTTGTCTTCAGTAAGTCAGTGTACTACTGTTAAGGAAATAATGAGTTATTTGGAATTTCTGTTCTCTGGTAAAGGGAGCCTTACTCGAGTTCACGAAGTCTATAAAGGATTTTATCGCTCTCAGCAGCAGGGTTGTCCACTAAAGGAATTCTTTTTAGACTACAAGTGGTTGTATGAGAAAATGAAAATCCTTATATCTCCACAGGCCGATCTTGAAACTCACATTACGAATATGGAACTCCAGGACATCATTGGTTTTCTTAAAGCCTTTGATCCCTCTTATGAGACCATTCGTTCTCAAATCCTATCTAGTCAGGAGCTTCCATCTCTCGACGATGTGTTCGTATGAGTTCTTCATGCTGATGGTGTGACCCATCCATCTGTGGATCCAAATGCAAGTGTTTTGGATGGTCAGGGTCCCTTTGACAATAGGAATCATGGCTCTAAATAGGGTTCCAGTGCCACTAACGTGAATTTTAGCAGTATTATCTGTAATTATTGTAAGGAGCCTGGCCATATCAAGAAATATTGTTGAAAATTGCAGAATAAACAACAACTTAATCAGAAGTGTGGTTCTGCTCATGTGACCCAAGCCTCTGAGCCATCGACCCCTGGTTCGCCATCTGCCGCAGCCTTATCTACAGGTACTCTACCTTCTGGTCTTGCTACCACTTCCTCGAAGTGGCTCATTGATTCTGGTGCCACTGACTACATGATAGGTAACCATCGTTTATTTTCATCATATGCCACCTACGCAAACCCGTCTTCCATCTTTGTTGCCAATGGTTCCCCCATTCGTGTAGTTGGATCAGGCACTATTAATCCCACCCCTCCATTTCCTTATCTTCTGTTCTTAATATTCTAGATCTCACATTTAATCTTCTGTCTCCCAGTAAACTGACTTGTCATTTGAACTATTTCATCTCACTATTTGCTGACCATTATTTGATCTAGGATCTGTCGACGAAGCATATTATTGGTAGAGGCTATGAATCCGGTGGCCATTACATTCTGGATGATCAGGTACCGCGTTCCGTTGCATGTTCTGGTGGATCATCTCTTTTTAAAGTTCATTGTTGTCTCGGTTATGTGTTAATTTCATCTCTAAAGAAGCTATATCTTTAGTTTTCATCTGTGTCTACTTTGGATTGCAAGTCGTGTCAGTTTTCCAAAACACCATCATGTTCATTTGGCACCTAGAGTCACTAAACAGGTTGCGTCCCCCTTTGAGTTAGTCCATTTCGATGTTTGGGGTCATTGTTCAGTTTTATCTCAAACTAGTTATCATTATTTTGTCACTTTTGTTGATGATTTTTCTCAAACAACTTGGCTTTACTTAATGAAACAGCACTCTGAATTGTTTACTCATTTTCAACATTTTTGTGCTGAAATTCAAAATCAGTTCAATACTCCTGTCAAAATCCTTCGAAGCGATAATGCAAAATAATATTTTTCTGCCCCTTTTACTGATTACATGAATCGCTATGGTATCCTTCATCAATCCTTATGTGTCGATACCCTTGCTCAAAATGGTGTTGCCGAGAGAAAGAATCGCCACCTTTTCGAAACTGCTCGAGCTCTCATGTTTCATTCTCATGTTCCTACACCCTTTTGGGCTGATGCCATATTTATGGCCTATTTCATTCCAGTGTTCCTACAAACCTATGGCCAAGATTACTCCAGACTTTCTCCCCGGTTGCTAAGCTCACTTTTGTTTATCTTCTTGTATCTTTGGCTACAACCTCTTATTAGGATTTGCATAAGTTGGATGTTAAGAATGCCTTTTTGAATGGTGACCTCCTTGAGGAAGTGTATATGGAGCAACCTCCTGGTTTTATTGCTTAGGGGGAGTGTGGGAAAGTGTGCTATCTCAAAAATTCATTATATGATCCAAAACAGAGTCCACGTGCTTGGTTTGAGAGATTTTGTAATGTGGTTCAGAAGTACAAATTGAGCCAAAGCATAAGTGATCATTCTGTGTTCTATTAGCAGTATGATGTAGGCATGATTCTTCTGGTTATATATGTTGATGACATTGTGATTATTGGGAGTAACACTTCTAGCATTTCAAAGCTTAAAGTCTTTCTTAACTCCCACTTCCAGACGAAAGACTTAGGACCATTAAAGTACTTTGTGGGTATTGAAGTTATGAGAAACAAGAAAGGCATTCTATTAACTCAGATGAAGTATATTTTAGACCTCTTGAAGGAAATTGGGAAGCTTAGAGCTGCACCAAGTAGCCTTCCCATGATTCCTAATCAATACCTGGACCTGAACGATAATATGTTTGATGAACTTCCTGATGACTTGAAAGAGAAGATTGATCCAGAGAAAGCTAGAGATTTGCATTTCCTGAGAGATATATGAGACTGGTTAGGAAGCTGAATTATCTGACAGTGACTTGTCCTGATATAGCTTTCTCAGTCAGTGTATTCATTCAGTTCATGACATCTCCTATAGTGGCACAGTAGGAAGCCTTAGAACATATTTTGCATTATCTGAAAAGTTCCCCAAGTTAGGGCATCCTTTACTTTGATTACAAACACACTAAAGTTGAGTGCTTCTGTGATGCAGATCATGCAGGGTCTAAGGCTACGAGAAAATCCACTATGGGTTACTGTGTGCTTGTTGGTGGCAACCTTATATCTTGGAGGAGTAAGAAACAAGGGGTTATATCTACATCAAGCGCAGAGGCAGAATACATAGCTATGTCACAATTTGTAGGAGAAGTCGTATGGGTCCTTCAGCTTATGAAGGCAATTAGCATTGTTGTGACATTACCTGCGAAGCTTTGATGTGACAATAAAGCAGCGCTTCATATAGCATCAAATTTTGTGTTCCATGAACGTACTGTAACATCCTTATTTAAAAATAAATAAATAAAATATAATATAATATAATATAATAATATTATAATAATATTATATTATAAAATAATATTATAATAAAAAAAATTCAAAGTTGGTAGGCACCGAAATGGAACCTACCAACAAGAAGAGATAGGGGGTGACTTCCTTATCCAAAAATTTTTTTTATTATTTATGTTGCTTTGGCGCTTGATAGGAGGAGAGTGGGTATTATAAATACTCCCTCCCATAAACACTTCACGCAGGTGAAGTGTTTCGTGAAGAGAAGAGAGGGTGAGGTCCTGATAGGATTATTTTTGGTTATTTGAGGATCAATAAGGTATGTAAACTCTCTTCTAATCATAAAGTTTCTTTTATGAAAAATATTCTGAATAATTTTCTCTTTATATATATATATATAATATTTAATTTTTATTATCATTATTTTTAAAAAATAAGGATATTATACGTACGAAACATATTGAGATTGACTACTACTTCATTCGGGACAAGGTTAAAGAAAATTTTGTATTTATAGGATACGTGCAATCGGATGACTAGTTAGCAGATCTTTAGACAAAAGCACTGACTGGGACACGGTTGAGTATTTTTGTAACAAGTTGGGCATGATTAACATATATGCTCCAATTTGAGGGGGAGTGTTAAGGAAATATATTTTGTATTAATTAACATAAATTAGTGGAATTGATTGACTAATTGATTGACCAATTAACAGGATTAAAATTCCTTCATTTAGGAGCAATTAATACATAGTTCCTCACTCTCTGTATATATATATATTGACACTTCTTATGAATACAATACACACAAATCATTCAGATTATTCTTGTATTGCAGAGCTCAAAATAATGAGAAAACATACAAGTAAAATATGTAAGGAAAATGACTCTCAAGTCTCAAGATCCAAAAAAACAACAATAAAGCCTAAATGGAGATTCTCATATCAGAAAAGTCCCTAGGAACTTTTCTGTAATTAATTTCCAATGTGAAAAGTGTAACGACCCGCCTCATATATCCCTTATTACTGATCTTACTCAGAGTAGCAATGCGTAGTTCAGTGGGCACACAGGAATAACATGAATATACTGATAATATTAATACAATATTGCTTGATTATAATACAAAAGTTTCCCCACCAGGGGTTTACACAATATTTACAGACCTTCAAACAACCAGCAACAGTCCTCTTCGTGCATACCTCTTTTCTGATCTCAGAACGTTTCCAATGCTGACCTGTCTGAATGGTTGTTTGGGAGGAGTGAGATTCGAGAGAATCTCAGTAGCAAACATTATCACTATGCATGCCAGATATATATGAATGCATGACATGCTTGCCTACACTATTTCATGCCAACATAATGACATGTTGCATGCTCGATGTTATGACATACATATGGCCATTGCACAAATATAACAGAGCTTCAACCAATCATACATGTTCCACACAAATAGGCAAAGCAGCCACATAATCAATGCAAGACATACATATCACATACATGCAGAAAAGATAAGTTCACTACCTGGTGGACTTTATGTCCTTCTCTTCTTGTCCCTTGATCCGCCAACCATTGCTCCTTATTTGTCCCTTCATAGCCCTCTACCCGTTTCCACAAACGGTTCGGAATTCCGGCAACACCCCGGCAAGGGAGACGGAACCAAACACCTCCAAATGAAAATCTGAAACCGTAGGAATGAAGATCTCGATGAGTAGAGGAAGTTTTCTGAAGGATACTTTGAGAGAGGATGCCGTTTCGGCAGTGTATCAGAGAAAAGAATTTTATTTCTCTTCTTTCTCCATATTCATCTCTCTCTCTTCTGGTCCATTTTTCTTCTGTGAAAATGCTGAGGAAGATGGTGATTTAATGATTAAATGTGGTGTTACATTGCCTTTCCACGTGTCACAAGTTCATTGGCCCAAATAATGAATTTTCGCATATAATACCAAATTCTGCAGATTTTTCATTAACTTTGAAAATTCATATCTAATTGTACAAATGTCCAATTGGAGTGATTCCAAAGGCTATGCAACCCTTATTGAGTCTAGTTTTAAGAAAAAATATAAAATTTGGCCAATTAGAAGCTAAAACTTCCCAGAATTTTAATCTTTGGATGCTGCCCCAGAAAATAATTAATTTCGCTGGGCTAACTTCAAAAATTCATTTCTCTTTGTATACAACTCCAAATTACTTATATGACCTATCAAATTAAAGCTTTATAAGTCTACTTTCATTCTGGAAAGTTTCATAATTTTTCACCATCATTTACCCATCGAAAGATGTCACACAATCACCACTGTCACACCGGAAATTTCACCGGTGGCAAAATTACTTTCTGTTCCACTTTACTATATTATGTGTGACTTCTAATCGCTTTATTTTGTTATTCCCCGAGCTCTTTAGCTCACCAATATAATTTATTTTGATATCCAAGGATATAAAGAAATTTCAGGGAATTTAAACATCCTCATAGGGACATTTGCTAAACTAGGGTCTAGCAGTCCACTTAATCCATGCTTAATCTTATGCCTCTAGTCCCAAAATTCGGGATATTACAAAATGACTATCTTTCCCCTAAGGAACAAAACAAGGAAAATGCACAAGAAAGAGAAAACGAAGGAAAACACACAAAAAGAGAAAATGGAGGAACACCATGGTAATGTTT
Organism: Albizia julibrissin; assembly: GCA_037074505.1. NCBI lineage: Eukaryota > Viridiplantae > Streptophyta > Magnoliopsida > Fabales > Fabaceae > Albizia > Albizia julibrissin. The sequence goes on along the minus strand of CM073489.1, from coordinate 14,086,828 downwards.
GCAGCAATGTTGAAGGAATTAAGTTTGGTGGTCATATCCTAACTAAAGGTTAGACCTTTAGTCTTTATCTACTGTTACAAAGGTTGAACAATGAACACAATTTTTTTTTTGGTCTATATGTTAGGTGCATTGAGATTGAGGGGTTGGTGACAGGTTGGAGTTTGGGGTTAATAGTAGACTATGTACTAGAAGGTAGATAAGTAATACTAAGATTTTGCTGAAAATATGATCTTAACCATTGAAGTTGAGGTTTCACCATTGTTGGGTTGTGAGAATTTTATTGTGCTATGTTTTTGGGGTTGGTTACAGAGGGAGTGCTCTATTTTTAGTGGGAATAATTGAATGTGATGAGGGTTTATTTGCTGAGAAAATGCTGATATGATATTAAAAAATTGTTATTAATATGTTCAGTTGTAGTTGTTAATATTGCTATTGTAGTTGTTATTACAGAATGTGTGCTCTGTTTTTGGGCAATGTAATAGATTGATTACTCTGTTATGGATAAGGTTACAGAGGGGGTGCTCTGTATTAAGTGGAAATGTAGTTGTAAATATTGATGTTTTAGTTGTTAATTCCTGATATGCTGTACTGACAAGTGAGATGTGAAATTTGTAAACTCTTCCAGGGAGGAAAATAAGCTTGTGAACATAACTCATGCACCTATGAAAATATGCATTAGGAATTGTGAAAATAGGCTTCAATTATTATCAAAATTGACACAATAACTTCTAAAAAAAATAGGCACAAAACATTACTACAAAAGGCACTTTTAACGACCGGTTTTTTACCCTTAAGATGACCGTTTTTATAGGGTCGTGTATGTGAGTTTCGTTGAAAGTTTTAAAATAGACGACCATTTTAAAACAGTCGTTGTAAGAGACTTACAACGACTATTTTTGAGAAAACAGTCGTTGTATGTATTTGAGATAAAAAACAGTCATTGTAACCTTTTTTTTATAAAAAAAATCTCATTTTTTACCCCACAACATTGAATATTGATATGTGCTCATGACCAATTTAAATTGGAATATCTGCTAGACATGTAAGAAACCATAGTACATGTAATAAGGACTGCTTAATGCCCAAACAACATCTAGACAGCTTCCATGGGTGAGTTAACTTGTGCCAAAAGCATTTCACTCTTCTTTCATAGCATACAAATACTGTGGCGAAGCTCTAACCTCTCTAAGCATGTTTTGTTGTTGAAACCAAAGTCCAAAAATGGGTATGAACTAAAACAAGACAAGAAAGGCTTCCATAATTTAATTGTTACAAATGCGTTAAGGAACGTTTGACCTTTGACCTTGAGCTGCTACTGTAACTTCATGCGACAATTCTTTTGAGTTGCTCTTATCCTTCTGACATCTTGAAGAAAGTATAAGATAATATGATGTTGTTGATACCATCAACTCTAGGATCTGACTCAAACTCCGAGTCAATATAAAAGAATACCTAGGATAAAAGCAGCATAATATCAAAAGGCATGACCAACATTTTAACACCAAATCTCAGTCTGGCAACACTTACAGGCATGTGAATGTGCTCGCTAGGAAGAAGTCGCTGCTCCTCAAAGCAAAAGCACTATATTTTATTGAAGTAAATTGCAGCCTGGATTCCAAGAATGAAGAAAAGAGCAAAAACACACTTCTAATTGAGAGCTGAATTAATCTTCCCCTATTCTTACCTCCGTTTATATCCACTTAGTTTACTCCTAATCAACATGCATAGCAAGGATGCTACTCAACAATCCAGAAGTAACTAGAATTTTTTTTGGCATGCACATTGAATACCGGCAAGTTTAATAGTTATCACATACCTCAGGAGGATTCTCGGATGAAACAATGGCTTTTACTTCTACAGTTGACTCTGAGTGTCTTGCTTCTGATTTTTCATTTGAGTAGCTATGGAGAAAAAAGATCCATAATGTCAGAACAGAACCATGCACAATAGTCTCATCAACAACATAGGAAAAGCAGGAATCATCTTCAACTTTAGTTTATACTGCTAAAATTAATCAGCCTCTAAGAAACTACATGGAAGGATTTCATATGGAGTATGTAGACACAAGAGTCACTACTCACAACATAGATACCACTAAATTTTTCAACCTCTCTTTAACAATTTTTAATATCAAGCTCATTAAAATTTCCTCTCCCCTCCATTCATACCAAACAGAAACATGATGTATGGGATTTAGTTATAAATACAAAAAACTAATTTTTTTTTGAGAAAATTTTTATTCATTTTCATGTTTTATATATAAAGTTTAGTCTGCTAAAAGTTAACATTCCATAATTTTAAGTTTTGCTATTTCAGTAAGAATGAAATCTGTTTATCTTTGCCAACCAAACAAATCTGTTATTGTTATAGTGCATAATAACAACGGTGAGCCTACTCAACTTGTCTCTCTCAAAGAGGAAACATTATATTTACAAGAGTAGATTATATGCTTCAGGAATTGAAGATCTAGACCATATTCTCTGCCACTTCCCTTCAACACACAATTATAATTTAGGAGAAATTAAAACATTATTTTTTCCTCTTTAATCTCTAAAATCAAATCCCATACAAGCTAGCATACAACAACTAAAAAGGTAAAAAATTTATCATTTTACCACAAAAACTATTAAACTAACAAGAGTCATGAACCCTCAAGAATCAACATTTATCCACAGCAAAATTCCAGGACCCAGCAGCAGCATAAGGTAGCAACACTGCACACCAAAATAGAGTCAATTATCAAACAGAACATACCAATATTAATTGATCAATATATATAATCTATAGTCTAATATAGAAAAGAATTATTATAAGCAAAAATTGCAAATGAAGTCTCTGCATGCATGCAAAGATCTATTATATACTTCATTCTCAAAGACTCTATATAATGATCTCTATCTGTATAAAACAATTCTATACGGAAACTATCGGTAATTATATATGTAGTCTCAATGGAGATGAAAAGGATAAATAAAAGGAGAATAAACCAAGTTTCCACCCTGCCTATGTAATTATATGCGATGGGGTAATTATATGTAATGAGATGAAAATAAGTAATGAGATGGGCAAATGGCCAAAGCTTCCACCCTTCTTGTGTAAGGAAGGAAATCCAGCAAAACATTAGGGGCAAGAAATTTACAGGACATGTCATTACAAATTAAGCATAATACCAGAGTGCTATAAACTTAGAACCCGATAAGCTCAAGGAAGACACATCATCATAAATTGTGAATTGTCCTCAATTCTCTCACCGATGGAAGAACATAGTGAACAAAGAAGCCAATAGCTTCCCAACTAAACCACAGTTTAAAGTAGGAGCATTAAATTTAACAGGGATCACAAGAATATAATGGAAATGACTCAACAATGTCCTAAGTGACTGATGGTAAAGGGAGGTCTCTTACTAATTTTTTGGTAAACAGTCCAAGAGGAACTGTTTTCCTAAAATATGTGGAAACAAGTAGTGTGATTAAAGATGCCAAACAAATGTTTGAATTATTAGACAACATGATTGAGCAAATCGGAGAGGATAATGTAGTGCAAGTTGTAACTAACGGTGCTGCAAATCTTGTGTCAGCAGGAAAGATGTTAGAAGAGAAGAGAAAAAAAAATTATTTTGGTCCCCTTGTGCAACACACTGCCTTGATTTAATCCTTGAGGACATTGGGAAGCTTCCAGTTTTTCATAGTACCATTACAAGTGCAAAGAAAATAACAACCTTCATTTATAGGCATACATGGGTCCTTAACTTGTATAGAAAGTATTCCAAGGGAAGAGAATTAGCTAGACTGGCAGTGACAAGATTTGCAACAGCTTATCTTACATTAAGTTGTATTTTTAAGCAAAAGAATGCTCTTCGTACTATGTTTGCTTCAGAAGATTGGACTTCTAGTTCTTATGCTAGTAAAAGTGAGGGCAAGCAAGTGGAGGATGTGATTTTTAGTGATTATAAATTTTGGAAGTCCATCATATATTGGTTGAAGTGTGTGGTTCCGCTTGTAAAAGTTTTGACGCTTGTAGATGGTGATTCTAGATCTGCCATACCATATATTTATGAAGCAATAGGTAGAGCTAAAGAAGAAATCTTTAAAAATTTTTAAGATAAGAAATCAAGGTATGTGAAGGTGTGGGAGATCATTGATATTCATTGGGAACGACAACTACATAGGCCCCTCCATGCAGCTGGATACTATCTCAATCCTAAGTAAGTTTTATCATGTACATTACATATTTATTGTTTAATTGTGTGTTTGAAAAACAAAACAAAACTTATCTTATTTATTGTTTTATTATTATTTTTAGGTTTCATTTTAACAAAGAATTTAATGCGGACAAAGAAGTAATGTATGGTTTATATGAAACCATTGAGAGAATGGTTCCAGATAGGAGGATGAGATTTGAAATCGATCAACAACTTGAAGCATTCAAGGCTGCTAGTGGGCTTTTTGGAAAGAACATGGCTATAGATACTAGAGACAAAAAACAGCCTGATAGATTTTTGCCTTTCTATACTATTTTTCAAAATTTAATTTTTAATCCTATATAAATCTATGTTTTCAAAAGAACTTCTAAATTATTATTGCATTTGTTTTGGTAGCTCTTTGGTGGGAAAGTTATGGAGGAGAAGGTAAGGAGTTACAAAAGCTAGCTATGAGAGTTTTGAGTCTCACATGTAGTGCTACTGGATGTGAAAAGAAATTGGAGCACCTTTGATCAAGTGCATACTAAACGAAGAAATCGCTTAGAACAACAAAGGTTAAATGCACTTGTGTTTGTCAAGTACAACCTTCAACTTGAGATGAGACAGAAGAAAAGAGAGGAGAAGGGAGAGACTTATGATCCAATATGTTTATCAGACATCGAGTCTGATGATGAGTGGATTAATGAAAAAGAAGATCCTTGCTTGCCAATTGATGCATCATGGATGGACATCCATGAAAGTTTCACTCTTGATGAGGGACCTCCAAACAAAAAAAATGAAGAGAGGTATAATATTTTATTTAAAACTAAACTTAGGTTGATTCTTATTTAAACTTTAAACATATACCATCATGCTTATTAAATGTTCATTTTTCTAGGTCCAAGGAACTTGAATGTCAAAGCTAATATCAAAGGGAAATATATAATAGAACAAGAGAATGTGAACGAAGAGAACATTGAAGATGTTGGGGATGAGGATGAGGATGAAGAAGCGATATTGTTAATGGAGGATGATGATGACTTGAGTGACATTGATCTTGGAGATAGATAATGATGAATGATGAATAATATATTTAGTTTTTTTTTTAATTTAGGGCTTTGATTTTGAAGTATGACAGTGACTTAACTGATTTTAATTGATTTTGGGGACTATTTTTCATTTTAGTTTTAAATGTTTACTCTTTAGATGTTAATTTTATGAAATTTGAAGTATTATTTACCTTTAAAATGCTAAATTGCTAATATCTTATCTACAACTTACGATGTTCTTTTATGTGAACATTACATTTTTATCATTCTCAATAATTGATCCTGAATCTTACGATTCACGATACGTTTCGATTCACGATTCCAAAAATAAGCTTTTCGATTCACGATTCGTATCTCGATTTGATAACCATGGTTAGGACATTGTTGAGTCATTTCCATTCTATTCTTGTGATCCATGTTAAATTTAATGCTCCTACTTTAAACTGCGGTTTAGTTGGGAAGCTATTGGTTTCTTTGTTCACTATGTTCTTCCATCGGTGAGAGAATTGAGGACAATTCACAATTTATGATGATGTGTCTTCCTTGAGCTTATCGGGTTCTAAGTTTATAGCACTCTGGTATTATGCTTAATTTGTAATGACATGTCCTGTAAATTTCTTGCCCCTAATGTTTTGCTGGATTTCCTTCCTTACACAGCAGGGTGGAAGCTTTGGCCATTTGCCCATCTCATTACTTATTTTCATCTCATTACATATAATTACCCCATCGCATATAATTACACAGGTAGGGTGGAAACTTGGTTTATTCTCCTTTTATTTATCCTTTTCATCTTTATTGAGACTACATATATAATTACCGATAGTTTCCATATAGAATTGTTTTATACAGATAGAGATCATTATATAGAGTATTTGAGACTGAAGTATATAATGGTTCTTTGCATGCATGCAGAGACTTCATTTGCAATTTTTGCTTATAATAATTCTTTTCTATATTAGACTATAGATTATATAATGGTCCTAACAGAATAGTGGTTCAACAAATTTTGAAAATGTATGTAGATTACATTTTTATATAACAAAGTAGACTTAAGAAACAAACTAGTGAATTCTCTCTTACCTCATTGTCTTATTCATTTGTTCTTGTAGATAAATAGAGGAGAGAATATGTATTCTAAGTTGTGTATTGATTCATATGCACATGAGGGTATTTATACATGAGTAAGAGCCCTTAGAATTAAATGGGCTAATTAAGACAATTGATCCTCATCATCTAATCCTTGATTTCTTGTGATCCTCACAAATACATAATATTTCCTAATCATCCTAATAAATGCATAATATTTTCTAACACTCTCCCTCAAGTTGGAGCGTAAATGTTAATCAAGCCCAACTTGTTACAAAGGTAATCAACCCGAGTCTCATTTAGAGCTTTAGTTAAAAAATCACTCAATTGGTCGATGGACCTCACATGTCCTGTAGAAATGAAGTTCTCTTTGATTTTATCACGTACAAAATGACAGTCGATCTCAATGTGTTTCGTTCGTTCATGAAACACAGAATTGGAAACTATATGCAAAGCAGCTTTGTTATCACACCACAATTTTACAGGTAATGATGTGGTAAGGCCAACCTCCTTCATTAACTGGTGGATCCACACAATCTCCTGTACTGACTGAACCATGGCTCTATACTCAGTTTCTACACTAGAGTTCGAAACCACATTCTACTTCTTGCTTCTCCAGGACACTAGATTTCCTCCCACAAGCACACAGTATCCTGTAGTGGATCTCCTGGTAGACTTGACCTAGCATGATCCGCATCACAAAAACATTCAATCTTAGTGTGACCATGATCTGTATAGAGTATACCACAGCCAGGTGACCCCTTCAAGTAATGTAAGACATGCTCCAAAGCTTCCCACTGAGCCACAGTCGGTGCTGTCATGAATAGACTAAGCATACTCACTGGGAATGTAACATCAGGACGAGTCACCGTGAGGTAGTTCAACTTACCAATCAATCTACGGTATCTCTCAGGGTAGGCAAACGGCTTAATCTTCTCAGGGTCAACTTTGGTTCTTACATTTTCTGGTAGTTCATCAAATGGTATGTTATCATCAATTTCCAAAAAAGGATTAGGAATCATGGGAAAGCTACTCGGGGATGCCCCAAGTTTTCTTGTCTCCTTTAGTAGATCCAGAACATATTTCCGCTGCGTCAAAAGAATACCTTTTTTGCTTCTCAAAACTTCAATCCTAAGAAAGTATTTTAACTGACCCAAATATTTCGTTTGGAAATGAGAATTCAGGAAGGCTTTTAGTGATGAGATTCCAGATGCGTTGCTCCCCGTAATAACAATGTCATAAACATATACCACTAATAGGATCAAGCCAGATTCTGTTTACTGATAAAACACAGAATTGTCACACTTACTCTGATTTAGACCAAAGTCCTTAACTGCCATGCTAAATCTATCAAACCATGCATGAGGACTCTGTTTTAGGCCACATAGTGATTTCTTAAGGTGACATACCTTCCCACACTCCCCCTGAGCAATAAAGCCAGGTGGTTGCTCCATGTAAACCTCTTCAAGGAGATCACCATTCAAGAAGGTATTTTTAACATCCAACTGATGAAGTTCCCAACCATAAGTAGCTGCCAGTGAAATAAATAAACGGATAGAGGACAAGTTGGCCACAGGGGAGAAGGTTTCAGAATAGTCAATACCGTAGGTCTGAACATAGCCCTTGGCAACGAGCCGTGTTTTGAAGCATTCTCAGGTGCCATCGGCCTTGGTTTTGATCGCGAAGACCCACTTGCAATCAATAGCTTTCTTGCCCGGAGGTAGATCAACAAGATTCCAGGTACCTGCTTGATCAAAGGCCATCATTTCGTCCTTCATAGCAGCATGCCAACCTAGATAGGCTAAAGCTTAGTGGAGAGTAGTAGGAATGGTAGTTGAGTCAACAGAAGCTATGAACGAACAAGATATAGGATAAAGTTGATTATAGGAAACAAAAGAGGAAATAGGATAGGCACAGGAGCGTTTACCTTTATGGAGAGCAATGGGCAAGTCATTATAAGAGGTGTCTGGGACAATGGGCTGATCTGTCGCAGAGGCAGGAGTGGAAGGGAAAGAATCGGGATTAGACGCCGAAGCGGGCACAATTGGTGGGTCATGAACAGGAGCGGCAACATTACTTTCCTTAGGACACTTCCGATAAACATGATGGATGGGAGGTTTTCCCGGAGCCGGCACAGTTGCTTGCACAGGTGGTTAACATACCTCATAGACCAATATGTCATCAAGGCCGGTAGGGGTGGCTAAGGAAGGGGGCGTAGTAGACATATGGAAGAACGGGGTGGATTCATGAAAGGTAACATCTGTAGAGACAAGATAGCGCTGAAGGCTGGGAGAATAACATCTATAACCCTCTTGAACTCTAGAGTAGCCAAGGAAGACACACTTGAGAGATTTTGGATCAAGTTTGGTAAATGTAGGGCGAACATCTCGAACAAAACAAACGCAGCCAAATATTTTTGTGTTAATAGGAAACAGGGGTTTAGAAGGAAACATGGTAGTGTATGGAATGTCACCATGAAGGACAGGAGTTGGCATACGATTGATAAGGAAGCAAGTCGTGGACACAACATCAGCCAAAAAAAGTTTTGGAATGTGCATTTGAAACATCAAGGCCCGAGCAACTTCTAATAAGTGTCGGTTCTTTCTTCCGGCAACACCGTTTTGGGTGGGGTTATCGGCACAAGAGGACTGATGAATCATGCCATGGGTAAGCATATAGTCATGAAACTGGGGGGAAAATACTCTTTAGCGTTATCACTCCTCAATGTTTTCACAGAGATACCAAACTGATTTTTGATCTCAACACAAAAATTGGAAAAGTGAGAAAACAACTCAGAATGAATTTTCATTAGGTATAGCCAGGTAGTTCGAGAAAAATCATCAACAAACATAACAAAATACTTAAAAGCAGACATGGACATGACAAGACACAGACCCCAAACATTGGAATGAACTAAATCAAAAGGGGACGTAGCCCGTTTATTGACGCGAGGTGTCAGATAAACACGGTGATGTTTGACAAACTGACACGACTCACACTCTAAGGACGACACATGATGAAACTGAGGATACAATTTCTTCAATGAAGACAACGACATATAACCAAGATGACAGTGAACATTAAAAGGGGATGAACAACCAAAACAAGCAACAGAACGCGGCACAATATCAGCAAGAAAGTAATGACCGCCTGCTTCATAGCCCCTACCAATAATCCGCTTCGTCGTAAGCTCCTGGATCAAACAGTGATCAGGGAAAAGTAAGATAAAGCAGTTCATTTGGCGAGTAAGTTTGCTAGGAGATAGAATTAAATGCAAGATCAGGCACATTAAGGACAAATGAAAAGGAAATAGAAGATGTAGGGGTAATAGTACTAGAGCCAAGGACACGAGAGGAGGAACCATTGGCAATTGTTATCGAGGTGGGGTTAGCGTAAGGTGCATATGTAGAAAACAAATGATGGTTACCTGTCATGTGATCAGTGGCACCGAAATGGATGATTGATAAGTAAAATATTTGCATATTTATTTTCCCTTATATGATGATTTTGTGGACTATATTTGAGCTAAATATAATCAATTTGGGTGTAATTAATAAATAAATAATAATTTTCTTGCAGCCATGGACAGTACCGGATTAAGAAGAATTAAAGAAGGCATTTAAGGGGAAGTTACTATTCATGCGGTACTATTCATTGTACACTGTTCATGCGGTACTGTTCACTGTGCACTGTAGCGGACCATTGCGTTGTACTGTAGCGGTCGGTGTGTGTGGAAGTGGGGCGGTTCAGTGTGGTTCCTGTAGCAGTCGGTGCACTGTAGCAAGTGGTTGGTCGGTTCACTGTAGCAAAATACTGTAGCAGTCCAAAAATGAAGCCTATAAATAGAGCTTCTTGGCACCCTAAAATGGAGAGGAAGGAAGAGAGAGAGAGAATTTCTATTTTAGAGAGAGAGAGTTGTTATTTTTAGAATTTATTTCTTACATTTTTTTTTACTTCTTGCATGCTTACTACATGGATGGTTTTACCTCCTATATGGAAGGCTAGATTTTCCATTTTCATGCATCTTGTAGTTGTACTTTTATGTTTTTGTAATTAATTTTTATGCAATATTTATGATGTTTGTAATATATTTTGGTTTTGTTTTTAATTTTATCATGAGCTAAAATTTCCTTTTCCTAGGGTGATGATGTAGCTTACTAATGACGGATTGAATCTTAACTTATTAAATCTAGTTTTAATTTTTCCTTCATGATTGAGTTTTAATTATTGCTCTTAATGCTTACAATTGATTGACCACCTTTTGGATGATTTTAATATGCATGTTGAGACCGGAAGGAGATACATGTGTGTGGATCCTATAATTAAAACCATAATTTGCATATGAAATAGGAATATATTGGGTTAGCAATTAATTATAGAATTACTTGACCTTGGAAAAGGCTAGTAATTAAAATAGGGAAACTCGACTATCAATCATGTGGAATAAATTGGACTAGAATAGATAAGTGATTCAATCCGGAATTTATTAAGTGAAATCTAATCCCTAGGGCTTTTTCTCATATTTGTCTTTATATCACTTGTATTCATATTTCATCATTTCTATCTTGCAATCTCAATCGCAGCTAATCAACCGACTAAATAGAATTAAAAATACCAATTTTGGTACTTAGTGATCAATCCTCGTGGGAACGATACTCTACTCACTTCTATATTACTTGATTACGACAGTGTACACTTGCACTTCTAAATACACCATCTTACACTTGTAACAATGATCCACTTAGACGAAGCAGTAGCCAGGCATGAATCACAGTTACCTGTAGCAAGTGCAGCCGATGTGGGAGAAGAATCAGAGGATTGAGCCATGTGAGCAGCACCACTACGTTGCAGCTTATTTTGCAACTTACGACAGTAACGTTTGGTATGCCCTAGTTCCTTGCAATAGTAGCAGATAATAGGGCTAGGATTCAAAGGATTGTTGCCTTGATGTGGAAGACTTTGGTTCCTGGTATCAACAGAAGATGATGTATTACTTCTTGGGTCCGAGAAGCTCTGGGAGCGGTTGTCATTGGGACCACGGCCAGCTAATGCACTAGCAGTAGGAGTAGAAGTTGAGTGGGAGAGACTATCTGCACGAAGGACACGGGAATACACATCCTGAAGCGAAGGAAGTTCAGAACTCGACAAAATCTGGGAACGAACTGTCTCATAGGCTGAATTAAGCGCAGTGAGGAAACTGATAATTGCCTGTTTTTCCATATTGTCAACCTGCGCCTGAAGGTCAGTTGTAGGTAGCATCAATATCTTTAACTCTTCATACATCTTCTTAAAATCCATATAAAAATTCTTCAAGGGACGACCTTACTGTTCAGCACGATAAAACCCCTTGCAAACATCGTGAATACATGTAATATTTCATTTCCCATAATAGAGAAATTCTAGGTAGCCCATGAGTTCTTTAACAGTATTATAGTGGCTCACAGAGGGAAGTATATCACTCTTGATAGAATTTTGGATTTGCAGGAATAAACTGGCATCAGCCCTAGCCCAAGCCATCTTAGGATCATTCGTGGGAGAAGTATCAGTTAGATGTCCTTCCTTCTCAATGCTAAGAAAGTACATACGGACAGTTTTGCTCCAATCCATATAATTTGTCTAACTTAACTTATGATCAGTGATTTTGTTATGTACCGGAATAATTTCAGTGACACTAGCCTTAGAATCAGCTATAGATAGTTAATGTGACCAAAGAACGGACAAAAAATAAACCTCAAACAAGGAGATAATCAACCAATCAAAGGCACAACAGTCCCAAAATTGCTAACAACTCCAAACAGCTCCAAATGGCAAGAACACCAAAAAAAACGCAGTCACTGTTCACTACAGGAATTCTGAAATAGAGGACCCACAACAAGAAACTAACGGGGATATGACAGGAACACTAAGTTGATCCAAATGCAGCAATCACCGGCGGAAAACTCATCGAAAAACACCCTCACACGCCAGCGGGTGTAATCGGCGGCGGACAGCAGGAAGGCGTGTGGCAAGAAACGTGCCTGTGAAACAGGATGTAGCTAGAGGGGTTCAGCCGATCGGGACCTCCTGAGCATAGGAAGGTGGCGCGTGGATGAAGGAATGGCCGGGAACTGGTCGCCGGAAAATGCCCTCTCTCTCTCAGACACTGTGCACGCCGGAAAATGTCGCCGGAAAAAATCACCGGATAGAAGCTTTAACACACAGATTGCTCTGATACCATGTAGATAAATAGAGGAGAGAATATGTATTCTAAGTTGTGTATTGATTCATATGCACATGGGGATATTTATACTTGAGTAAGAGCCCTTAGAATTAAATGGGCTAATTAAGATAATTGATCCTAATAATCTAATCCCTGATTTCTTGTGATCCTCATAAATACATAATATTTCCTAATCATCCTAATAAATGCATAATATTTTCTAACAGTTCCAAATAAATCAAGACTTTTTTTAAAAAAATTTTGTATTGATGTTTAGAGTGAGGAAGTATCAAAGGAGATTGCTAAAAAAGACTATACTACACATATATATTCTGTTGGATTAATACTTTCCCTGATTTATTAGGAACAAAATTATTCTGTTGGATCACAAGTATCAAGATAACCTCGACATGGTAAGGGTTATTCTTCAATTAATGCTTTCCCTAATACACACACACATACACACACATCCATATAGTTTTTTTAAAATTATGTAATAATTTTTCTTTTAGATAAGATTTGGTAGGAGCCTATAATGCATGACTTGGTTATAAATGTTAACACTAACAGTAAACTCATCAAAACATATTTAAGATACTAACAAATTGTACGCTTATAGAGTATTAAAATAGCAGTAAATGAACTCATTAGACACGTTCCTATTTCTGATATAGAATGGAAGGGAGTACAAAATTTAACAAGCAAACAATATAAAGAGATGACACTTAAAGTAACAGCAAACTAATTTACTACTTAGTGCCACACAATAGATTGCTAAGAAAAAGCCAAGTGTTTGAGTGATTAACAAGGTTCTAAATTAGTTGATGTATAACAATCCACAAGTGTAAAGTAGTGTTTTGCCTTAGCATATATGGCAAGTTCAAAGCCGTGGATCTTATTTTAGCCAACACCATAATTCTGAAATAAAAGGATGCAGTGGATTAAGATTAAGAAAAAAACCTAAAAGCTTTGATGTGAACGGATCTGATTGGAAACCATAGATAGACAATCGAAGCCGCAGTCGCAAGTGGGACTCTTATAGAAGTTACTGATGTCGAAATCTGCAGAAGCGATGCCGACGGAGAATTGGAGCTCACTGTCGTCGCGAGTGACGAAGACAATATTAACCCATAGAAAAAGGACTTTCACCTTAACACCTCTCAAGTCGGAGACACTGCCTTGGGAGATGACACGGTTGGATGATGTGAGAATTAGGGGTTTAAGAGGTTGACGTTGTCTTGAAGGGTCGAGCTTCAGCGCTCCGTACCAAGACTATAATATCCCATTTTTCACCAAAATTTTTTATATGTATATCTGTGATATTTAGAGGAATAAAATGGTGAATTGTGGTAAGCTTAAATTTCTTGAAAAATGGCAATCGTTACATGTAAATTGGCCGAGAAAGGATACAAATAGGCAATTAATGTATAATTAAGGGCCTATTATTGTAACAAAAATTTAGGAATTTAAATACCATGAATATTGGCCTCATTTAAGTGATAAAATTGGGTTAAGCCAAAAAAATGAGCGAAAAATGATTTATTACGGTAAATCGTAAATGTAGGGGCAAAACAGTAATTTTGTCATAAAGTGGGAAATAATTATTTTTTCCTAATATTCCCAATAATTTGAGTTAAATGGGGATTAAAAAGAGAGAAATGGCTACTTGATCATTAATAAACCAATTTTGGTGAATTATTGTCAAGTATGGTCAAATAGTTAAAAAAGTCAAAGACTTGGTCAACAAGTTACAAGATGGCACAATGGGATATTGGAGATTCATATGTCCCTTATAATTCTCATGCATATTTCAGTTGGAATAAGTGAAGGAAAGGGAAAAGAGAATTAATTAAAGAATTGGCATTTTTGGACCAATGATCATGTGCCATATGTCAAGCTTAAATAACCCTATTCATGATCAAACAGACCAAAAGAGTGAGAGTGAGAGCTGAGCACGGTGAAGAGAAGAGAAGGCTAGGGTTTTCTTGGAAATCAAGGTAAGAGGTTGTTACCTTGTGTTTTAATCTACCTAATCCCTCAATAACCTGTCCTTCTCACTTCTCTATCATTGGAACCATGGTATTTTAGCTGATTCAAGAGTTAGAGAGAGAGAAGAAAAAATGTGTAGGAGAGAGAAAGTGCAAGAAATCAGAGGTAACTTTCCAAACTTGTTCCTCTTGCTTGGTTAATGTTAGTATAGTTGTTCTTGACTTGATTTTGGATGTTTTGGTGCAAGATAACTCAATAAACCTAAAAGACCTTAATGGTCAAGTACTTCCAAATCAAGTAGAATGAATGTCTAAATAGCTAATAGTGTGATTATAAGTAGAAAGGAGGTGATTAGGTTAAAGAAAATGAGAAACCGATACAACTTTTCTGGGAATCCTATAGGATGGTCCTGTGTTGGATGTGGCAAATAAATGAGAATTTGATAATTCTGATGCTTCTATTGGGTTTAGGAGGCAAAATTGTGTAGGGTCTATGTTGATCACGAAGTGAGAAAAGCTACAGAAAGTGAAATGATTGAATTACCCTTTAAAAGGTCTAACTAAGGGTTGTCAAGGGCATTTTCGTCATTAGGGCTTGATTTTGAGCAATCCGAGGTTAAAAATGGATTTCATACGTGAAATTGTGTAGGAATAGCCCATGTTATAAATTTTGGTAAAGTGGAGTGAGACTGGGTATGAGGGTATAGACCGGGTCTCTAAGGGTATTTTGGTAATTTAGCACTTTTAGGCTAAGGTTGCCAATGTTATAAGTTTGGAATGGTACATGAATGAGTAATGATTCATTTATGGTATATTTGGGTATTTTAGGACTTGACAACCGTCGGGAACACATAACTTGCCCAAGCATGGAAAAGTGGGAAGAAATCGCTAAAGAAGAGCAACTAGGTAATAACTTGTTTTCATATGACATAACATGATTTGTGTGTTGTTGGAAATCATCACAAAATGTCTGTCACATTTTGATTATACGGAGTGATCACCTAGGGCCTATCTTTACGCTGGTTGACACTCAGGTTATAATTGTTCATAGTTGCACGAGAGGTGCCCGGGGCCTATTGTGCGGGTACCCCTCGGGGCCAAGTAACTTGCCTGGTGATACGGTAGTTTATGAATTGCATTAAATGCACTGAATGATGTTGTGATAATTTTGTTGATTGATGAGTGTAAAGCATGCTTTGTATGTTATCTCTATATGTTTGACATGTGTTACTACTGAGATTCCTCCGAATCTTACCTTTTTTCTCCAAAAATCACCTTCAGTATAGGGAGAAAGCTCGAGGGGCAAGAAGAAGGTAAGTGGCGATGACTAGAGGTCAAGGCACAGAAGACTTTAGTCATTTGGTTGTCTAGTCCATATGTCTTTTGGGATTTTGAATTGTAAATGATGTATATGTTGTAAAGATAACCTAGTGAATGAATGGTAGAAAGTTAGTGGTTTTGCTTCCTATCGCTAATGAAATGTGTATGTAGGATGGATTATATAAAGTCGGCAGAGGTTTGCTCACAAACTCTTATGAATAATAATAAAAAGGGAAAACCAGTGAGTCTTAACGAGTTAGTGAAGTTTTATGAAAATGATTGCGGAAATTTTATTACCCTTTCAGCTCTAGGTTTACATCCTGGGCTGGAGATGGGGATTTTATAAGTATTTTCGGAAGTTGGGTGTTCCGGGTTCAAATCCTGGTCTCCCGAGTGATTTTACTACTCTTTTGTACTCTACCGTAGGTAAAAGGAATGATGTATCACATTTTGCAGTGCAAGTTGCTACCAAGTGGCTCTTGAGACTCAACTTAAGCCCTTGCTTGAGTATTCGAGCCCTTGGGGAGGCATCTCCTGAGAGTGGAGTCCAGGAGAGTAAATCCCCCATGAGGTGGGGACAATACCTACGTTCTGAGCCCCGTAAAGGGGTGGAAGTTGACCAGACTCCCGTGCGGTTGCAGCGTGAGCCGAGCGCGGCTGCAGTGGGCTTAGTAGGAGGGCCGTTACATAAAAAGGCGCCTTTTTTATGTAACGGCTCTCCCACTAGGCATACTGTAACAGTGCTCGGCTTACGCTGCAGCAACATGGGAGTCCGGCCCAAGCCCACTGCAACGGCACTCGGCTCACGCTGCAGGGGCATAGGAGTCAGGCCCAGGCCCACTGTAACGGCGCTCGGCTCACGCTGCAGCAGCAAGGACAGGAATTGTCCCCACCTCTAATGGGATTTACTCTCTTGGACTCCACACCCAGGAGACGCCTCCCCAAGGGCTCGAACACTCAACCTGAGGCTTAAGTTGAGTCCCAAGAGCCACTTGGTAGCCACTTGCACCGCATTGTAGTGAGCCTAGTGGGAGGGCCGTTACAAAGACTCTGCTGAGGGCAGGGAAGGCCTCCTTCCCAATTGGAAGAATGCTTAAAAAAGGAAAAAGAAATAAGATTCAACGATTGTTTAAGCATAAACCAGTCGTTGTATCTCTAAGAAAAAAAGAAAAGAAAAGGGTGATGGGAGGTTCGAATACAAGACCTTAAGGAATAATCCTATAGGCTTAGCCAACTAGTCGCCAAGAGACCATTAGTTGAGATATTCAACGACTATTTTTATAAAAACCAGTCATTGTAACTTAAAGAAAAAATAAAAATAAGTGGTGATGGGGGTTCGAACATAGAACCTTAAGTACAATTTTGAAAGGCTTAACCAGCTAAGCCAAGAGACCATATGTTGTGATATTCAACGATTGTTTTATAAAAAATAGTCATTGTATCTCTAAGATTCAACGAATATTTTATATTAAACAGTCGTTGTAACTGAAAATAAGAAAACATTTGCCACTCGCTGTGTTAAGATTCAACGACTTTTTTTGTAAAACAGTTATTGAAAATGTTTTTTAACGACTTTTTTTCTTTAAACAGTCGTTAATTGTTATGTCCAAATTTCAAAAATGCTACCGCCTCATATTTAACTTCTATTTACAAAAAAACATTCATTAATTGGTGTCGTTAAATCTACTATTTGTAGTAGTGAGAAGGTGTTAAAATGCTTATAAGCTTTTGTAACAGTTAAGACTTATGAAATTTATAAACTCCTCCGGGAATTACAATTTAGTTGTAAAATATGACTCAATAACTTATCAAAATAGGCGCAACATGTTGTTAATATCCAAATAAACTATAGTGATAGACCCTACGGGAATAACTCACGCTGTTGTAAATATGACGAATTCACTTGTTAAAAAATGTAGAACAAGTTGTTAAAACAAAATCAAATGTTGTGATATAGGAATTGTCAAGTTTTACATTTCTCCAGGAATAATTCATGCAATTGTAAATATAACTAATTCACTTGTTGAAAAATGCTAAACAAATTGTTAAAATTAGACTAGGTGTTGTGCCAGACCCTAGGGGAATAATTAATGCTATTGTGAAAATGGTTGATGAAGTTGTTAAAATGATTAATTTAGATGTTAAAGTTCTCATAAGCAGTTGTGACCATTACAACTTGTGAAATTTGAAATGCACTCTATGAAGGAAAATATAATTGTGAAAATAACTGATGAAGTTGTTAAAATGACTGATGCAGATGTTAAACCTTTGATAAGCATTTGTGACCATTGGGAGTTGTAAATTTCAAACACAGAATTTCAACGACACTCTATGAATGAAAATACAGTTCACAAAATAACTCAAGGACTTGCCCAAATAGGCACAACATGTTGCTAAAATTCTGATTACCAGATGTGAAAGTAGGGACTTGTATGATTTCTGAACTCCTTCGGGAATTACAATTCAGTGGTAAATATAACTAATGAACTTGTAAAACAAGGCAGCAGAAGTTGTGACATACCAAATAAGCAGTTATGCCAGACCTGATTGTAAAGTTCGAAACTCGTGATGGAATAACTCATGTTGTTGAAAATATGACTGATTCACTTGTAAAAATTTGAATATACTTTGTTTTAAACTCTAAGAGTAAGATCGCCATTTTATAATGGCAATTAATAACAGAAAAGTCCCTATAAGAATCTCCATTGGGATATTTTTTTGAGTCCTTGGGACCTGGGAGTGATTTTCTCAAATATGTATATAAACACATTCCTCCCCCTCATCTCTTCCTTTTATTTATTTTTGGTAAGTAATTGCACTTTTTTGGATTCCCATTAAATGAAACTAACCACATTAAAATTAAGGTACTAAAAGTATACTTTATAAACAAATCTAAAGATACAAACATAAAAGATTAAACGAATACTTTAATCCCATATAATTGTTTTTTTCTAGGATAGTGATATCATTAAACACTTTTTGGGATATGCATGTTTTCTGTCAAAGATGTCCAAAGTTCAATACACGTGAGCCAACCTTTGCCAATTGAACCGCAATGCTGCCGCGTTTTTCTATCACAAAATTTAATATATATATATATATATATATATATATATATATATATATATAAAGTGATAAATTGAAATAATTTTTATATATTTATTATAATTTTTAATGTTATTTTTATTTCAAATTAAATAAATTTTAAATCTTAAATAAATGTTCTTATAAATATATTTTTACTAAATTTTTTAAATTAAGTTTTATTTTTAATTAACATTAATTAATAACTAATAACTTTTACACTCACGCAAACATATATGCAAAATATATGTGTATTTTGTTATATATTTTATTTTATATTTTATATATAATATATCATTAAAAAAATTACATATATTATATCATAATTTTAACAATAATTATGAAAAAAATATTGTTAATATATTTATATGAATATTAATATCATAATTTTTATTTTTATAAATATATTATTTTAAAATTTAAATTTATTGAAAAAATAAAGTATTTTAAATTTTTTTTGACAGAATTTTCCACAAAAATTAGTCATGGAACAATTTGGTGGATAATTCATGAAAATAAATACTTATTTTGATAGGAAACTAAGTGTTTTTTTTAGTATCTTTTGACCAAATAATTGATCATTATTTCCAATTCTCTAGGTACATAATGGAAATGTTTAACCAAATGGTGCTATAAAAATGAGAAACATGCAAGAGATTGAAGGTGAGAAAAATGGAGAAGATAAGAAAAAGTAGAAGGAGAAATAGGGGTGGTTCTCATTCATCTTGAGTCTTACAATCACTTGGTACATGTACACTATTTATAGGCCATAAGTTCTTCAATTATATTTAAAGAGTTACACAAGAGAATAAATATACATAATTGTGAAATATATTACATTTGGAGGTTATGTGTATTAATCATAGGAAACTCTCAAGAGGCTATTCATTTATAGGTTATATTGATTTAATTGGAGAATCTCAAAAGACACTCTTAGTGGGCTATAGACATCAACCTAAATATGACTATTTACAACACTCCCCCATAGATGTTCATAAACAAATATTGTACCTCATTAAAATATTATTAGAAAAAACACAATAGAACAAAAACCTGGTGAAGGAAAAAGAGCATACAATATATTTTAAAGTTGCCTCGTTAAAAACCTTATTAAGAAAACCTAGTGAGACAAAACTTTGGTTAAGGAAAATAGTACATCATGGTCTATGCTCCTCTTGATGATAATACCGTATATACTCTCCCTGACAACAACATTGGTTTTACTCCCCCAAATGATAGCATTACTTCCAATGTATTTTCAATCATATTTTTCTTTCAGCCACCAAACTATGAATGATGTATTGTTGCCAAATGTTCTATTAAGATGTATTCCTCTAACATATCTTCTAAATATGTTAAAACATCAATATATTCTATCTTTACTTTATCTATCGTGGAAACAATAAAGGGAAATTATTATGAAAATCACCAAAATATCTATTGCATCCACATTTCAATTTCTTCTAAACAAAATAATATCATATAATATATTCATAGAATTATCACACCAAATCTCATTTTTTGTTATCCATTGTGTACCTACAATAATTAAATTTTACCAATAAAATCATGATAAACACAAAATTAGCATGATACATAAATATTCTTATAAAATATAAGATACTTCAATAACTCAATCTATAAATCAAGTAAAATATAAAATTATTCATTTTCCAATACCGTTTTTAATCAATTATATATGCTCAAATTATTTTCAAACTCAAACAACATTATTATATATATATATATATATATATATATATATATATATATATATATAATGCTTTTCTTAGATATGCTTCTTGGATTTTTTTTATCGTTTAAAGATTCTCATATAAATTTCTCCATTTGTTGAGCCATACGCTATAAGAACACCCTATATATATATATATATATATATAGGCACAAATTTCTTTATGTACTGCAAATCATCTAATATAAGAAAAAATTATTGCATCCACCATGAATTAACACATCTCATCATAATCATCATTCATATATCATAAATAACTTTATATTTCAAGTGTTTGGACTACATGTCTATAATTTTCATCTATTGAAAGAACATAATTCTATCTTTGTTGTGTCTTTTCCCTTTTACTTTTCCTTTTGGCCCATCATCATATTGTCTACCTCGCAGGATAGATTTATGTATAAGATCCTTATTTGATCAAGTGAAATAATTATCAAACCATTATCGACAACTTCATCTTTTATGTTTCATTTTTCCTATGACATAATTCATTCAGATCTCTTTATTGTTTTCAAGTATCTGAACCTCTTTTGATGTTTTTTTTGCCATTAGTTATGTATTGACCTCTTCTAGAGTACCCACGTCCTCAATATGATCATATTGATTATTTGGTTCTTTCTCTTTTCTTCTGGAATTGATTATTCTATCATACTTCGAGCATATCTCACTTTCATTTATGCTAATTACATCATTCTCAGCTAGAATATGAGATTTAGTAATTCTTATTTAGGCCAGTAATTGCATACGACAAATATTATGCAATATTTCATGAATGCAAAACCTAATGAACTTCTAATTCATATTGCTATACTTGAGGATATATACTTGATAGGAATAATACATTAATTTTTTTTCTTTTCCAGCTATTCAATTTTTCCCTCATGTTAGGAAAATTTTGTCAAATGACAATTGACCAATCATGCAGTGTAAGTCTCCTAAATCCATTTGTTTTCTTTAGAAACATCCTTATGTTTCATTTAGTGACAAATCAGGAGGTTCTTACTCAACATTTATCTCAACTTTCTTTAAATATCCATCTATATGCATTGTGGAAAATAAATATGAAGGCACATTTAAACTTTTTAGGGTGGAATATGTTTGGCTCCTGACCAAAAGCCACTTTTGGGGGACAATTTTGTTGGCAAATATAAATGCTGCAATATGCAAGATCAAATATTCCAATACTCAAATAGAAAGTTTGTTCTTATAAGTATTGATCTAGGTATTTATGGATGCTTTAATGAATGATCTCTGAATCTTATAATATGGAAATTGCACACTTAACATAATAATTTATTTAAACATTCTTACAAACTTTATGTTGTAAAATAATAGTAATTTCATATGTAACTATCTTATAGATGCATCTATCAAATGTATTAATACTTGTATGGTTTACATGCTATTTCAATAGGCCCATATAATTTCTTTTTTATATATTTCCATAAATGAAGAAATCCAGTGCTAATCATGACCAATGATATTTGTTAGAATCCATGTTTTGATGATAACAAATAATAATGATTTTTTTTGCAAAGGAATGACAAAGCTTAATTAAGAACAATGAGTTAAATTGATCGATAAAAGCATTGCACAAATTGACATTGTTATGTTCTACAAAATTGCTGATGCACTCGAGTTTTACAAGGGAACTCAAGTTCTGAGTAATTATGAACTTGAGTTTGATAGCTACACTCGAGTTTGTTAAGCATATTTCAGTACAAGTCTTGTAAGTTTTGTCTAACACTCGAGTTGTGTACTTTGCAAGAAGTAATCTCAAGTTTATGTACTCGAGTTCTAGATGAGCACTAGAGTTCTGACCTGAAGTGGACTCGAGTCCTGAAAGTTTTGCACTGAGAATTTTTGCTCGAGAGTTTGGTGTTATAAAGAAAAGGCAAGAGAACTAGAGTTTCCATGAGAACTAGAGTTATAGACTGAAATGCACTTGAGTTAGCAAGTTAACTCCTACGAGTTTGTTCTAGAAGCTAAGCCAGAATCTGATACTATCATGTGAACTCAAGTTTTGCTGTAGAACTCGAGTTTTGATTCAAGTTGCACTCGAGTTTACTATTGCACTCTTAAGAGTTTATTCTCAAGAATTGCTCAGAATTTGATAACACTTGTAAAAATAGAGTCTGAAATTGAACTTTCGCAAGTTCTCAGTTATAGATTTGGTCAGAATGTTGAAGTTCCTTTAGAACTTGAGTTTGGGTGTAAAACTCGAGTTATGGACATAAAGTAACTTGAGTATGGATTTTCACTTCCACAAGTTTTAACTAGAAGAACACTCAGAAGCAAGCAATAGCTAGAGAACTTGAGTTTAGTAGCAAAACTTGAGTTCTGGTGTTAGGAAGACTCTAGTCCAGAAATGAATTCCTGCAAGTTTCAACCAAAGAGTCAAGCAGAAAACTTGAAGTAAAGGGAGAACTCAAGTTCTGGACACTTTTGCACTCGAGTATGAAAATGAACTCTCGTGAGTTCTTGGCAGAGACAACTTGGAGATGTGTTGACAACAATGAGAACTCAAATTTTAGAATAAGAACTCGAGTTTTCCAGACACGGAAATAGAGTGAATTACAGAGATCAATCCAAATATGGTTAAATGTTATCTAATCATTACAGTTACACTTGTTGTTATACTTAAACATCATTTAACATATGTTCCAAGTGTGAAACAGGTTATTAAATGTTTGGATTGCAAATTCGGTTAAAGAAGTCAAATATGGCGAACATAATGATATGGACTAGCAGTCACTGAATATGAGCCAATAACCACCACGAGTAACTGACACATACCATGACAGCCTCTCTAAAGATTCAAATATCCCACTCCACAACGGATACTCTGCAACGTCTATCTCCATACCAACTATATATACAAAGATTCAAAGACCAACAACAGTAGAGAAATGAACAAACATGAAAAGAGCTATATACATACACGAATCTTTAATTTAATATTTTCTCTACTATACTTCAGTGATTATCATATCTACTCTATGAGAGAGTTTTGTAAACACTTTCTATTGTAATTTTCATCTCAAGGTAAAGGGACCTTGAGAGGGTAGAATTTCCTTACCAGAGAAGCTGTAGAGAGAGTTTCTTGAAAGACTTTTTACTCTTAAGACTTATAAGATGCAAGTAGTAGGAACGTTACTGCTCGTAAGACTTACAAGGGTGTAAGAAGAAGAGAACGTTGCTGCTCATAAGACTTGGATAGGTAAGTAGGAGAGAAAGGTCGTTAGAATTGCTCTGCTCGTAAGACTTGTCATAAGGGGGAGAGAAAGTTCTAAGTATAGAACATTTCTCCTCGTAGTCCTTGAGTGGGCAATTGCTTTACTGTGCATTCCAAGAGTCGGCTGAATCTTGGAGGTTTAGTAAAAAGCTCAGGAGGTGTTGATCTCTGAGGAATGGACGTAGGCCTGGGATTGGGGCTAAACCAGTATAAATCTCTGTGTGCAATTTCTATCATCTCTACTCTTTTTTACTCCAGTCTCATATCACCGTATCAACCAAAAAATATACCATATCACCCAATTCACCTTGTAACACCCTACTTTTTCACTAATATTCCTTGTATGTATATTTATGTTATTTAGTGGAATAAAATGATGAATTGTGGTGTACATAAATTTACAGAGATATTTCAATCGCCGGTTACACATAATTCGGCCAAGTACGGACACAAAGAGGCAATTAATGTCTACTTGAAGGCCTAATATTGTAACCAAAATTTGAGCATAAAATGACACAAATAATGGCCTCATACAAGTGTCAAAATTCAGCCAAATCAAAGGAAAGGAGTAAGAAATGATTTATTTGGATAAATCATAAAACGTAAGGTCAAAGCGGTAATTTTTACCATAAAACAAAATAATTATTTTTCCCTAATGTTCCCAATAATTTTTAGTTAAATAGGAATTAAAAAGAGGAAAATGGCTACTTGGTAATTAATAAGCCTATTTTGGTGAATTATTTTCAAGGAAAGTCAAAGAGTCAAAAGTCAAAAGTACAAAAGTCAACAATTTGTAAGATGGCATTAGGATAATTTAAGAGCAATAATCTCTCCCTCAATTCTCATGCATTTTCAGTGGAATGAAGAAGGGAAAAAGGAAATGTAATAGTAGACAAAATTAAATTTTTGGACCAATGGGATGTGAACACTTGTAAAGCCATTTGACCAATTTAATTAAATCACCATTCTCTTCATCTTTTTCCCTTCATTCTCGTGCAAAGTTTGAAACAAAGAGAGAGAGAGAGAGTTTCTAGACGAAGGGAGTATTCAAGCTTCAAGAAGAGCTAGGATTTCCAAAGATCAAAGGTAAGAGGCTTGTAACTTTGAAGTTTATGCTTCCAAATCATGTAGGAAATTCTTTGAACCTCTTCTCTCCTTAAAACCCATGATTAGTAAGCTTCATCAAGGGTGTAGAGAGGGAGAACATAAATTTTGAGGAGATAGAAGCAACAAGAATCAAGAGGTAAACTTCAAAGCTTGCTTCTCCTTACTTAGTTGATGTTGTTATTGTTGTTGTTGGCTTGGAATTGGTTGTTTTGTGAAGATTGGATGATGAAACCCTAAGGGGTCTTGCTGCTCAATTCCTTATAAATATGTCCATTTAGTTTCTAAATAGCTAGTCATGTGATTAGAAGTAGAAAGAAAGTAATTAAGCAAGAGAAAACAAGAAACCAACATAAGTCACCTAAGAACTCAATTTGCTGTCCTGTGTGTGACATGGAGAAGGAGTAGTAATTTGATGATTTTGATGTTTTCATTGGCTTTAAAAGGAAAAATTTTGTAGGTATGCAAGTGTTCATGATTTTTGGATACTTGTATATGAATTTGGAAATTTATGAAGTATGTTTGTTCATGATGTTAATCAGCCTTGTCTGGGGCAGTGTTGTTGTGTGTGGTGTTTTAGGGGCCAAAAATTGTTTAAAAATTCTGAAAATTTCCATAATTAAAGTAGAGACATATAGCTTTAATTTGATAGGTATTTTGTAATTTTTGGATAAGTACATTAAGAGTTATGAATTGTTGAAGTTATACCTTGTTTTCTGGAAAGAAATCTGGAATAGTAATGTTTGGAAAAATTCTGGGAATATTGTGGTTGTGATGGAAAAAATTGAGTATTTTTATGTGAAATTATATTGAAATATATTTACATAGAATTTGGAACCACTCAATTTGGATTTTCCTAGAATTAATGGTGAATTTTTGAAGTTAAGCAAAAAGCTAGTAGATTTGAGAGCAAGGGTGGAAATAACCAACTTGGGATGGTTGGACACCCTTGACTTTGCTTTTAGCTTAGTATACTAACTTTAATGACAACCAACTTGACTAATTTCATTATGCAAGTATTAGACGGAATAATAACTTGTCGTCCGTAAATTCCAATTATAAGACCTAACAACAGTTCAAAGCTTGAGATTTGTCCAAGCTCTGACAAATGGGAGGAAATAGCTAAAGGAAAGCAGCCAGGTAGTAACTTATCTTTCATATGTTATAATATGCACTGTATGTTGGTTGAAATCATCATGAATCATCTGGCACATTCTAGTTATGTGGAGTGGTCACTCAGGGCCTTTCTGCGCAGGTGGACACTCGGGCCAATAACGTTCTGTGATGCATGGGTGGATGCTCGAGGCTTTTTTGCACGGGTATCCCTTGGGGCCATTGAATTTACCTAGTGCTATGGTAGTTTATGAACTGTATGTGATGCACTGAATGTTGTTGTGATAATTCTGTTGAATGATGATTGTGTAGCATGCTTTATGATGTTATATCTGTATGATTGGCACTACATTGCTACTGAGATTCTTTTAAATCGCACTCTTTTTCAAAAACCCATCTACAGTATAGGGAGAGAGCTCAAGGGGCAAGAAGAAGGTAAATGCGGACGGCTAGAGGCTTGAACGCTGAAGATTTTAGTTTTGCTAGTTGTCTGTTATGTGTATTCTGAATATTTTGAACATGTATATACTATAAATAGCTTGTAACTCTAACGTGTTACAATAGTTAAACTGGTAATGCCAGTAGACTAGTAAAAGAACGGTTTAGTTATATTACACTTCTAGTTGCTAACGAATTATAATTAAGGTATGGAAATGAGAACCAAGCAGAGAATCGCTCGTAAACTCTGATAAAATGAAAAGAAGAGCACGATAAGACTTAGTGAGATAGTGAATGTTTGTGAAAATGGTTTGAGAAATTTGACTACCCTAAAAAATTCTTTCCAATCCTAAGTTCAAGTCTTGAGATAGGTTTTGAATTTGCAAAAGTTTTTTGGTATTTCTTAATCCGGGACTTAATCCTGGTTTTCAGGAATGATTTTACTACTCTTTTGTACTCGTCTAAAGCTATAGGAAATGAGGTATCACACACCCCCTATTGGGTGAAGCATTACATATATCAATTATTGAATTATATAATATGTTAACTATTCATGAAGAATCTTTTGGTTCTTAATGGATGTCAATAGATAATCTTTTATAATTTGCTGTATCATATATATGACTCAGATGATCAAACAAGTCATGCTAATAATAAATTTATTTGGATCAATAAACTTTTGATTTAGTATGTAACATGTTTTTCAACCAACAGTAAGGTTTTCAATTTTCATAATATATTTCAAATCTTAATCTTACATCCATTTTTGAGAGATCAATTAGGATTTGTGAGGAATTATATGAATAGAGAGATTTTCAATAATAACTTAGACTTGTTTTCTAATAATTCTTTGCAATAGTAACTCATGCTTGTATTTCAAAAACGATGACCTATATATAATAGACTAGTTAGTGGTCAAAAATATAAACTTGGTTGTTGCTAACTTGGGTGTATGGTTTGGTCAGAACCAGAATACAAGGTGTAATATCCCAAATTTTGGGACTTGAGGCTTAATAATAAGCCTGGATCAAGTTGACTGCTAAGCCCCGGTTTAGCAAGTGTCCCAGTAAAGCATGATTAAATTTCCTAAAATTTCTTTATACCCTTGGGGGGTATTAAAGAGTATTGGGAGTGACAAAACAAAGCCATTAGAGGTCACACACAACATAATTATATTGTAACACAAAGTAATGTTGCTATCGGTGAAATTCCTGGTGTGGTAGTCATACTTGTGTGACATATTTCAAAGGGTAAATGGTGTCCAAAAATTATTAAAATTCTAGAATGAAATTAGACTTATCAAAATTTAATTTAACAGGTCATATGAGTTATTTGGAGTTGTACACAAAAAGATATGTATTTTTGAAGTTAGCCCAGTGAAACTGGCTATTCTCAGTGGCAGCGCCCAAAAACAATAATTTTAGGAAGTTTGAGCTTTTGATTGGCCAAATTTCATATTTTTTTATTAAAAATGGACTCAATAAAGGTCTCATAGCCTTTAGAACCACCTCAATTGGATATTTACACAATTAGATATGAATTTCCAAAGTGTGATGAAAATTCTGCCCAGTTTTACATTAATTGTGAAAATGGAATAAATGTAAGGGCGAAATGGTTATTTGATCAATAAGACAAGAAATGATTATTTTTCCCTAATTTTCCCAATAATTTCAGTTAAATGGGAATTAAAATGAGGGAAATGGCTACTTGGTAATTAATAAGCCTCTTTTGGTGAATTATTATCAAGGAAAGTCAAAAGGGTCCAAAAGTCAAAAGCTTAAGGCTTTGGTCAACAATTTGTATGATAACCTATGGGATAATTCAAGATCCATAGTTCCTCTTATTTCTCATGCATTTTCGGACAGAAAGAGAGGCCAAAGAGAAAAGGAAATATTTGAACAAAAATCATAATTTTGGACCAGGAGAGTTTGGACACTTGTCAAGCTTCTTTGACCATTGCTTTAAGTCTTTATTTCTTCATCTTTTCTTCCTCATTCCATCATGAAACTGATCATAGAGAGAGAAGAGGAGCTAAACATGAGAGCATGGAGAACCTAAGAGATCAAGCCAAAATCAAAGGTAAGAAAGTTGTCATTTTAAAGTTTAAGCTTTCTAGTTACTCCATAACCTCTTCTAACATCTTCTCCTCTTTGGAAAGAGGAGTGAGAATTTGATAATTTTGATGCTTCCATTGGCTTTGGGAGGAAAAATTGTGTAGGTATGCAAGTGTTCATGAATTTTGGATACTTGTATATGAATTTGGAAGTTTTGGAAGTTAAAGGGTGCACGTTGTTAAATCTGTCTTCTGGAGGCAGTGTCTTTGTGATGTGTTTTGAGTGGATGAATGTTGTCTAATGACAATGAAACTTTCCAGAATTAAAGTAGAGATATAGACCTTTAATTTTGATAGGTCATAATGGTTAATTAGACAAGTATACTGAGAGTTATGATTTTTCAAAGTTTTGTCATGTTAAACTGGGTAATTCGGGAGCAGTGTTCAATTAAATGGAATTACATACTTATGGGAGTACTTTTAGTTTATGGATATATTTTCCCCTTAAAATAGACTTAAATAGGGTTCCATATAACTTGGAAGTACCTCATTTGGATTTTTTTTACATTTAGTTATGATTTTTACAAGTTCGGCTAAGAATCAGGACGGTGAAATTCTAAACAGCGAGGTTCTTAGCCGCGGCCAGCCGTTTTTGGCCGTGACAAAAACCCCCAAATTTCATGATTTCATGTTTTTAAGGGAAATTGACCTATTTACCCCTTCTTAGCTTCTTGGGCCTTAATATACACTTCCAATGACCCACGATCATGACTCTAATGATGTGATTGGGTATTTAGAGCCATGGAGAAGTCAAGAAAGAAGAGGAATGAAAGAATTTCCAAAAAGCTCCAATGGTTGGAAAATGAGAAAATAAAAGGAAGGACTATGGTCTACCAGGTAGTGAACTTACCTTTTCTGCATGTATGTGATATGTATGTCTTGCATTGATTATGTGATTGCTTTGCCTATTTGTGTGGAACATGTATGATTGGTTGAAGCTCTGTTATATTTGTGCAATGGCCATATGTATGTCATAACATCGAGCATGCAACATGTCATTGTGTTGGCATGAAATAGTGTAGGCAAGCATGTCATGCATTCATATATATCTTGCATGTATAGTGGTAATGTTTGCTACTGAGATTCTCTCGAATCTCACTCCTCTAAACCAATAATAGTGACAAGTGCAGATACATGAAGATGCATGGAGGAGATATGAAGTTGAAGTGAAGCTTGAAGCACAAGGCGCTAGCTTTTATTTGGTTGTACTTATTGGGTGATTGTATTTATAAGAAGTGATGCATGTATATGTGTATGTATGAGAATGTATGAATGAATGTGTTTAGCATAGAACGACTCTAATGGATAGCTCTTAGTTTATTTTATGTAATCATTGCACACTCTGATATTGTGAAACTAAGAGCTGATGATGTATTGGTGACGTAGTAAATCTTGTGGGAATGATTGTAAAGATTCTACCCTTTTGAAAAACCCTCTCGACCTTAGTTCAAATCCTGAGTTGAGAGCGAGGATTTATCAACGTTATTAAATGTTGGGTAGATCCTGGTTCCACAATGGATTTCACTACTCATTTATGCTCAGTTGGAGCATTGGAAAGTAGGGTGTCACATTATACAATGGCCATGAGTATATATAACATTGAGCATGTAGATGTCATTATTGGCATGATTTTATGAATGGAAAACATGTTATGCATTCAATATATATCTTGCATGCATAGTGGTAATATTTGCTACTGAGATTCTTTGAATATCACTCTTCATCACCCAAACATATAGGTGTTGAGTACAGGTGAAGAATGCCTGGAGAAATGCGAGAAGAATTACGAACAAGGTGAATTGATGTTCGTAGTGTGAGATACTATTTTTATATTTGATGTAATTCGCTTGATAGCTGTATGTGGCTATATGTTTCATATATATGAACGAACGAATGAAAGTAGTATGAGCAGATAATAGCTCTAGTTTAATTAAAAAGAAAAAAACACTCGCATATACTCTGATATAATGAATTTAAGAGCTGATGAGGCATTTGTGACGTAGCGAAACTTGTGGAAATAATTCAAAAGTTTTTCTACCCTTTGAAAATCTCTCTCAACTCTAGGTTCAAATCTTGAGCAGAGAGTGAGAATTTGTGAAAGATTTTGAACTTGGGTAGTCCGGGTTCAAATCCTGGTTCCACAATGGATTTTACTACTCTTTTGTACTCATATGAGACTATTGGAAATAAGATATTACACAAAGAGGGAGTGTGATTTTGGTATTTTTGATGTCACCAATAGATTCTAAACAAAAAAGATGTGAGAATAGCCTCTGGTTATAATCTTGAATGAATTGGAATGAAAAACCAAAAGTTGGAATTTTGTTATAGTGCTGCCAGATTTGAGTTTCTGGGAGGCAATCCATTTGTGACATGTCTTTGACTAACCAAATGGTATCCAATGGCTATGAAACTTTCCATATTTCATGTAGACATGATATTCTTTAAAATGATATATAATATGATGCAATTGGACTAGTATATTAGAAGTTATGAATTTTTGAAGTTAGGAAATTAAAACTGGGACGATTTTGTGGCAGTAGGGATTTAATAGGAATTCTTAATTAGTGTGAATACAAGGTAGTGGGAGGCATTTTTTTCCTAAAATGGACTTAATGAGTGATTAATAATTTTGAATCACCTAAATTGGATATTTATAGAAAAAGATATGAATTTTCAAAATTCATTGAAAATTCTGCCAGCTTTTAGCTTTTGTGCGAAAATAAGAAAGTAAGGGTAATTGGTAATAAAGTTTACTTCCAAGGGTTAAGATAAGTATTTGGAGTTAGTGTAGGCCCATTAGCTAGACATTGGGCTTAGTGCATTGACTTTAAAGATAACAAATAAGTGTTTTAAGTTACAAAAAATTGGGACAAGTAATAACTATCGCCTGTCTGTGAATTATAAATTATAGGATTTGATATTTTCCTAGGACACCCATGAGATTGGGAATAAGAACAGAGTTTGGAAAGGCTGTCAGGTAGTACAACTTACCTAACTTGCATGTATTGATATGTATGCTTGTGCACTGATATATGTGATTGCTTTACTGAATTATGTGAAGCATATTTGAATGATTGAAGCTTTATTTCTATTTATGCTATGACTATGAGTTTGTTAAATGAAGCATTATGCATGCAGATATGTCATTATGTTGGCATGAATTCATATAAAGTAAGCATGTCGTGCATTAAGCATTTATCTTGCATGGTAAGTAGTATTGTTTGCTACTAAGATTCTCCCGCATCTCACCCCCCATAACCAACGCTATAGGCACGTGTGTAATACCCCCAAATTTTGGGACTTAAGGCTAGAGAATAAGCCTGATTAAAGTAGACTACTAAGCCTATTTTAGTAAGAGTCCCCGAAATAAATAAGAAATAGAATAAATTTTTAGAAACTGCACTTGGAATAAAATATGAATTTTGGTGTGAACTAATTGAAAGAAAATACCTAATTCCTTTAGGATGTATCTTAATAACATAAAGCCTAACCTGGATCCAAAGGAAAATGAAAGTAGTGTCTAGAAAGAATTAAGAAATAGAATTGAAAGAATTAATGGCACAAGAATTAATATTTCCATAATCAAGAGCAAAAGAGTCAAGTGCCACTTGATCTTGAAGTCAAAATTAAAAATCAAAATGAAGGGTTAGGATTTGCTTTTGAAAAGAAAAAAGCAATATGAGGATGAAAAGAAAATTTCCTTAGTCCCTTAATGCCGCAAAAGACGTCCAAATTAAGGGCAAAGAAAGAAGAGAAGAGTTTAGTCAATGTTCTCAACTTGGAAAATTATGGATCAATGGAAAGAAAAATTTAGGCAATTAGTCAAAAGATTATCTTTCATTTGGTAGCCAAAAATGTCTTCCAAAAAGGGGAGGAAAGAGGAAAAAGAAAGTCAACATAAGTAACATTTACTACACATAGTAAATTAAAGTGGCTTGTGCAAGAAGAGTAATTTTTTGCCACATATTTTTTTTTCCTTTGGGCATTTTTGGCCAAGTAAATTAAAGAGAAGAGAAAAATTAGACATATTCCTCTCTCTCTCACATGCAAAATTTTGACCAAGAAGCTTAAGGAAAGGAAAAAAGACAGACACAAGCAAAGGTGAGATTTCTTGCTTGATTTTCACTTTCCAAATCACTTTTATTGCTCTTGAGGTCTTCATGAATGTTGTTCTTATCACTAAAAGCTTCATTTCTATGGTTTTAGTTTCTTGAAAGGAGGTGTTTTTTGCTGTCTACAAAATACCAAAGTTGGAGAACTCAAGAACAAGCCCGAAAAAGTGAAAGAGGAGAGTATAAGATTTGTTTTGACCTAAGTCTTGTGTTGTTTGGTTGAATTTTTAGGCCTTGTTTGTGCTGCCATAATTTTGGTCAAATAGTGTATTTAGGGTTTCATGATGCTTTTCTCATATACATGTGGTTATATGAGGTTTAAGAAGCATATAAACCTATTTTAGTGAACAAATTGTGAATTGGTGAATTGTTGCCTTATGACCTAGTTGTCGGTTAGAACAAGGCATGAAGAAGGAGTATGATTTTGCCAATTTTGAGTCTCCAATAGATTCCTTAGGTGAAAATTTGTAGAAGTAGGTTGTTGGAATGATTTTAGAAAGAATGGATTTAAAATCCAAAAAGTGGAATTTGCTGACAATTACGGTTTCTTGCATGACAGTTAGAAAGTATTGTGTTTTTGGGTAATAGAATGTTGTACAATGGCCATGACTAGTATAAAGTAGACTTATCAAACTTTAATTTGATAGGTCATTTATGCCATTTGGATTAGTATACTAGGAATTATGAATTTTTGAAGTTAGCCTATTAATACTGGCATGTTTATGTGATAGTGTCCAATGAATTGTAATTCTGGTATGCTGTGCATTCAATGTGCTAAGGAAAAGTTTTTTTCTTAAAAATAGACTTAATAAGGGCCACATATCCTTTGGAATCATTGCAATTGGACATTTTTACAAAAGGATATGAATTTTCAAAGTTGGTTGAAATTTTTGTCAGATTTTAGTAAATGTGAAAAAATAAAAAAGTAATGGCACAATGTAGTTACCTAGAACTCTAAGGGTAGAAATAACCAATTTGGTATAGTTTAGCAACCCTAATGATATGATTATATATCTAGGACCATGAGAAGTCAAGAAAGAAAAAGAAATAGAAGAATTTCCAAGAAGCTACTATGGTTTGAAGAAAAGGGGACAGGAAGAAGGACTTCTTCCAAAAGGTAGTAAACTTACTTACTTGAATATATTTGATTTTTTTGATGTGTATTGATTTGCAGTATTGCTTTGCTTGATTATATGAAGTATGTATGAATGAATGAAGCTTTGTTTTCATTTTTACTATGGCCATAAGTATATTGTACAAAACATTGGGCATATAGAATATCATTATGTGAACATGAGACTATGTAAGGCAAGCATATCATGCACTAGCATTCATTTTACATGCATTTTCTATATGTTTGCTATTGGG
This sequence comes from Albizia julibrissin, assembly GCA_037074505.1. Classification (NCBI taxonomy): domain Eukaryota; kingdom Viridiplantae; phylum Streptophyta; class Magnoliopsida; order Fabales; family Fabaceae; genus Albizia; species Albizia julibrissin. The sequence continues at coordinate 14,052,683 of CM073489.1, read as the reverse complement.
ATTCCTCCGAATCTCACTCTCCCCCACCAACTAGATAGGTCCATGAGCAGGACAGAGAAGAATGCTTGAAGATGAATCAGAAGAAAAGAAGACGAAGAATAAAAGGCTGAAATGTATTTTTATATTTTACTGTATGTAAAATATTTGTACAAAATGAATAGTAGAATGAATACATGAATTTGAATTAAGTTGTAATCGGGATCGTTGAATCATTGAATCTGAGAAAAAGAATTAACTATGATATTTGGTATGAATAACCACTCATTAGTCGTGAATTAGTAATCAACGCTTAAGAAATTACTGAATAATGCTTCTGTGCATACCTATATGTAACTCTACAATTTTCCTTAATCATGTTGAATTTTGAGATCATTACAACTGTTAGAATATGTTAGTCTACTTTTAGTGGATTAGGGCCCAAGCTTGATTCATGAGGAGCTATCATGGTGAGGCCATAAAGGTAAATATTCCTTTATGGTTTAGTAGTTATGTCTATTTTGATGTACATGTTCATTTAATAGTTACATCTATTCCTATGTTACTATACCTGTAATATCCTAGACTTTGAGCCTAGGAACTTGAGGATAAGCCTATATAAGATAGACTACTAAACCCATTTTGGAAAGAGTCCCAAGAATGATGAGAGATAGAATGACTTCAAGGGACTGTATGAATTGGCCCTTTAAGTAGAGAGTGACCCTCTAGATTGTATAAGGGCTCAGTATGAGGAAGTCATCAAATAGAATATGCCAGTGCACAAGTACAAGAGGTTACTTAGACGTCATTATGGGATGGCATGCACAAGAACACATGTGCGCTATATGGGGCCCACATATGGCATACCAATATTTGGTGATCGATATGCTAAATATGTAGTGGGTCAGGTAAAATATATCGGCACATAGACACGTAGCGTGACCTGAAGCTTACATCGATAATGTAGCTTTATTAAAGTAACTTTAATAAAGTAGTTTTTTTTTCAAAAGTAGCTCTAACAAAGTAAATAATGATGTCATTTACTTTTGTGTTGGACAAATGAGAAGATGACACCTAGCCTATCCAGTGTCATGTTTAACTTTCCCAAACACTGTATAGGGGAGTAAGAGGAATTCATCGGGCTCTACTTCCCTTATATTAATGTCTATCGAGACTCAGGGAAAGAGGTGGTAGGGTTGGTCAAAGACACATGGCGCTCTGTGGGCCACACACTTGTGACACATGTCATAAGATCAAACAATACTCCCTCTCACTCTCTTTAGGTTTATCCTAGAAGGAAAGAGAAGAAGAAAAATAGAGAAAATGTAATGAAAATTAAAGAGGAGAGAAGGAAGATGAATAGTATGTAAGAACACAAAGTGTTCTTGTCCCGATTCCAGCCAGAACCGGTGTTTTTGACTGGGAGAGCCTTCAAGAATGTTGTTCCTCTTGGCGAGAGCAACATTTCTACAGTTTCAGATTTCTGCACCAAGGAGGTTGGTGTTGTATACTCGGTGGAGGTGCTTCTTGAATTAAGAACATACTATGGCACCGAATAGAGGTAAACTCAAGCTTTGATTTGAGCATAATATCTTATGGTTAAAGTTACAAAATCACCTTGTTTGGACTTAAGATGATTTTTGTCCAGACCTAAATCTTGGTAAAGGAGTGTGATTTTGCTAGTTTTAATGCTTCCAATAAGTTTAGAATGAAAAATTGTATGGGATAGAGGTGAGAAATTGGTCCCGGAAGCATTAGAATAGAACACAAAAATTTTGGGCCAAAAACCTTAAAGTTTCGGTCAGACCTGGTTTATAAGGAAAGAATATGATTTGGTGCTTGTGAAGTTAGAAATGGATTTTACACAAAACATTGTGTGGGAATAGGTTGTGAACATGATTTTAAAAGGTTTAGATTGAATATATAAAAATTGAAATTAAAGGAGTAGTGCTACCAGATTGCGCTTTCAGGAAGGAAAACTGGTTGTGGTGAGATTTTGAATTATCAAATCTTGTCCAATAATTATGGAATTTTCTAAAATGATATTAGACATACTAAGCTTCAATTTTATATGTAATATGTTCCATTTAGGTTAGTACTTTAGGAGATATGAATTTTTGAAGTTTAGGCATTGAATCTGGAATTAATTTTGGACCAGTGATGAATGATTGAGGAATCTGGAACTGTGTGTGTATAAATGGCAGTAAGAAATGTGTTTTTCATTTAAAGAGCACTTAGAGAGCTTCACATAGGACTTTAAACCACCCTATTTAGAGTTCTCTATAATTAATTATGAATTTTCAAAATTAGGTGAAAATTCTGGCAACATAGGTTCATCATGCGAATTTGAGATACTTGGAGTGAATTGTAATAAGAGTGACTTCCAAGGGTAGAGTAATGTCCTAGAGGCTAATGTATCCATATAGGATATTCATTTTCCATGGCTCTAATGATATGGTTATATATCTAGGGCTATGAGATGTCAAGAAATAAGAAATGGAAGGCTTTGCAAAAAGCTACAATGGTTAGAAGAAAATAGAACAATAAGGAGACTTAAAGACAAAAGGTAGTAAAACTTACATAACTTGCATGTACTTGATATGTATGCTTGTCCATTGATTTATGTGATTGCTTTTCTTAATTGTGTGAAGCATATTTGAATGATTGATGCTTTGTTTTCATTTGTGCTATGGACATGAGTATATTATATGAAGCATTGAGCATGCAGATATGTCATTATGTTGGCATGAATTTATGTAAGGCAAGCATGTCATGCATTAAGCATTTATTTTACATGCAAAGTGGTATGTTTTCCACTGAGATTCCCTTGAATCTCATCCTCCCTCACCCGCCCATATAGGCACATGAGCACAGAATGCAGAACGATGTGCCAGAAGAAGAAGTCGCAGTGAAGAGTTGAAGATTAGTACATGCTAATCCGTTATGTAAACATTAACATTTAAAGAAGGTTAATTGTATAACTTGCATGATGGATGAATTGGTTTTACTAAGCGCGATAATTGAACAATGAATGGGTAATTGCATAGTACGAGCTCATTAGTTCAGTAAGCAGAGAAATTAATAAGCAGAGAAAAACTCTGATAGTAATGAATGGAGTGTAGTTAGTAACCTCATGAATAAAAATAAACAATATGATAAATACGGCTTACCAAATGAATAGTGATCCTGAAAGAAAAAGTGTAAGTTCAGGTTTGAGGGCTGTAATTAACATTTTCCCTTAAGCTGTAGTACTTCTATAATGATAATAAAGGGGTCTAAGTACTAGGTGTTACAATATATACGCTCTATATAGGATGTGGGATTGAGGGAGTTGATAATCTGAATAACACATAGAATATTGCTCTTCTCCCTCTAAAAGATTCTCTCATAAGAATGTTTTCTTCTTTTTCTCTCTTTACACTACAAAAGAGGCTTTTAGTGGCGTAAATTTAATGACGTTTCTTAAAAAAACGCCATAGGTAACTATTTTATTTTTTTCCTAAAAATAGAAATAATAACCTACAACATTTTCTATTATAAGCGTGGTAAGTTAGAGTTGAGATGCTATGGCTCTTCCTGAAAAACGTCATACAAGGCCTTTTTTGGCCTTTTTTTCTTTTTTTATATCAAGTCATATGAATGCATGACATGCTTACCTACACTATTTCATGCCAACATAATGACATGCTGCGTGGTCGATGTTATGACATACATATGGCCTTTGCACAAATATAACAGAGCTTCAACCAATCATACATGTTTCACACAAACAGGCATAGTAGTCACATAATCAATGCAAGACATACATATCATACACATGCAGGAAATGTAAGTTAACTACCTGTAGGACTTCACGTCTTTTCTCAAACCATCGTCCTTGCTCCGGTTCGGGCACGACTATCTATCAAGTTCTAGAAGTCTAAATACATTTAATGAGTCACTACTCATCCATATAACATTCTAGACTCGTTTTCAGTTGATAACTTAGCCCAACTATGTTAAATTACTAAAATGCCCCCGGAAGCCCGACCCAACTGTACTTTTACAGAAAATATGACATGGGCCAATCATATACAATTTCACGTGTAGAATCCATTTATGACTTCATATTAGTCAAATTCGCACCCGAATGATGGAAATACCCTTGACAACCCTTATTTAGAGTTAAAAGGGGTAATTCGGTCATTTCACACCCCAGGCCTTTTCTCACTTCGTCATCAACATGAACCCTACACAATTTGATCTTCTGAACTCAATGGAATCATCAAATCGATGAAATTCCAACTCTATTCTCATGCCACACTCAAGGTAGCCATTATAGAGTTCTCAGAAGAATTGTGTCGGTTCCTCCCTTTCTTTGACTTAATACCCTCATTTCTACTTCTTATTACATGATTAGCCGTTTAGACATCCATTGGACATTGTTTTGGCCCCCAAAATACTTATTGAACGAGAGATGAACAGTACGCAACTCTCATAATACTCATCCAAATGAAAAACCGAAATGGTAAAATGGAAGCTTACGCTTACCTCTACACTTTTCTGAATTCGGTTCGGAATTCTGGCGATGCTCTGGCGGGCGAGACGGTACCAACCATCTCCAAAAGAGAATCCGAAACCATAGAATTCAAGCTCGAGATGAGTAGAAGAATGTTTGTACTAGGTACTTGGAGAGAAAATTCCGTTTTAGTCGAGTTCCGACAAATAATAGTTTTCTCTCTCTCTACCACCTTCGTTCTCGATTTTTCCGTTCTCTCGTTCCTTCGTTTCTCGTTCTCATAGAGTATAATATCCTATTAAAATAGTACACTCAGATATCTACAAACCTATGAGTGTGAGGGCACGACATGGAGTGTGGTACCTTATTGTAACACCTTATATTTACACTCGTCCTGATGAGTTTTACTCAACGAATTCAAACCATTAAGCAATGTTCTTTTATAATGCTTTTCAAATCCCAATCTCAAAATAGGATTTGAACCTGTAGTTGAGTGTGTTTTATCTGAGTTTTTCAAAATCTTTGCGGAAACATAATCTAGTGGTTCGTAACTTGGTTATTACTCATCAATTCTTATCTTTTCCCTTCAATTCAATTAGGGTGATTATTTGCTCAAACTTAATACATCTATTTACATACATAACTGTGTAGCCACACAAGGCTACCAAAGTGTCTAAGTCAAATAAATTTATAGTTCTGGACCCTTAAATCTTCGGTTTACTATCGTGTTCTCTTCTCGTGCAACTTTTAGCATCCCACCTGTGTCCACTTGTCTAAATGGTCGGTTAGGGGAGGGTGAGATTCGGAGGAATCTCAATAGTAAACGGTACCATAATGCATCCAAGATAAATGCTAGTGCATGGTATGCTTGCCTTACATAAGCTCATGCTCATATAATAATATCTCTGCATGCTTAATGTTTCATACAATATATCTGTAGCCACAATATAAACATAAATAGAGCTTCATTTATTCAAATATGCTTCACATAATCAAGCAAAGTAATACACAAGCATAAATATCAAATACATGCAAGTAGGGTAAGTTACTACCTTAAGGACCAATGTCCTTCCTTTGTTTCCTCTTCTTCCCACCATCAAGGTTACTTGAAGTATCTTCCATTCTTCTTCTTGACTTCTCCATGGCCCTAGATACCCAATCACATCATTAAAGCCATGATTGCAAATCATTAGAAGTGAATATTAAGGTCCAAGAAGTTAGGACAGGCTAAATAGGTCAATTTCTTTTGAAAAACATGAAATCCTGGAATTTGGAGTTTTGACCGTGGCTAAGAATCCTTTGGTTGTGGCCAAAAGAGGTAAGACATTTTTATGCCATGGCCAAGAATCTTCTGGTTCTTACCAAATTTTCCAAAAATCATAACTAAATCTAAAATTTTCCAAATAAGATGGTTCTAAGTTCTACATGACCCTTTTTTAGTCTAATTTAAGAAAAAAATACCTCATTCTAACAATCACACTCCCAGAAATCCAGAATTCTCAATTAATCCTCATTGCCACAGAATTAATTTCAAATTCAATGTCTAACTTTGAAAAATCATATATTTTAATTCACTGGTCCAACTGTCTTATATTAACTATCAAATTAAAGCCCAGGATGTCTACTTTCATCATATAAAGTTTTTTAAGGTTTAAACTAGGGTTGATCATTAAAAAATACGCCACAACAAATATGCTTCTGAAAAACAAATCAAACAACATTATTCCTTAACTTCAATTTTTGGGTTTTCAATCCAACCCTTCTAAAATCACAACTACACCATAACCCCACATAAGTTTGCCCAAGGAATCCATTAGAAACACCAAAATCATCAAATTCATATTCTTTCCCTAAAATTTCAGGTGACCGGAATGAAGACCAGTGGATTTTCCCGACCTGAGGGCTAGTTGGAAACTTCTTGTGGTGCAAACACAAAAGTCAAAAAGGTGAGTGTCATCATGAGGTACACTTGTCATCTTCTTATCCATCCAACACAAAAGTCGTGTCATTATTACTACTTTATTAAAGATACTTTAATAAATCTACTTTATCGGTATTTACCCAGGATTCTACTGGGTTTTGCTCTGAACTATGACACATATATCGAGGCCAGTCAAATGACATCATGTCAGAGTGTGTACGCGAGCCTCGCATGGAGCCACATACCGGCGTCCACTCTAAAAAACGCAAGGTACACATGTACACCCTAAAAATGGCATGTGCACACCTACACCTGTCCATTTGGTCCAACTAATAGATCCCTTACCTCATGACATAGTTAGGTGGCTTCTTTCTACCAACATAATGGCACCATATATGTGTCCTTTGCATATCTCCACTGACACCTTAATCATACTGCCTGCAAATATTGAGCCTTTTACTCTGTAGGGCCAAATTGCATAGTCCCTAAGAGTCTTTCTATTTCTCATCATTCTTGTGACTCTTCTCAAACTAGGCTTAGTCGTTTGCCTGATACAAGCTTATCCTCAAGTCTCTAGGCCCAAAATTCAAACCTGCAGTTGAGTGGGCTTTTTCTGAGTTTTTCAAAATCTTTATGGAAATGTAATATAATGGTTCACAACTTTATTATTACTCATCAATTCATATCTTTTCCCTTTATTTCAATTGGGTGATTCTTTGTTCAAACTTAATACATCCATTTACATACATATCTTTGTAGCCACACAAGGCTACCAAAGTGTCTAAGTCAAATAAATTTACAGTTTTGGATCCTCAAATCTTCAGTTCACTATCGGGTTCTCCTCTCGTGTAACTTCTAGCATCCCACCTATATCCACCTGTCGAAATGGTTGGTTAGGAGAGAGTGAGATTCAGAGGAATCTCAGTTGTAAACAGTACCATAATGCATCTAAGATAAACGCTAGCGCATGTTATGCTCGCCTTACATAGGCTCATGCTAACATAATGATATCTCTGCATGCTCAATGTTTCATACAACATATCTATAGCCACAGTATAAATAGAAAAAGAGCTTCATTAATTCAAATATGCTTCACATAATCAAGCAAAGCAATACACAAGCATAAATATCAAATATATGCAAGTAGGGTAAGTTTACTACCTTATGGACCAATGTCCTTCCTTTGTTTCCTCTTCTTCCCACCATCGGGGTTACTTGAAGTATCTTTTATTCTTCTTCTTGACTTCTCCATGGCCCTAGATACCTAATCACATCATCAGAGCCATGATTGCAAGTCATTGGAAGTGAATATTCAGGCCCAAGAAGTTAGGAAGGGCTAAATAAGTCGATTTCTTTTGAAAAATATAAAATGCTAGAATTTGAAGTCTTGGCCTTGACCAAGAATTCTTTGGTTGTGGCCAAAATAGTCTAGAAGTTTTTAGGCCGCGGCTAAGAAATCCTTTTGCCATGGCCAATAATCCTCTGGTTCTTACCCGAACCACCAAAAATCATAACTAAATCCACAAAATTTCAAATGAGGTGGTTCCAAGTTCTACGTGACCCTTTCTGAGTCTAATTTAAGGGAAAAATACTCATGCTAACAATCATACTCCAAGAATTCAAGAATTCTCAATTAATCCTCACTGCCATAGAATTAATTCCAGATTTAATGCCTAACTTTGAAAAATCATATCTTTTAATCCACTAGTCCAAATGGCTTATATTAAATATCAAATTAAAGGCCATGATGTCTACTTTCATCCTGTAAAGTTTTCTTAAGGATTAGACTAGGTTTTCTATTCAAAATCATGCCACAACAAATATGTTTTTGAAAAATGAATTAAACAGCACTATTCCTTTAACTTCAATTTTTGAGTTTTCAATCCAACACTTCTAAAATCACAACCACACCATAACCCCAAATAATTTTGCCCAAGGAATCCATTGGAAACCCTAAAATCATCAAATTCATATTATTTATCTAAGATTCTAGGTCTGGCTTAAACTTAGGTGTTCTTATACCAAAATTTTGTTTTTGATTCTAATGCTTTAGAAACCAGTTTCTCACAGTTATCCCACACAATTTTTCATTCTAAACGTAATAAAAGCATCAGAACTAACAAAATCAAACCCCATCCCTATAAATCAGGGTTTGGAAGAAATAGGACAACCCCCTAACTCTAAATTTAACCAATCCAAATTCAAGATATATGGCTTAAATCGGAGCTTAGGCTTACCTCTACTCGATTCCACAACTGGTTCCTAATTCTGGCAAAACCTCTCTTGAGTAGACATCACCAAACATCTCTGATCGAAAATCTAGAATCTTAGAAATGTTTCTCTCAATGAGAGGACTAATAGTAGAGAAGACTTCAAAAGTTGGAAACGCCGAATCAGGGGTGAAATCGGCTCTAAAGCTCAAGAACTTTTACTATTCATCCTTTCTCTCTCTTCTTCCATTTGTCAAGATTTTTTAGGATTTTTTCCTTAATTTTGGGGCTATTTTCCTAAAAATATATGGCCCTTAATGAGTCTTAAGAGTTGTCTAACATGTGTCAAAATTCTATAGTGCCATTTGTTTGGTGAGCCAGCCAAACGATGACACGCGTCCTTACCTTTTTAAAAGTAGGTCCCCTTCTTCATTTGAGCCTCTTGGCCGACCCTGATGTCAAGGAAATGAAAGGTTTGGTGATTTTCGCTGGCTCTCAGGTTCGGTGTTCAAAAAAGTTAGTTCAGTGACCGGATCGGAGACTAGTGGATTTTCCCGACCCGAGGGTTTGGTGGGAACTTCTTGTAGTGCCAACACAAAAGTCAAAAAGGTGAGTGTCATCATGAGGGACACTTGTAACCTTCTCATCCATCCAACACAAAAATTCATGTCATCATTACTACTTTATTAAAGCTACTTTAATAAAGCTAATTTATTGGTGTTTATCCAGGATTCTATTTAGGTTTTGCTTAAGACTATAACACATATATTGAGGCCCATCAAATGACACCAAGTCGGAGTGTGTATGTGGGCCATACATGGTGCCACATACCAGCATTCACTCAAAAAAACGTAGGGTACACATGTACGCCCTAAAAATGGCATGTGCAGACCTACACCTACCTATTTCGCTTGACTAATTGATCCCTTACCTTATGAAATAATTGGGTGGTGTCTTTCTACCAACCTAATGGAACCATATATGTGTCATGTGTACATCTGTACTGATACTTTAATCATACTTCCTGTAATTACCAAGCCGTATACCCAGTAGGGCCAACTCACATAGTCCCTAAGAGTCTTTCTATATCTCATCATTCTTACGACTCTTCTTAAATTGGGCTTAGTTGTTTTTCTGATACAGGCTTATCCTCAAGTCTCTAGGCCCAAAACTCAGGATATTACATTCATTACATTTATCGATGATTTTTCATGGTATGGGCATGTATACTTGATCCCTCACAAGTTTGAAGCTTTGGATGTCTTCAGGAAGTACCTTAATTTTATCGAAAACTAACAAAACTGTAAGGTCAAAGCCTTGAGAACTTATAGGGGTAGAGAATATCTCTCAAAAAATTTCAAAACGCTCTGTGATGAAAAGGGAATTGCCACATAGCTGACAATCTCTAGAACTCCTCAAAAAAATGGGGTAGCCAAGAGAAGGAATAGAACCCTTCTCGATATGGTTAGGTCTATGATGTCACAAGCAGAACTACCAATTTTATATTGGGGTGACGCATTGCTAACTGTGACATTCATACTTAACCGAGTGCCTTCCAAATCAGTCGATTCTATGCCTTATGAGTTATGAACAGTATGCAAGTCTGATCTAAACATCTTATGACCATATGGATCAGTGGCCTACATACACAACTCATCTCACAAACATGGAAAGTTAGGACCTAGAGACATGAAATGTATCTTTATATGATACATTGAACAATCAAAAGGATATGCCTTTATTGGTAAAAATGAGGACGGCTTAATGACTGAGGAAGAATTAAGGGACATAGTATTCATAAAGGCAAATTTTTCTAGTAGAGGAAGCCTTAATTAAACTGAAACTCTATATGAAAGTGAGGAAGTTGAAGGCACTCCTCAAATTTACTGACCTGAGTAGGAGATTTGAGTCATTTTCACAACATGGAAACCTCAATGAATCGCAGGAAGAAAACCCTGAAGAGATCCCATGCCAGAGAAGCTAAAGAGATAAAGTCCCTAGAAGATGATTCTCCATTAAAGGGGAAGTAATTATTGTCAATCCAGAAGATAATGAGGAAGATCCTAATAGCATTAAAGAAGCCCTAACCACACCTGCTAAGGAAAAATAGCAAAAAGCCTTATAAGAAGAGATGAATTCCATGAAGTGTAACCAAGTTTGGGAATTGGCTGACCTGCCACCAGGCTGAAAGGCAATTGGGAGCAAGTAGGTTCTTAAATACAAATGAAAGGTAGATGGATCAATTGATAAACCCAAAGCATGCTTGGTAGCTAAGGGGTATACCCAGCGAGAAGGAATAGTCTATGAAGATACCTTTTCATCGGTGATGCGTTTTAACTCAATTAGACTCATACTCACAATAGTGGCAAGTATGGATTTTTTGGAGTTACATCAAATAGATGTAAAAACCGCATTCCTTAATGGGAAACTAGATGAAGAAATATATATGGAGCAGTTAGAGGGCTTCATAGAAAAAGGAAGTGAACAAAAGATTTGCAAACTCCTAAGGTTCATTTATGGACTAAAACAATCATCTAGACAGTGGTATATAAGGTTTCAAAAAGCAATAACCTCATTCAACTTTGAAATGATCGAAGAAGACCACTATGTCTACATAATGCGGTTTGGAGATGATTTTGTGATATTATCTCTCTATATAGATGATATTCTCCTGGCTGAAACAAGCCTTAAGGTAGTTAAAACGATTAAGGACTAGTAATCCTTGAACTTTGAAATAGAAGACATGGGAAAGGTAGAATATATCTTGGGAGTCAAGATAAAGAGGAACCATTTGAAAAGATTGCTATCCTTGTCATAAAAGACATATAGCAAAGATCTTAGAACGATTCAATATGAGAGACTACAAACCTATGGACATCCCCGTTGCTAAAAGACACTACCTCAGTACAGACATGTATCTTGTGGAAGCATCAGAAATAAAGCGCATGAAAAAAGACCCCATACTTTAGTATAGTTAGAACCTTAATATATGCTATGCTATGAACTAGACCAAACATATGCTTTACAGTCGGTCTTGTGAGCCATTTTCAATCCAACCTTGGAATCAAGCAATGGAAGCTGTGAAGAGAATCATGAGGTATCTGAAGGGAACCATGGATTACGAGCTATGTTACCAAGTTAGAGATATGCATCTAGTGGGATACTCTGATGCCGAATGGGTAGGAGATATATATGAACGACACTCCACCATAGGGTACACTTACCTGTTAAACAACGGAGTTATTTCATGGAGGATGAAGAAACAGACCTGTGTGTCTCTATCATCTATAGAATGGAGTACATAGCTTATTCTGCCGCTATTTAAAAAGCTGTATGGCTTAAGAGATTTCTAGAACATTTAGGAAATAGCCTATACTAAGAACCCCAAGGATCACGGTAGGACAAAGCACATAGACATTAAATATCATTTTGTAAGAGATATGATCACTAAAAAGGAAGTAACTGTTTAATATCTTTCCACCCATAAAATGTTAGCCGAACCCCTTACAAAGCCTATTGCTAGAGACCCTTTGTCAAGCATGTAAATGCTTTAGGCATACATAGAATGTAATGTATTCAACGTTATCTTTAAGAAAATAAAGTAATGCATTTTTCAATTTTCAAATATATTGTAAATATATGTGTGCACAGGCGTAAGGTATGCAATTCAATATGTCGTACAGGTTAGAAAGTTTGATTCACTCATACGAACAACCATCTTCTCACGATTCCCAGGGGCGTGGGTGGGTAAGACAAGCAAATGATTGCCATAAAATAGATAAAAAGAATCTTTGTACTTGAGTCACCTCTATTAAACTGAGATGAGATCCACATATGTATGCATTACATACAAGATAGATCGAAGCATGAATACTTGAAAGTATCATATGACCTATAGCCAGGGAAAGGACTTTCTTTTACAAACAGGATTGCAAAAGGAAATGATTCTAAAAGGAAGACCAAGCTCAAATGTTGAGTATATTTTGAACTAATGCATGTACGATGAAAGATAAAGAAAGAAAATTGACATACACCATTGGAAAATCACCATAGCATGCAATTCATATTGCATGTGCTTGACAGAATGATTACAACATGGGACGTAGGTAAAAGATCCTTGGTTCACTGCGGTGTGAGTTCTAGGAAAGAAAGATCCTTCTACGATGCTCTTAGGACTTAGGCAGCATCATGAAAGCTTAGTTTGGGGTTAGCTACTTTAGCAAAAACTCCATGATCACACACGATATGATCGAATGAGTGAAAGCATCAAGTCAAGACCCCACTTCATTATTGATATTACTTAGAGTAGCAATTGCATAGTTTAGTGGGTACATAGGAATAGCATAAAAATACTGATATTATTGTTACAATGTGCTTATTTATATATAGAAATTCCCCATAGAGGTGTACAGAATAATTACAGACCTTAAACAAATAAAAGGTCTTCAGATAACCAACTGCCTCTCTCAAACTGGTCTAGAACCTTCCGTTGCCAGAAATTACCATTCTGCCCTTCGAGCTGCTATATGCTCCTGGAAACTTAATACATTTATGGAAAGGGTGAGATTCAGAGAATCTCAGTAGTAACAAGCAATCAGACATATTTGACACAAAAATAAATATGTCATGCACCATGTTGTGTAAGATGATAGATTGTTGTGTATACACTACCCAAGGCTAAACAAATGTTTAGACCATGGCTTGTTCACGTGCACCTTTGCTAGATCCTAGATCACAGCTAGGCTAATATGCCCTTGGCACTGTGCTCATGCTACAAAAGATGGCATAATCAAAGCATATAATTATCATATAGTACATGAAAGAAAATGTTACTACCTGGAACATGCCATTTCCTTGTCTGATTGTTGATCCAGCTACGTCTGTTCAACTCGGGCAACTGCTATATCCTAAAATTTAAAATTTAGAATAAATGAGTTATTATTTATTTATAACTCATTATAAACTAAATGTGTTGGTTATCTTGACTCAAAAGTGCTAAATTACCAAAATGCCCCTGGGACCCAGTCTATGCCCCGGTCCAGCTGTACTCTTCTGAAAATTATGACCCAGGCTAATCCTACACAATTTAGTGTGTAAAATCCATCTTTGATCTCAGATTGGTCAAATTTAGGCTCAAATTATGAAATTACTCTTGGCAGCCCCTAACTTAGGGTTTTAAGGGTAGTTTGGTCATTTCACATTCTAGGGCTTTTCATACTTCACAATCCACATGAACCCTACACAAGTTTCCCTTATAAACTCAATGGAACCATCAAATTGATGAAATTTCAGCTCTTTCCTCTATTTCCAACACTAGCCAAAGCATGTGAAAATTAAGGGAAAATGATGTTTCCTTGTTTTCAATCCATTAATCACCTTCCTGTCACCTCTAATCACATGATTAACCCATTGAACACTCCTTAAACATGATTAGTGCAAATTTGGGTAGTACCTCCCCTTTCTCTCACTAGGACATCACCTTGCTCTCTCTCTTCCCTATTGATTTTGCTTGCTAGTCATGGTTTTCAAGAAGAACAAGAGGTTAGAAGAGGTTCCCAGGTGATTTAGAAGGCATAAGCAGTTGAAATCATACCTCTTACCTTGGGTTCTTGCTTCTTAAACCCTAGCTCTTCCTCTTATTCCTTCAAGCTTCTTGAACTCTTCTCTCTCTCTATTGTTGTTGCTTCAGCCAAAATGAATAAAGGGAAGGAATAATAAAGTCTTCAAATATCGCTTTTTGCTTTAGAGATTTTATTATTTAATGCCAACTCACATGTGCATAAAATACTTGGCTATAATTCCTTCCTCTTGGATTAAATATGGGCCAAGTATTAATTTCCCTTCCTTACTCTCTAATTCAGCCGAAATTGATCCCAATTAAAGGGAAAATAATTGTTTCTTACTTTATGGGTCAAATGACCATTTTTCCATACATTTATTTTTCATTTTTGCACATGCTGAAAAATGGGTAGAATTTTTATCAAACTTTGAAAATTCATATCTAATTGTATAGATATCTAATTAGGGAGGTTCTGAAGGCTAAGTGACCCTTATTAAGTATACTTTTAAGGAAAAATATAGTCTCTAGCCAATTGGAAGCTCAACATTCCCAGAATTACTATTTTTTGGACACTAACACTAAAAAATGCCAGTTTTACTGGACTAACTTCAAAAATACATATCTCTTTGTGTACAGCTCTAAATGACTTATATGACCTATCAAATTCTGGAAAGTTTCATAATTTTTAGACCTCATTTTCCCATTTAACAATGTTACACAACACAATTTTCGAAACTCACTAGCATTAAATCTCTTTTGTGTTCCAAATATAATTATGTTGTGTGACCACCAGTTACCTTGTTTTGCCATCCCTTATGCTCTTTAATACCCCAAGGATATAAAGGAATTTTAGTGAATAAAGTTGTACCATACTGGGACAATTGCTAATCACGGGCTTAGCAATCCACTTGATTCAGGCTTATTCTCAAGCATCTAGCCCTAAAATTTGTGATGTTACAAATGTTTAGACAAAAAGGAAGGTTTATCCTGAAATATACTGTTACGGTGGCATCTATGACATGTCCCTTATATGTTATGAGAAGAACCAGTAAGCGTGGATACCACGCCCATGGTAGGCAATCTGAGTCAAACAAAACAAAAGGGAATTCTAACTTGAGAGGGATTAGATATGCCATGATTTTAAGTGTATGGAAGGACCTAGGGCATACGAGGTAACAATTTACAGGTTCACAAAGGGTGTCCTTGGATACTGGTCTGACATGAGGGATTTATAGTATCACAAGCACCAAAGTTTTTGAAGATTTTATGCCCACGCGGTCACAGCAGACACCAAGTATGAAATAGGATGTGGTCATATTTGCACGATGGAAGGCTCATCAAGTGCGAGTAGGAGATGTTAGACTTTAGGCCTAAGTACGCCCTTGATGGGCTGGACTATTTAATTAGGATACAAATAGCCTAATCAATTAAGAAACAGATCAACATTAATTATGAAATAGGAAATAAGTTATTATTAATTATGAGATTGCTAATTGAGAAATAAGTCATCATAATTCAAAAAAATTAATTAAGAATTAATTTTCCTGATTATTAACTTAGAAGGCAAGAAAGGGTACACATTATTTCCCAATTAGTGGCCACCATAAACCACTATAAATAGGAGGTGCCTCCTTCAGTTATAATTCATCCTTGCCATTGAACCTTTTGACAATCTCTATTCTCTCCTACCATCTTACTTGTTCTGGTGAACTGTTGTGCCAATCCCAATTAGACTCTAATAGTCTAATACTTGTGTGAGCTCTTTACTACTCTGATTCAACCCAACCCAGTACGCGTTTCTTTCATCTATCTATCATATTTTTTCCTTCATTTTAATTTTATTTTTAAATGTATACAAATATGGAAACATATTTTAAACCTACAAAATTATTTAATTTTAAAATGTGTTTGTGTGTGAGAGAGAGAGAGAGAGAGAATATTTTTACTTGAAAACATATTGATAATGTTTAGTGTTAAATATTTTTGTTATAATGATGATAACATGAAGAATAACAAATCAAGTTATATAAAGATGATATTGCCGTTGTGACATTTATCAATTTTCTTTAATTTTCTCCCTATTTTCTTATCATCTCTATAGTTTATTTTCTCCCTCTTTATTTTCTCTCATCACATTTCCTTTAGTTCCAACTTTTTTCTTCATCCACTAATCTTGTTCAATGGTACTTGCCACTCATAACTAGCCTAGCTCAAAGTGGCAAATCGCATCAAAAGCATGTTATCTCCAACAAATAAGTAAAATTGATTTATAATTAGATGGGATAATTAATTTACAGGTCTTTATAGTTTTAACCAATTTTTAATTAAGCTCCTATAATTTTTTATTTTTATCATGTCCTTATTGTTTCACCAACTTTTTAATTGGGTCCTAGTAGATTTTCTTATTTTAATTTAATTAAAATTTAAATAAATGAATAATATTGAAATATAATATATGAATAATATATTTAAATTAATAATTATATAATTTAAATAATTATAATTATAATTAATTAAATAATAATTAAAATTTTAATTATTGTAATAAATTTCTCTAAAAATAGAATATAATTATAATTAATTAATAGTTAATTATAATAATTAATTTTTAATTGTAAAATTTTTAATTTAATTTATTATTCATAAGTTATATGTTAATATTATTCATTTATTTAAATTTCAATTAAATTAATAAATTCAAAAGAAAACCTACAAGGACCCAATTAAAAATTTGGTGAAACAATAAGGACTTGATGAAAAGAAAAATAACTACAAGGATCTGATCGAATGCGAGTGAAAGTATGAGGACCTAATAAAAAGGGGGGAAAATATAGGAACCTAATTAAAAATTGGTTAATACTATAAAGACTTATAGGTTAATTATCCCTAATTAGATAGTAAAATTTATTTTAAATAAGTAAATGTAACTTTGTGTGAGAATTTTCCTTTTAAGTTAGGTTTATAACTCCATTTTAAAATTTGGAGAATTAAAATGAAAATTAATAAATTTAAGGTGTTAAATTAAAATGTAAAAGTAATCAAAAATTTTATCTATTGATCCTTAATATGATCCATTTTAAATATTGTCACATTTAGGTGGATGTCCATAGCCTTCCAAGAGTATCTTTTGAGATTCTCCAATTAAATCAATATAACCTACAAATGAATAGTCTCTTGGGAGTTTCTTATTATTAATACACATAACCTCCTAATGTAACATATTTCACAATTATGTAGATTTATTATCTTGTGTAACTCTTTAAATGTAATTGAAGGACTTGTGGCTTATAAATAATGTACATGTACCAAGTGATTATAAACCTTAAGATGAATGAGAACCGCCCCCATTTCTGCTCCTACTTTCTCTTATCTTCTCCATTTCTCTCACCTTCAATCTCTTATATGTTTCTTATTTTTATAACATGTTACCAGTACGAGTTCACTTTGAAAAGTTATAGTCTAGATTTTTATTTCTTCGACTCTCTTTGTGGTACACAATAATATTCTATATTAGATTTTATTTACTCAATTATCCCCTTACCCAATTATCATGTGTGATTTTAATTTCCTATACCTTTACTACATATTATGTTATTTCTTTTATATTATTATTATTATTATTATTATTATTATTATTATTATGTTGTCGTTGTTGTTGTTGTTGTTCTTTCTATACATTTTCATTTTATTATTTTCTTATCGTGATATTGTGTTATTTGTTAATTTTCAATCCTTCTCATGATATTGTTTGTTATATATGTTTATTATGTTGTTCATCTAATATGCTACTATTTTATGTTCTTTATGTTATTATACCTTTCTATTTTTTTATTACGTTATTTGTTGTTCCATATTATATTTATTTTATTTTACATGATTTATGTTTATGCTTCCTGTTGCTATCTCTTTTATTTGTTATCTATTTATGTTATCTTATTTGTTACTTATTAACATGTTCACCAGACTATAACCGAAATATTATATATATATATATATATATATATATATATATAATTTATATTGGTTTATATCTATTGATCTATGCTGTTTTATTTTTCTTTCCTTTGTTTTATATTAAGTTGTATTCTGTTACTATATACATCATTTTAAGTTGTTTTATGTTTCTTTTATTTGTAATTTGGTGCTTAGCCAATTACACCATTTATATTATTTTTACCTTTATGAAGTTTTAAGTTGAAGGTATAATATAATTGATAGTATTATATATGATTCCGTATGATTATGAGTTTATCTCTTGTTTATATCATGAATTTAAATTTACTTAATTTAATTTTTTTTTGTATTATTTTAGTTTCATTGAATGGCTAGTAGCCATCATACACTAGTGCAAAATAGTCTTTTTAGACCACATCATTTAGACCGGTTATTGAGGATAAGGTCTAAAAAATATGACCGGTGGCAATTTCGTAATTATAAAGAATTTTTTAGACTAGTTCTTAAAATAACCGGTCTAAAAGATATTATTTAGACCGGTTATCCAAACAACCGGTCTAAAATATCAAATTAATTAAAAATAAAAAAATTTTAAGACTTTTTAGACCGGTTGTCACTAATAACCGGTTTAAAAGATGTGAAATTAAAAAAATTAAATATTTTTTTTATTTTTAAGACTGGTTAAAACCTATGACCGGTCTAAAAGGTGAACTTTTTAAAACCGGTTTTGTCAAATAACCCGTCTTAAAAGTCCATCATAATTTTTAAAATCCTCTCTTGCGGCCTTAGCTCGTGTCTAATTTCAATTTTGAAATATGATACTCAACAAGTTTCTTGTAAACCCCTCCCTCGTGCCGCGGCAGCTCCTCCTTCCTACATCGCTCCTCCATCCTTAACCATCTCCGCCGTCAACGCAGAGGTACAGTGGAATCCATTACCGTAAGGCTCGGCTTTTTTTTCCTTCCAATTGGTTTAAGGTAAGCGCTCTACTTAATTAGTTTTATACATACTTCAAATTAGCTACCGTCATATACTTCAGATCAATTTCTATTGCAAAATTTTATACTCATATTTGCTTCGGGCTTACGATTGCGACATTTGAGAGAGCTTACAAATTGGATTCTTCACTAAGGGCCGAGGTTAGTGTTCTCTTCTGTCATTTGCCCTGTTTCTAAATATTTATTCTCTAAAAAAATTTCTTAAATAAAAATTATCTTCCAACTTATGTTCTAATTACTTTCTTTTCTAACTCATTTCCTAATATTATTTCATATTGTTGAGTCATTCACAGATCATTATGTATTTGCACTGGGTGTTGCAAGATTCCTAAGCTATACTCATTGGGTTCTTCATGTATGACTCCACCAGGATCTATTCGTGATAAGTAAGTATAAGTATGGCCTTGGAAGCATGCTTTTAGGATATGTACAGATTGAGTATATTAACGTAATCAATCAACTAGCAAAAAAAAAACAATACACTTTTTAGAACGGTTATTCAAATAACAGGTCCAAAAAAGACTTTTAAGACCGATTTTGTGGATAACTGATCTAAAAAGTGTGACTTTTTAGACCGGTTATCCATAGAACCGGTCTAAAAAGTGTTACATTTTAGACCAGTTGTGCAACCAATCTAAAAAATATCACACTTCATTTTGTGATTGGATGACCAAAATTCACATTACTTTTGTAATTATTCTTAATTATGTAAAAGAACACTATTGGTTCAGCAAATGACATGACAAGAAAACTTTTGGCACTTTGGTGATCTTATTGTTACATATCAAACCCTAAAGGCTAAAAGTTCAAACATCAAATGACAACAAATGGGCTTGTAGCTTTGAAAGTTTTTCTTGGTGGTTCTGGATACCAAATTGATATTGTGCAATTGAAATGAAAGCACAAGACATATCTATGAGAATAATAATGATTATGACCATACTACGATGTAAAAATTGGCAATTGAAAGTCAATAATGTTTTGTCTTGCCATGATCATTTAAAAATAATGTGATTATGGTCATTACAATAATATTTTATAAATATTACAAGATGGCCAGAAGCCACATAAACAACATATAAAGGCCAAAATGTTCGTGAAGCCAAAAAAAGGGAAAAATGACAACGAGATGTTATGAAAAAAAGGCAATGAGTTGTGGGAAAAGATGTCCAAATTTATTGTTAAGGAAAAAGAAATAATCATACGCCCAAAAGGCTATCTGATGTTTAATTTTTATTATTGTTTAAAGATTAATTTGTGAGAGAAATTATTATAAGGATTTAATATTGTGACATAAATCTTGAAGCAAACGAAATACTGTGACATAAATAAGTGTTCATGAGCGTTTTATGAAATCAAATAGACCAAAAGTAATTATTGGTCATTTTGAAATGTTAATATATAATGTCACTTTATTTTCAAATTTATGTGCTGATGTTTATATTTCCATGACTTTTAGGATTTCATCTCATGGTTAATGTCATTACACCTTATAACTCCCAAATTGAAGGTTTTTAGTATTTATTCATATAAGTCCCAATAAAGTTGTTTAATTCTCTTCTGCACAATTTATTTGTAAATTTAATTATATGGTGTATGTGAATATTATTCATACATTAATGGAGTTACACATGTCAAGCTCCAAACATACCTCTATTTTCTTTCCTTGAGATTTGTACTTCTCTATTGCTACATAGATTTCTCATCAAATGCTCAATGCTTATATACCTCAACATGGAGGTACCTTTTTTAGCTCTAACTTTTATTTTAGTTTTGTCTTCCATTTCTTTTCTCCTCTTAAGCACTATTATGTTACTTAACATATGTGTAGTTAATACAAATACTTTAAAACTTTGATTTTCTTTTTCTTTCTTTTTTTGGCATTGATAAGCCATTATTTTCTCTCCCAATTGTTTATCTTGTTATTTCTTCTACTCATAGCATTCTCATATGGTATGCGTAAGTTGCATGCATTAATCATGATATGATAAATTATGTTATATTATATATATAATATCGGAATCAAATTAGTTTTAAGTGAAATTTGTTGAACAAAAAAAGAAAAATCATATATGTCACATTTGAATCAAGAGAATGAGAATTTATTTAATGCAAAAATTCATTATGGATTTTTTTATGTTAATTTTGATTTGTTGGACAACACCATTTTTGTAAATTTTATATGTATATGTGTGTGTGTGTGTAACACCCCATTTTTAATCACCATTATTCCTCCTATATAATTAATACATTTAGTGAAATAAAATGGTGAATTGTGGTATGCACAAATTTACAGAAATACTTCAATCGCCAGTTACACGCAACTTGGCCAAGTAGGGACACAAAGAAGCAATTAATGTATATTTAAAGGCCTACTATTGTAACCAAAATTGAAACATAAAATGACATAAATAATTTCCTAATATACATGTCAAAAATCGGCCAAAACAAGGGGAAAAGAGTATGATATGAATTTTCATAAAAATGTAAGGGCAAAATCATAATTTTCCATAACATAAGGAACAAATATTTTTCCCTAAAACTCTTATTATTTTTGGCCAAAGAGAGGGAAAAAGGAGGAAAATGACCATTTGGTAATTAATAAGCCTATTTTGGAGCATTATTACCAAGGAAAATCAAAGTTAGAAAATAAGTCAGCAATTGCAACTCAAGCTCAAATTGTAAGAAGCAATTATGAGATAAGTCAAGAAACAAATCCTACTACATATTTCCTCTTCAAGTTTTGGTCCACAAAGAAGAAATAAGGGAAATAAATATGTTTATTTGGTCATAGGTCATATTGATGCAAAGAAGAGTCAAAAAGGCTTAAAAAGTTTAAGACTTTGGTCAACAACTTGTAAGATGGCATTATGGATATATCAATGAAGCAACATATACTCTCTGTCCATTAAATTTCATCAGATAAGAGAAGCCAAAAAGGGAAATGGAATTTTATTTACCAATTATACAAAATCTAAATTTTGGACTAATAGGAAACAACCACATGAAAAGCACGTTTGAATATTTCTTTAAATTATCATCCCTCCTCTTTCCATCTTCATTTTTGGTGAAAAATTGAAACAAAGAGAGAGGAAGAGCTCAAGCATATTCAAAGAAGCAAGAACAAGCAAAGAGCTAGGATTTCATCAATCCAATGTAAGAACTTGCAAAACCTTGTGATTTTTACCTCCTAATCACTCTATAACCTCTCCTAACCTCCTCTACTCCATTAAACCCATGGTTTTCAAGAACAATCAAGATCTTAGAGAGAGAAGGAAATTTCATCTAGGTGAGAGAAGGAGCAAGAATCAAGAGGTAAACTTCAAAACTTGCTTCTCTTGCCTTGTTGATGTTATCAGTGTTGTTGTTGGTGGATATTACATTATTTTCTCTTGTTTTTCAATTATGGGCTGAAGCTAAACCTAGGAGAAATGCTTTCCAAATTTCCTCTAAACATGTACATTTAGTTTTTAAGTAGGTAATCATGTGATTAGAAGTAGAAAGGAAGTAATTAGGCAAGAGAAAACAAGAAAACAACATAATCCTCCTAAGAACCCTAACTTTTTGTCCTGTGCATGACATGATGAAGGAGTGAGAATTTGATAATTTTGATAATTCCATTGGCTTTAGAAGGAAAAATTGTGTAGGTATGAAAGTGTTTATGATTTTTTAATGTTTGTATGCCAATTTGGAAATTTATGAAGTGTGTATGTACATGTTGTTGTTTGATCTGCCTTGTGTGGCAGTGATATTTTGCATGGTGTCTCATAGGTCAAAACTTGTCCAAAAATTCTAAAACTTTCCAAAATTAAATTAGAGACATATAGATTTAATTTGATATGTATTTTGTAATTTTTGGACAATTACATTTAGAGATATGGATTTTTTAATTTTTGCCCTGTTTTCTAGAATAAAATCTATAACAGTGATGTTTAATGAATTTTTGGGAATGATATGACTATAGTGAGCAAACCTAAATATTTTTCCTCAAATTTAAATTTAAATAGATTCATTTAAGCTTTGGAATCAATCAAATTTAATTTTTATAGAATTAATTATGAATTTTCAAATTTGACTGAAAAATCTGTCAGTTTCTGGAAAACAGTGAAATCGTACTGTACATAATTGTATTATGCAGAAACTGTTATAACTGCACGAAATAAATAGAAAAATTCAATTTAAAATAATTAATGCTACAAGTAATAATCAGTTACTTATAGCTTTAATTTTTATAGAAATTGGACCTAGCCCAAGCCAAAATCCAAGTGTAGGACACACGAAATTTTGGAAAAGATTCAGGTAGTAACTTCTTCTTACATATATTATGTGATTCCTATTATGTTTATATATGTCATTCACTATAACATGAGCTAGTGTCCTAGACACACCAATTTTCCATGTTATGGTCAAGGATCCAATGGGGTGCCGAGTAGACCAAGGTGCAAACATGTAGTTTGGCCTTGGGCAAGTGTACACACATAATTTGATCATCTCACATGACATGACATTGCATATCTATTTTTCCCTTTTATATGTTTGCAAGCATGTTGCTACTGATATTCTCTCGAATCTCATCCTTTTTCAAAACAAAACATTACAGCTAAAGCGGGCGATTCAAAAAGCAAGATGGTGGCTTCCAGTGATTAGGATCCCGGAGCTCTCTGAAGCTGCTATAGTTATTTTTACATGTAATTTAGCTACTTTTGAATGCTCTGTGCATTTGTATATATTTTCAAACCCTGTGGGGATTCTTCTGTAATATAAACATGTACTTAATATCAGTATTGTTTCCGTTGATTTTGTATGCCTTACAGAACTTTATGCTTATCACTCTGCCAATATTGAAATGTTAAGGGGTTTGACAATATATATATATATATATATATATATATATATATATATATACAGCAAGTAAAATTTATGGATGCTTCAATAATTGGAAAAATTTGAAAGAAGACTATAAATATTATAATTATATATTATTTTGTATTATAATACATTTGTATTTATATTAGTCTCAAATTAAGTTTAGCCCACAAATACCACAAATAATTACAATGTCATCTTTATGTATTTTGATAATAGATCTCTTCATATTCTTTATATGGTGAAAGATATACTTTGAATATACATTAAAAGAATCAAATTGAAGTGTATTATTATTGATGAGTATTGAAGTTATATATAAATGCAATAATATATGTTAGTTCTGTAACACCTTAATTACATTATTATTCTTATGAATCTTATGTAGTGAATCTAAACCACTAAGTAATATTTCTTGGTAAACAATTTCAAATCCCAACTCCAATACAAGATTTGAACATGCACTTGAAGGGGGTTTTCTGAATAACTTAAAAATTTTTGAACATTATTCATCATGGTTCCCTACTCATTGTGACTCATCTTTCCTTAATTCCCCTTATTATCTTAATCAGAGTGATTCTTTGCTCATTTCTTGGCTCATTCTTATGTACAGAAGGTTTCTTAACTAATGGGTTCATACCGTGTGATTACCCATTCTTAGTTCATTTATCGTGTTTAGGAGAACATTCATTCATCATGCAAGTTATACAATTAACTACATCAAACTTTAATATTTACATAACAAATTAGCGGGCACTACTCTTCAATTCTTCTGGCACACCATTCTGCATTCCTCTTCTGTGTTCACATTGGAAGACCTGTCTTACAATAAGGGCAGCCACAACTACAAAAGAGTCAAGAAGAAGTTTCATAAGAAGAAATCCATATGTATATGAACCACATGTATATGAAAAAAGCTTTATAAAACCTAATGTATATGAACCTGTCTTACAATAAGGGCAGTCACAACCACATGTATATGAACAAAGCTTTGTAAAACCCTAGAAACCCTACATGTCCAAAATTAGGGAAGCAAGGAAAAGTCCACAAAACTCTACCAACCAACACAATACATAGGTCAAAAAGAAGCTCTTGGTCAACTCTTCCACTTTCCTAAACTCTTTCTTTGATTCTCCAACTTTGGCTCTTGCAAGATGACTTAAAACACCTCTTTAAAAAACACCATAGAAATGAAGCTCTTAGAGAGGATAACAATGTTTATAAATAGTATTTGAGCCAAAGTGTAAGACCTAGCTTAGATACCACTTTATTATGTATACGAAAGCATTATTCAGTAATTCCTAAGGCTTGATTACTAATTTATGACTATTGAGCCATTATTCTTACTATATTCATATATCAGAGTTAGTTCTATTTCTCCGCTCTTACTTTTAGTTTCGGTGATCCTGATTATCGATCAATAATAATATGTGTTTTCATGATTTCTTATTCATTTGTATTCATACTGGCATATTCATACATATACGTCAAGTGTAAATACTTTAAAATTAGTAAGAATAAACACACTTGGCTCTTCAATTCTGAAATCAACCCTCTCAAGGACCCTCTACCTTGAGATCACTTCTGAAATATAGATGAAGTGTTTACAAACTCTCTCTCAGAGTGGGTATGATAATCACTGAAGTACAATATGTTAGATATGATTAGTTTTGATGATGACAAATATAGATGTCAAATATTAAGGGCAAGACGTTTGCACAATATACTTACTAACTACTATATTTAATGTTGCATATCTTGTAGAGCAAAGAAAGAAAGAGATTGAGAAATGAAGAACTTATAAGAATTAATGAAGAACATGAAGATTCAAGTTCTATAGGCACTGTAGCGTACTGTAGCAGTACTGTAGCACTCGAGTGATTTTCAGAATCACTCGAGTGATTCTGAAAATAGTGAAAATCACTTGCATTGATTCACTATTCACTCGAGTGATATCCAGTTTTTCAGGCTCTATTTTCTGTCCAGCTAAGTGAGGTCTGGTAATTTGATCATATCTCTCAAACTACAACTCTGATTGAGATGAAACTAGTTGTATATGAAACTAGACTCCCAATGCGTCATTTTGACACCAGGAGAAACATCAAAGAAGTTCATATGAAGGAGATATAAGTGTTCTAATTTGGCCTTCATATCAGCGTCACTTTCTGGAACAGGTTTGGTATTTTGGACATAACTCTCAAACCATAGATCCGATTGAGCTGAAACTAGTGGCATATGAAACTAGACATAAATAGATTTCCATTGATATATAATATGACAATTTTAGAAGTATATTTGAAGAGTTATGTCATCTGGAAGCTTACCCCTGTTTGCTGAAGAATTGGAAACGCAACAAAGAGTTAAAGTGATCTTAACAACAGATCACTCGAGTGATTTTTAGTAATCACTCGAGTGATACGCCAGAAATTGAAGATCACTCGAGTGATTCCAGAATTCACTCAAGTGATATGGCTTATTCCGCAGATCACTTCCAGTGGACTATCAGATCACTCCCAGAAATTTTCACTGTGCTGAAAATCACTTCCAGTGCATCCAATTCACTCGAGTGATTCTGTTGATTTTGCAAATCAATTCCAGTGCAAGCCAAATCACTACAAGAAAAATTCACTGTTTTCAATTTCACTTCCAGTGATATGGAATTCACTCGAGTGATATGAAATTTTCCAGAATCACTTCTAGTGCGTCTGAAATCACCGGAAGAAAAATACACTATTTTGGAAATCACTTCCAGTGATAGTCAGATCACTCGAGTGATATTTAAAATTTCTAGATTCACTTCCAGTGGATTGAAAATCACTGCAAGAAAAATTCACTGTTTGTAAAATCACTTCCAGTGATGCCAAATTCACTCGAGTGATATATGAACTTTATCTCTCCCAGAGAATGTTGAATCACTTCCAGTGAATATTAAACTTTCTCAGATCACCTCCAGTGCCATAACTGATCACTCCAAGTTAATTTTACACTTTCTCAAATCACTTCTAGTGAATCTTGAACGCATTGCCATTGAATTCTTATAGAATCAGAATACTGCCATAATCATAAAACCTTGCAGAAACTAGAAAACAGCTGATGCACTCGAGTTTGGCAAACCCTGAAGCGAAGACAAATATGGGATGAATCTGAATATGCTCAAACGTTATCTAATCATTGTGGTTACACTTGTTACTATACTTAAACATCATTTGACATTTATTTCAAGTGTGAAACAGGAGATTAGAAGTTTGGGTTGCATCTTCAAGATCAGAGGTGACTCACGGCAAATATCGTCACTCAAAGTGATGAGTCCCATAATGCAGAAATTTAGTTTCTGATTATTGATCCAATGTATTCATGACTAATACTTCATTGTATCAGTGGTTGAAGTGTTTCTCCAGATTAACATTAAGGAATCATGGGAAGAGGTGAAAAGTTATTTCACGAGAAGCCAAGCGTCACTGATAACGGCTAGATTTCTAAAGTGGAAATCTGTCAAAATAAACAGTGCGACTTCAACGGGTATGTTGAGATGATATCAACAGATCAATGTTTAAAGACCTATCTGACAATGAATCGTGGGCAGCAACAGAATTAAATAAACAACCAAGAACGTGCAAACAGAAAGCAACGGTATGAGTTATCTGTTAGAAGCATGATCAGCTTCCAACGGGAAAATACTCAAACACGCTCAACGGTCAAATAAAGCAATGGGTCTTCAACAGATGAATGCCAACAACGGTTATCTTCTACAACCCAGCTATATATGGAAGACCATTCAAAGAAGGATGTAGCGTATAGAAGAATGAAAGTAGAAACATGTTGATATCCTAAGTCTTCTACCTCCGCCCACTCACTGCTCTTCTTTGTGTCTTCAATATCATGTATATCTGAGAGAGTGAATATTTGTATTGTACTTCGGTGAGTATTTCATCTACTCTATGAGAGAGTCTCTAAACACTGCATATATACTTCTGTATTGATCTCAAGGTAGAGGGACCTTGAGATGGTTGATTTCCTTACAAGGGAAGCTATAGAGAGAATTGCCGGTTAGATTTTCTGCTCGTAAGACTTACATGGGTAAGCAGGAGAGAAAGGTCTTTAGGATTGCTCTGCTCGTAAGACTTGTCGTAAGGGGGAGTGAACCTTGCAGTGTGTGAGGGAGAGTAACTCCGTAGTAGGCTACACAAGTACCCGGTTAAACTTGAGTGTTGTAGTGGCTTTTCTTGTGCCCGATTAAACAAGAAGATAGTAGATTGGAAATCTTAGGAGGAGCCTGGGGACTGGACATAGGTCATCGTGGATTGGACCGAACCAGGATAAATCACAGTTTGCATATTCTCTTCCCTAAGCTTTTACATTTCCAGCATATAAGATTTACATAACTACTTTTGATTTTATACTTCCATATATATTAATTTGATAAGCTACAAAAAGAATTTAAAACATCATACTTTTTTATCGTACACCTAATTCACCCCTCCTCTTGGGTGTTAGCCAGGTCTAACACAATACAACTAATCTCACATGATACAGAAAATAGATAAGCACAGATGAACACAGAGAGTGTTTGGATTGAGAATGACTTATGAGATCAGCATATTGACGTAGTTGGGTTCTTATGGCTCTGTTCGCTTGTGTCTATCTCAGTTCGATGTAGTCTCTCAGTCTTCTTGTTGAATGCTTCAGTTTATATAGCAGATGTGTTGAAAGTCATTGAAAGCATTCTAATGGTTACTTACTGCTTCCTGTGATTCATTGTCGTTAAATATCGGTTTGACGTTTTCCATGTGATCGGTAGTGCATAACACCTGTAAAGGCACTCAGAGAAATAGTTGTTAGAAAACATCACTTGGGTGATTATAGAATTCACTGGCAGGCAGTAATCTCTAAAACTAAAGAATCACTGGAAGTGATTTTGATTTCACTGGAGGTGATTCTCACAAAATAATATTCCACAAGCAGTGATCTTGACAAAACAATATTCCACTAGTAATGATCAACATCCCTTAAGAATAGCTCAAGATCCCTTGAGTGATTTCCATAATTCTGTGAAGTTTCTTAAGGTGATTCTAATAAGAACAACGAATTACTCGAGCTATCTAAAACTTTTCTAATTTTCTCACAAACTAAATCATCAATAATTAACACACTTGGGCCTTAGACTTTTAAAGTCCATAATATACTCATATGACCACAAGCTCAATATTAAACTCAATTATCAAAATACTTAAATAACAATTTTCTTAAATATCTGTTAGTTTCAAGGTTTCATCCAAGAGGGGGTGAATTGGTTAATAATAAAAATTTAAAAATTTAAAAATTTAATATTTAAAACGCTTAATTAAATAAACAAGAGTTGAAGAAATATCACCGAAGTGTACATCAGGGTTTATACTAGATCGGTTTCAATATCTTGACCTACGTCTAGTCCTCAGAGAGCCTCTGAGATTTTTACTATACTTCCAAGATTCGATGGGTTCTTAGAACCACAGTACAAGAAAACTCCTCAACAAGACACTCACTCTCCTTACACTTTGTAAGCTGATCACTCTTAAGGTCCCACTACCTTGATAATCACTTTACAAGTAAAGAAAAAAAGGTATTTAAAACTCTCTCTAAGTTAGATAGATGAAAACTGAGGAACAAAGAGTATATCATAGATTGACAAACAAACAGAAAACATATCACTAAATGAATAGAGTTAATTTCGTTGTTAGTTGGTTTCCCCGTCTTGAATGCTTCTATATTTATAAGTAGAATGTCATTGATGGCCGTTGAGAGCATTCAAATTTATCTGTTAGAAAGTAATTATAGTTGTTTTATGAAAGAGAGTGTTTTCACCACTTCTCTCTACCACGCATTTAATACTTATGTTAATTTTTTGGTTTCTGAGAATTTCAAGTTCATCCATTGTTTAAGCACCTAAAACTTGCTCAATAATGATATTAATAGTAATTAAAATAATATAGAAGTTTAGGAAACAAATCAAGATGTGAAATGAGTTATTTGAAATTTATGAGACGATGAATGTTGGTTTCTGATAACATCACTCGATTGTGTCTAATAATCACTTGAAGTGATTCTCAATCACCCAAGTGTTCATTTATATCACTCAAGTGTTTTGGTGAACTTGAACTCTTAAACTTATCAAGGAACTAGTAGCGTTGATTTTGAAGACTGGACTTCACTCAAGTGCCTAAAACCATTACTCGAGTGATCTTATATTTGTTTGAAAAGTTTAAAAGTTCACTAGCGAGTGCCTATCACTTCCAAGTCACTTTTAAGTCACTCACACAATTTTGCAAGTGATCACAAATTACTCAAGTAATTCTCCAATGTACTAGAGTGATCTTCATAGAAGATCACATCACTCCAAGTAATCTAAAAATTACTTTAAAAAATAAGTGTCATCACTTAAGTGATTTACCACACCACTCGAGTGGTCTTCTATTTCACTTGAGAGTTCTTTCAAGAAGTCTGCATCACTCAAGTGATTTGCTATTTCACTCGAGTGATCTGGCTTTCAACACATATCGCTCGAGTGATCTCACCTTATCACTCGATTGATCTGACTCAAGTCACATATCACTCAAGTGATTCTTTTAATTACTTGAGTGATCCGTGTTGCAGATCACAATTACCAGTGAGCATCACACGAGTGCTTACCAATCACTCAAGTGATTATGTTACCTCTATGCATTCACTCTCAATTCTTTTAGGAGTCTCTTGCAAGCATTGTCATCACCCGAGTGATTATCCATTCACTCGAGTGATCTGCTATACAAAGACTTTCACAAAGTTTAATCACTATGGAGTAACTTGAAGTTTCCTAAGATTGAACCATCATCACTTGAGTGATTAATAGATCACTTGAGTGACCTTCCACTGGTGATTGAATTTAAGTTCAAACTTAAGTATTTTACATGGATTTACTCTATTCTATTCAAAATATTTAATCAGCACTTAAGTCTAATAAATCAAGGTTTGTTATCATCAAAATATTATAAGAGCTAACATTCTTCGCCTTTTTGAGTGATCTTTCACTGGTGACTGAATTTAAGTTCAAACTTAAGTATTTTACCATGGATTCACTCTATTCTTTTCAAAAGATTTAATCATCACTCAAGTCTAATAAATCAAGGTCTATTATCATCAAAATATTATGAGAGCTAACATTTTCCCCCTTTTTTATGATGAAAAAACTTGTGAGTTTTATTTTAAAAAATTGATGAGGTGATCAACACAAGTGAAAGATCTTAAATAACCAACTTTCACACAACATCAATAGACACGAAGATATAATTTCATAAAGCACAATTAGATCATAAATATCACACTTTCATTAACATTTAATAAGCATTAGTACAGGAGGTTAAGACATAACATACATTATATAATATAAAACATGATATGAAGCTGCTGACAACATGATATAAATAGAACCAGAAGCTAAAAGTATGTCAAGCAAGATATATCAGACTTTAGACCCCAAACTCTTCTCCCGTATTTTGTCTGCAACAAAAAGGATGAAAGGGGAAGAAAATTGATAAATAAAGAAGGAGGGAGGTGGTAGATTGACACGGAGAGGTGCAGCTGGTGGGATAAGATCAAGATCAACAAAAGAAGTAGGCAGTGTGTAAAGAACCATGGCTATCAAGGGATCAATGGGAGCATATGTATGATCTGGTGAGGATAAATGTGAGGAGGAATGTGGAGTAAATATAGGGCAAGAAGCTAATATAGGTGCTAGCTTAGTAGTAGGTCTGTTATTAGATCTTAAAATCTCAACAGTGATCACAGTGTCATAGATCTCAATATCCTTAGTGTGAGAGCTGGAGACAAAGTGATCAGATTGGGTAGGTAAGGTGTCAAGAAGAGAGGTATCAAGAGTGGAATCAAGAAGTGTGGTGGTGGTATCAGAGGTAGAAGGGATGGTAATAGGGATAGTGGTACTGGTGTCAGGAGAAGTAGAGGTAGCAGGAGCAGTGGTAGTAGTGTCAAGTGGACTAATTATGGTATTAGGGAGTGTAGATGTGGTAGGCTGAGTAGAAGTAGAAGCAGGAGTAGATGTAGTGATGGTGGATGGCTCAGGAAATGTTATACCAAGATGTGTCATCCTAATCTCCTCTATCCTCTGTATCCGGTCTGCTTGAGTTTCCTAGAGGTCAAATAAGATTATTTATGGCCTCCACCAATACTCTAACTTAGTAATTCACTTTATCTACCAAGTACATATTGGATTTCTTTAGCTCTAAGATAGCAGCCTAAAGTGAATCCTGAACATAGGTCTAGAGAGTAGCACTTACAAATGAAGGACCTGGAGACCCTGCTCTAAAGGACTGAGCCTTATCTGCCTTTGATGGTGAAGGCTCCATTCTTTTTGTCTTGCTCTTACTTTAAGACAATGGTAGAGAATGATCACTCTAAACCCTAGGAGCTCCGAGAACACTATAATCCCCATTCTTTTCAACTGAATCTTCCCAAATTTGGGAATCCACACAATCTCCCTTCCAGGAATCAGATACCACATGTTGTGCAAGGAGAAGATGAAAGATACCAACTGTGGGAATGGGATGGTAGTGGTCCTGGTGGAATAAAGTATAAATCTTCTTATCTTCTGAATAATCATATCACCCACATCTCTTCAGTCCTAAGAGAGTATAGAAGCTATCATCTAAAGATCCTTCCTGGTAATGTGTATGAAATTGTTTACTTTATT
Source organism: Albizia julibrissin (assembly GCA_037074505.1). NCBI lineage: Eukaryota > Viridiplantae > Streptophyta > Magnoliopsida > Fabales > Fabaceae > Albizia > Albizia julibrissin. Next base: position 14,019,981 of record CM073489.1, on the reverse strand, counting down.
GACCATGCTCCAGGAGTAGATGTAGAAAATAACTCTCTGTATATGTCAAGTAGAGTGATTGTGGTATTAAGGAGTGTAGATGTGGTAGGCTGAGTAGAAGTAGAAGTAAAAGCAAAAGCAGTTGTAGTGACAGTGGATGGCTCAAGAAAAGGTATACCAAGGTGGGTCCTCTTAATCTCCTACATCCTCTGTGTTTAGTCTTCCTGAGTTTCCTAGAGGTCAAATATGATCGTAACGTTTTAGTTTATGGCCTCTACCAATACTCTAACTTGGTAATTCACCTTCTCCACTAAGTAGATATTGGATTTCTTTAGCTCTGAGATAGCTACCTGAAGTGAATCCTGAACATAGGTCTAGAGAGTGGCACTTAGAAATGAAGGACCTGGAGACCCTACTCTAAAGGACTGAGCCTTATCTGCCTTTGATAGTGAAGGCTCCATACTTTTTGTCTTGCTCTTACTCTAAGACAGTGGTAGAGAATGATCACTCTAAACCCTAAGAGCTCTGAGAAGCACTATAATTCCCATTCTTCCCAATTGAATCTTCCCAAACTTGGGAATCCACACAATCTCCCCTCCAAGAATCAAATGACATATGTTGTGCAGGGAGAGAATAAAGGATACCAACTGTGGGAATAGGATGGTAACAGTCCTGGTGGAATGAACTCTGAATCTTCTTATCTCCTGAAAGATCATATCACCCACACCTCTCTAGTCTTAAGAGAGTATAGAAGTCATCATCTAAAGATCCTTCTTGCTAATGTGTATGAAATTTTTTGCTTTATTAACCATGCTCCAAGAGTAGATGTAGAAAATAACTCTCTGTATATCACTAAGAGCAACTAGTGTATGTGGTAAATGTCCAATAGGCTCTCCTAGCTTTAAGACCTCATATAGATCATATAGATAGAAGTCTTTGAAAGATCCATAAGGTACATTTTCAATGCCTAAGAAGGTATTTATTAAATCAGCAAATTGCAGTATCTTTTGTTCCCTCACAAATGTCTCGATCTTCTCCTCAATTACCCTTCCCTAACTATCATATATATAAGCTATTTTCATGTTGTAGTAGAAGGTTTTAACCACAGTGGGATTATACGATATCGTTAAACTTAACCAAGACTCATATTGTCCTATATATGGATATAAGTCAAAGTGATAATCCTATTTTAACTAAGCTAGGTTCACATATACGACAAGACAAAACTGCCTCTTAGCAAAATCAGAATCAAAGGCTGCTTTGCTTGTTACTTTAGGCTCACTGGTGTTGAAGTTGGGAGGAGGAGATATAATTTCTGGTTCCTCTATCTTAGAAGGCTAAATAGAAGCAGTCTAACTTCCTGTGGTTTAGTGAGAGGGATTATTGTATCTAGATTTCTTCGGGATAGAACTTTCTTGCCCTATCTTCTTAACAACAAAAGGCTAGCTTGGTTCTATAAGCAAAGTCTTGTTGATCAGCCTCTTTGTCGGGATATAGTTTCCCTTTCCCTTTTCCTTCTAGAGTAGCCTTTGTCTTTGATCCTGACTCCCTAGGCTCTTGAATAACGACAACTTTGTCTTTTAGCAGAGTAACTAGAGGATTATCGTCACGGACCTTTAGTTTGAACTTGGGGCTTTTTGTTTGCTTGGATTTCTTTGCTAAAGGAGAAGGAGAAGATGAATCTCGGTTAATATTTTACTATTTAGTTCTCTCCATGACAGAATCTAGGATAAAATGAAGATTAGGGCTTCAGCGAAGGTCGATTAGAGCACTGATGATCAAGTGAAGAAGATAATGAGCCTAGGAACTAGAGATTGAGGGCTTAAAGAGGGTTTATCGGAGGTTTAGGAAGGGAAGAGAGAAATTTGAGAGAGTTGGTAAGGTTTATTGATAAGTAAAATATTTGCATATTTATTTTCCCTTATATGATGATTTTGTGGACTATATTTGAGCTAAATATAATCAATTTGGGTGTAATTAATAAATAAATAATGATTTTCTTGCAGCCATGGACAGTACCAGATTAAGAAGAATTAAAGAAGGCATTTAAGGGGAAGTTAATGTTCATGATGACTATTCATTGTGCATTGTTCATGCAATACTGTTCACAGTGCACTGTAGCAGGGGTACTGTAGCAGACCATTGCGTTGTACTGTAGCGGTCGGTGTGTGGAAGTGAGGCGGTTCAGTACGGTTCCTGTAGCAATCGGTTTACTGTAGCTAGTGGGTGGTCGGTTCACTGTAGTAGTACGGTTCACTGTAGCTAGTGGGTGGTCGATTCACTGTAGCAGCTACTGTAGCACCCGAAATGAAGCCTATAAATAGAGCTTCTTGGCATGAAAGGAAGAGGGAGGAAGGAAGAGAGAGAGAGAGCTTCTATTTTAGATAGAGTTGTTATTTTAGAATTTATTTCTTGCATTTTCTTACTTCTTGCATGCCTCCTGGATGGATGGTTTTATCTCCTATATGGAAGGCTAGATAGTCATTTCTTGCATTGTATTACTTTTTATATGCCTCCTGCATGGAAGGTTTTACCTCCTACATGGTAGGCTAGATTTTCAATTTTCATGCATCTTGTAGTTGTATTTTTATGTTTTTGTAATTAATTTTTATGCAATATTTATGATGTTTATAATTTATTTTGGTTTTGTTTTTATTTTATCATGAGCTAAATTTTCCTTTTCCTAGGGTGATGACGTAGCTTACTAATGACGGATTGAATCTTAACTTATTAAATCTAGTTTTATTTTTTCCTTCATCATTGAGTTTTAATTATTGCTCTTAATGCTTACAATTGATTGGCCACCTTTGGGATGATTTCAATATGCATGTTGAGACTGGAAGGAGATACATGTGTGTGGATCCTATAATTAAAACCATAATTTGCATATGAAATAGGAATATATTCATATGGGTTGTGTAGTCTTAATTGAGTTCCATAAATCTTAATGCATGATTGATTGCTTAAATTCATATAGGAATATATTGGGTTAGCAATTAATTATAGAATTAATTGACCTTGGAAGAGGCTAGTAATTAAAATAGGGAAACTCGACTATCAATCATGTGGAATAAATTGGACTAGAATAGATAAGTGATTCAATCCGGAATTTGTTAAGTGAAATCTAATCCCTAGGGCTTTTTCTCATATTTGTCTTTATATCACTTGTATTCATATTTCATCATTTTTATCTTGCAATCTCAATCATAACTAATCGACCGACTACATAGTATTAAAATTATCAATTTTGGTACTTAGTGATCAATCCTCGTGGGAACGATACTCTACTCACTTCTATATTACTTGTTTACGACAGTGTACACTTGCACTTCTAAATACACCATCCTACACTCGTAACAAGTTTTTGTGTTCTAATCTTGACTTAAGATCTTTCTTCTTGATTGAGAGATCATTCTTGTTTACTATGAGACATTCTTTTGAGTTAAATATGACCTAGTTATCTTTGTCAGTGCTTTGAATCATGCTTAGCAAGTTGTGGCATTGATCTTCTACATAGTATACATCTTTGACATGTATTCCATCATTATTACCAATCTCCCCTATTACAGTTATCTTTCCTTATTGATTTCCTTCGAATTTGACTTTGCCTCCATCTTTGGACTCCATTGTAGTAAATTTTTCCCAATCTCTAATCATTTATCTTGAGCATCCATTATCTATGTACCATTTATTAGTTTTTGATACTTAAAAATATACCTACAGTTATGGATAATCAAGTCTAAGGTACCCATACTTTCTTAGGTCCCTTCAGGTCAGTATGGATCATCTTTGGAACATGTGATCCCTTAAGCACCAATTAAAGCTCTTATTCTTCCTTCTTTCTTATTAAAACAATATGAAGTATAATGTCCTTTTTTATTACAAAAATTACAATGTGCAACATGGTTGGATGTATGTACAAAATATTGAAAATAATTTTCACCTAACTTTTTATTTTCCTTCCTTTTATTTGTCTTTAGATTGTATCCAATTCTATACTTATATTTGTAAACCTCTAAGCTTTTAAAATCACATTGAGCATTTCACTACCTTTAATGAATTTCTCAAGAGTTTTATTAAGGACAGTGTTTTTCTTTTCTAAAATTTGAAATTTATCATAGGAGTTTGAAATAGATTCTTTAAGTTTTTTCTTCAAGAGTTTTAACTTGTTTCTTGTAGTTAACTAATTCCTTTACAACTTTGATAAATTCATAATGTAATACATTATATTCAATATGTAATTCATTATAAGTAGGAATTAAATCAATTACCTCCTCATCCTCTGATTCTTTTTGAGCTACCAGGCAGATGTTGGCAACTTCTTCACCATCACTTTCATCATCTGAGGAACTATCTCCCCATATTGTAAAGACAAATTCCTTCTTCTTGAAGTATTTGTTCGTTTTCTTTTCTTTGTTCTTCAAGAATTCTAAGCATTTAGATTTGATGTGCCCTGGTTTTCTACATTCATAACAGATGATTTATTCATGTTTTCCTTCCGATTACTGGATCTTCCATTGTGGAAATTTTTGAAGCACTGACCCTTCTTGTAAAATCTCTTGAATCATTTTACCATAAGGCCTATTTCCTCATCATTAATTTCTTCTTCATCTTTCTACTCTTTTTCTTCTTGAATTACATTTAGGGCTATACCCTTCTTTTTCTTTTCATCGATTTCATCTAATTCACATTTGAATTTCATTTTCCTTTCATATTCAAAGAGACTTCCGAAAAAGGAAGCTACTAACAGTATTGATTCTCCTTTAGCTTCTTCTATCATTGTAACTTGTGCTTCCCATTCTCTTGAAAAAATGTTCAGTATCTTGCTTACTTGAGATCTTTGATTGTAAAACTTCCCAAGTGCCACCCAATTGATTAACAAGATAAGTGTACCTAAATTCAAACTTAGTAATTGTTTCTCTTGATTTCATTCTGAGCAGATTGTATTCTGTGATGAGGGTGTTGACTCTGTTTTCCTTGATCCCAAAGGTTCATTCATGAGCTATCTCAAATGCTTGCCACATATCCTTAGTAGAGGGAAGTGTGCAAATTCTGAAATATTCTTTTTTACTCAAGGCACTTTGAATCATAAGTATTACATTGTTGTTAAGAATTACGAGCTTCTTATCATTGTCATCGAACTCTGTTGGTGTTTTGGGGACTGCGACATCATCCGTAGTCTTTATTGGCACATTGTCTCCATCTTAAATCATTTTCCATAAGCCATACTCAGTGGCCATCACAAACACCCTAAACTTTGCTTTCCAGAAGGAGAATGTTCTCCATTAAAACCTAGTGGTCTAGTAATAGAAGCGCATTCAAATTTGTTTGTTAGAAGGTAATTATAGCCATTTGATGAAAGAGAGTGTTTGCACCCGCTTGTCTCTACTACGCATTTAATGCTTCTGTCAACTTTTTTATTTTTGAGATTTTAAAGTTAATCCATTGTTTAAGCATCTAAAACTTTCTCAATAATGATACTAGTAGTGATTAAGAATAATATAGAAGTTCAGGAAACAAATCAAGATGTGAAATGAGTTATTTGAAATTTATGAGGCTATGAATGTCGATTTCTGATAACATTACTCAAGTGTGTTTGATAATCACTTGAAGTGATTCTCAATCATTCAAGTTTTCATTTCTATCACTCGAGTGTTTTGGTGAACTTGAACTTTTAAGCTTATCAAGGAACTGGTAATGTTGATTTTAAAGACTGGACATCACTCGAGTACCTAAAACCATCACTCGAGTGATCTTTTTATTTTTTTGAAAAGTTTAAAAAGTTCACTACCGAGTTCCCATCACTTCCAGGTCACTTTCAAGTTACTTGCACAGTTTTACAAGTGATCACGGATCACTCGAGTGATTCTCCAATTCACTCATGTGATCTTCATTGAAGATCACACTTCACTCCAAGTGATCTGAGAGTGACTTTCAAAAACAAGTTCCATCACTTGAGTGATTTTCCACATCACTCGAGTGGTCTGCTAGTTTATTTTAGAGTTCTTTCAAGAAGTCTACATCACTCAAGTGATATCACCTCATCACTCGAGTGATCTAACTGAAGTCACATATCACTCGAGTGATCTAACTCAAGTCACATATCACTCGAGTGATTCTTCTAATCACTCGAGTGATCTATGTTGCAGATCACAATTGCCAGTGAGTATCACTCGAGTGATTCTGTTACCTTTATGTATTTACTCTCAATTCTTCTAGGACTCAATTCTTCTAGGAGTCTCCTGCAGGTGTTGGTATCACCCTAGTGATTATTCATTCATTCGAGTGATCTGCTATAGAAAAACTTTCACAAAGTTTGATCCCCATAGAGTGAATTGAAGTTTCTTAAAAGTGAACCAGCATCACTGGAGTGCTCAAATAGATAACTTGAGTGATCTTCCACTGGTAAGTTAATTCAAGCTCAAACTTAAGTATTTTACCATAGAATTCACTATATTCTTTTTAAAAGATTTAATCATCACTTATGTCTAACAAATCAAGGTTTGTTATCATAAAACCATTATGAGAGCTAACAATATCTACTTGGATTACTTATGCATGATAGAAAATAATACAATCCAAAAGACAATATCACATCAGAGTATGCAACATGACCCCTCCAGTGGCAATACACAATAATTCACCATATAAATAAAAAGAAGGAGGTTTTACAAAGATTATCACAATAATCAAGCCTCTAGAGCCTTCCCTATTTGACTAGCAAAAAAATTATTACCTTAAAAATGTTAAATCAATAGGATGAGACAAAAGCCTAAGTGACCAATTTTCCAACTCATTACACATGCTAATATGTGCTTGTGAGGTGCCAAGAGGAACAAGTTATATAACAAGGTATTATAAATATAATTCACAAAATCACATGTCGCAAATTCTACATCACAATTCCATAGCACAATTTCCACATCACAACTCTCATATCACACTTTCCATATCACAATCTCTCATCACAATTCCCAAGTCACCTTCCATCAATCCAACCGAACCGCCTTATTTCCTTCAACTAGACTTATGGGCTAAGTTACTATCCACGTTACTGGCCACTCAAAAGCGCACCGATCATATGATGAGGACCGACCAAAATTCATAGAGTAGTGTCTATACTGTGGGTCTTTTCCCTTAACTAAACTAGTGGGGCAATCCCTCGTTGAACCAGTGGAACAATCCATCATTAAATTAGTGAGACAATAAAAAGCTAACTATTGTTCACAATGGAGGCTATACCACGTGGTACAACAAAATACTTCATCTCATCCCAATCCAATCATTATAATAATTATCAATAAATAGCTCCACTGGAATTTCTCAAGATTTTCACATTCATACAATGCTATTCAAATCATTTTCATATACATGCCATAATATCTCAATTCTTAACTCATGCATGCATGTGTATATGTATATCACAATTCAAATCATAGGGTTCCACAAGGCACTTTCTATCAAAATACTTATCAACATCATGATAACCTTCTCAATATCAATAAATATTTCAAAGTAGTCATTGAAATATCTAGTCAATATAAATATACTATTTTCATTCCCATAATCATTTCATAAAATACTCACAAACAACACACCAACACACATAATAAGTAGAAAGTAGTTACCTCTAGCCAAAGCTAAGTTTATTACAAGAATCCAAGCTCTAACTTTAATCAATCACAATTCTCAAATCAATCTATAACAATTAATTGGAACCACAATTTAATATTCAAACTAATTGAGTGCTTAACAAAATGATTTAAAGATTTAAAGTCTCTCTAGAAGTCTCAACCATCACCTTTGACAATTCCAATCAACATAATTACCAAACCTTATTTCCATTAATCACATTATCAATACCAACTCAAAATCTAACCCACAAATCAAACCCCTATTTCAAATCTTTATATAACCTTCAAATTATTCACTTTAGTACAAATTCCCAAAATTATCAATTTACTGCTATGACTCAATTTCTCTACCTCAATCATATTTTTATCATCCAATAACTTTATTTCACCCGTTAAAATTATTGATGATCATAATTTCTTCCATTCATTCTAAAATTCCCAATATTTGCTCACTTTAACTTTTAGAAAAAGATATCCATAAATAACTATTTCTCCAAATCATAATTACAATCTCATTTCTTCCTTCTATTAGTCCCTTCTTACCTATTAGAATTATTAAACTATAATTATCTTCTCAATTTCTTCAAAAAATATCCAATTTCCAACCTTAAAGTTTCACCTAAGAATTCCAGTATTCACATTTCATCATAAACCTCAAAACCAATCCATTCCATCGTCATTAGATTATAAACTCTAATGAGTTATAGCAAATCATTAAAATTGGATTAAACATCATCATTCTCATAAATCCTAATTTCCCAATAAAATCCTAATTTTATTTTCCCTAAATCAAATATTCAAACAACAATATAAACCGTACAACTCTTATTCAAACCCCACTTGATTCATTATGAGTAAGACAATCAACTAGAACCCTGAAAAATTTCAAAATCTACTAAGCACTAGTTTTATCCATCAAAACTGAAAATAAAAGAGATGAAACTAAAAAGAAGATAAATAACTTACCAAGCTTAAAAAGAAAATACAAACAAAATCTGTTTGCTTCTCTCTCTCACACTCTCTTTCTACTCAGTGAAGAAAAGGAGCAAGAGGAGGTAGAAGTGGTAATATGGGTTGGGACCACGGGCTGAGCCCGCCCAACCCGTAAATATGGACGGTTTGGGTTCTGAAAAATTGGGACCATTTGGGAGCGGTTCTTTTGGGCCCAAACCCATATGGTCCCAACCCATGACGGGTTGGACCACCGGGTTGGTGGGTTGGCCCATTTTTTTAATGTTGTCTAGTGTCTATTGGACAAGGGAGATTGGGTGAAGGGCCAAAGGCAAACAAGACCCAATCCAATTTGCATAGCCTTTTGGGTAATTCATTATTGTCCATTCCATTAATGCTTTTTGGGGTTGTGACTTGCTGCCAGTTGCCTAGTTTGAGTCTTTGAGAGTTAAGACATGGTATTCGTAATTTAGTATACTCATCCTCCCTTGGATTTATGTCTTTTTAATTTAGTATACTAAAATATTGATAGCTTTTGGATTTATGTTTTTTTTGTTATGTGTGGACTTGTGATTAATGTTTAATTTTTAATTTCTTTATGGTTTATGTTTGTAGAAAAAATAATTTTTAGTATATTGTGTTAAAAAAAATTCTAAAAAAAATAATATGGGTTGGGCGGGCCAACCCACCAACCCAGTGGTTATGGGTTGGCTAAATGCCAATCCATATTAATGCGGTTCTTTTAGGCCCAACCCATATGGTCCTAACCCATTACGGGTTAACCCAAACCCAGTGGATTTGACCATATTACCAACTCTAAGAGGAGGCCCTGAAAAAAAAAAAAAAAACGGGGAAGGCGCCAGATTGGCGGGACAGGAGGAATGCATTTAAAGAGGGGTATTAACCCCTTTTTTGTAATAATAATTAATGATTAATGAATAGTGGGGTTGCTGCACGTGACCCTCGTCCTTTTACTTAATATATATAAAGATAATGTAAAAAGCTCTCAACTCTTCTCTCTTTCTTTCTTTTTTTTTAATCGATTTTCTTTTCCCAACACTCTTCAATAGTTTTTTTTTTTAAAAAAAATGGACTTCTATCTATGTATTTTGCAGAATGCAATTTTTTTTAATCATTTGATTTAAATTATTATAATGATATGCTGGAGAAATAATTTAAATACTTCTATTCACTCTCACATTTTCTTTTCAATTTGAGTAATTTCTCCTTATTCAAGTATTTACAGGGTAAATTTCAATTTCCAAGAAATAATCTCATTGAATTTAAATCAATATCAATAAAATTCACTGCTTTTAATTTTATTTTTCATATTATACACACACACATAAGGATACTTTGAAATCTTATGAAAGTACATTTCAATCCCATTTATCTAGATTAGGACTTTTCACTTAAACTTCCAATCATAATACATTATGTCCTCAATTCTTCATTTCCAAACTTCGAACAATGAAATTTGATTTATTTTCAATTTCAAGTTAATTGATAAATAACATCCTAGTATTATTTAAATCTTAGGAATAAAATTTAAGATGTTACACCCAGCACCTAATTATGCCAGTTAAATACATCCTAATAAAGGAGTAATTGTTAAATTGAATATACACTTGTCAGGCAAACAAAAGCAATTTTAAATCAAAATTATAGATAATTTTGTTTTTGCGCATAATTTGTTCTCAAGTTTTCCATGAATTATTGTAAAATGTATAATATATAGCTATATATGCAGGGACAAAATCAAAACATTTTAGAGGATTTGAATCATACTTCTTACCTACATAAAGATAAATTTTTAATTTATTAAATTTAAAAAAGGGAAAACCATTTTGTTGGTACTTATAGTTTTACTCACTTTTTAATTTAGCACGATATATATATATATATATATATATATATATATATATATATATATATATATATTCATTTTATTAAATCCTGTAAGTTTCCCCAATTAGTACCGTTACCCCCTATAGTTTAGGAAACCCATTCGAGGGCCAAATGGAACCAATAACATCGTCAAAACAAAAAATCTTGAGGAGTTTGATTTCCACAACAAAGGGAGCAGGGATTCGATTTCTCCTACGAGGGAATTGACTTATGCAAAGCGATTTGCTTATCCTTTAGTCACAACTGTTGACACAATTTGCTTCTCTCTTCGCTAATTTGCTTCTCCCCACCAATAAGCGATTTGCTCTTAATTCGAAAAGGTGAGCTGGTTCATTTGTGATAATTCGAGTTTGATTCCAAGGTATTGGTACCTCTGTTCACCTCTTTCTTTCTTTGTTTGTTCAGGGTTATATTCTGATTTGAAGCTTAGTCTTAAAGGCCTCTGGGTTGTGATATGCTGCAAAGCTTGTTATGGGTTGCATAACGTGATTGAATCTTATTGGTTCTATATGTTTCTTATTCTCATTGCTGTACTGCTAAGCTTGGTTTTAGGTTCCGTAATGTGATTAAACCCATAGGTAGCAATAATAGGATTCATAAAGGAAATCTCACATCTGTATGCTTTTGAAATCAGGTACATGTGGCTGGCGAGCTTTTTGAAGGGAAGCATGGAACTACACAAAAGAAAGAAGGGTCGTTTTGTAGAAACCTATTATGCGAATAGAGCCTTCTATTTCAACAGTGTTGTTCACTCCGTTAGCCCTTCAACGAGTTTCCTAAACTATAGGAGATAACGATACTAACTGACGAAACTTAAAGGATTTAATAAAATGAGGGGGGAAAAAACTACAGGTACAAATTTTTAAAAAAAAAATGACCAAAACTATAGATACCTGCAAAATAGTTTTCGAATTTAGAATTAATTTAAACAATTTATAAAACAAAAGGATTATAAGACCGTTCAAAACTGATCAAAAGCAATATATAGATCTATTAAAGTATATTTCAAATAAAGCTCGGTTTGATTTTTAACTCTACCAAACCGATTTGCTTGGTTCAGGTTTTTTTATTTTCACACTTTAAGATCGGAACCAAGCCGAACCAAACTTGATCAGACTTAATTAGATTTTTAATAATTTTAAATATCATTTCAAGCGCTTTTTTAAAAGTCAAATATTGTGAATGTATGGTTGTCTCTATTCAATTAGCACACAAGATAACATACTAACAAAATTTAATTAATAGATTATATGGCTTAAAGAACATTACCTTTAGAGTGCGGGACGCACATAAGAAAATACGTCAGCACCTTAATCCAAAAATATATTAAAATGATTCAAACCAATCAAAACCGAACGAAATCAATTCCTTCAAAAACAGAGTAGGACCCAACGTTTTGTGAACACACAGACAAAACCGAACTAAACTGAACCTTTACCGCCTTTTTTAGACAAAAAAATAAAATCATCTATATGCTAAAAAGGTTACTTCAAAGTATAGAGAAAATTTAAGCACATAAATTACATAATATGAAATGAAAGTTTTGTTCACAGGTGCAAAAGAAACTGAAGAGAAAACTTGAACTTTAAAAACCCTAAAACCAAGCATAAAACGATCGAATTTTATAAAAGGCACCAATTTTTTTACAATACTAGTTGGGAGACTTCAAATCTTCTACCTCCTATAGAGACCCGGTTGTTGTAGTGTTCTGCAATACTCTAATATTATCGGAGAGTTTCTCACTTGCTCCCACACCTTGGCAGAATACTTCAACCATTCACGTTCAGATACAGGCCTCGTTGAAGATGGAGGCTTCATGGACAAAATCTGAAAGTGTGTAAATATATGACTACTAGAATCTAATCCAAATTTAATTCGACAGAGTTGAGTTTCATGGATCCTTAAAAAATAGGAAGAATTACTGTGCAATCTCATATAGACAATCTAATTACTGAAAAGTCGCACAATAACTAAACAGCATACACTGATAATATCTGGTGAGAAAATAATAACCGGTTGTGGCATATTGCAACTCAAGAAATTTTTAGTGATTAAATTGCTTATATGGGATGCCCGTAATTCTCTTTTAAAACTAACAACAAATTGGGACGATGTAAAACTTGATAAATATGAATGTTCATGTTAAGAGAGAGACCTGATCTCGCAGTTCCCATAGTGCAGAGATGAAACTCTCGTGTTGAGTTCTGGTATTTTCATCTCTTTTCTTCAATGGTATCATATGCAAAAGTAAATTTGGCCTGTTAGAGTCCAATTGGTTATTATGAATGATGGAAGAGACACGTTCTTGAGGCACGGTTTTATGACGATTTCTCATAAATGAAGATGTCTCAAAATACTTCGAAAGTGCGTTCTTCAATAGCACAAAATTTTGAGGAGTTGCGTCCTGATCCTGCACTCTTGAGAAGTCAAAGGGCACACATCAATTCTTGCCAACCAAAGCTGAACAATCTGATACACAAACAAATATTAATGGCAACCAACAAGAGATGACCGACAAACCCAACAACCAGTAACAATTGAGGCAACAAATAACTTGTAACAACATCAACAAATTGCTCAATGATAAACAGATGAGCTGAAATAATAATGGAGTCCAACAATAACCATACGGCACACTATGTAATTATTACGCTTAATCAATACCGGACAAACCATTTTGCAGTTAAATAAGAGGGTTTGAACCGCAGAGGCTTGACAACAATATGGTTGATGAAGATATGGAACATAATTTTGAGACTTCAATCATTAGAAAGGGCTAGAAGATAAAGGAGAATGGGGAGGGAGGGAAGAGCAAAATTCTAATGAAAGGAATAAAGGCCTACTGTCACATAATCTAATGGAAAGAATAAAAAAGCCTATTGGTCTTAGAAATCTGTATAAACCAATTGGCATCTGAATCAGCAACTTCTAATAATAGATAAATGTGGATACAATTCTAAAGTACAAACTTGGAAAAGCTATAGAAATTAGGAAAACTTGAGTCAAACATAACATCATTGCATAACTAAGCGCTGACGATCAATAAATTCTCATTCAATTTGCAGAACATGACAAATGATTGATGAGGTCACCACCAGCACATAAGCAAAGGCAGCAGCATGAGGTTGGAATGGAACTTAAGGAGCCATGAGGATGGTGAACAAATGAAGCACGGATTTCTTAGATGCAATTGTGATGGAGAGAATGTTGAATGGCTATCAACAACAACAACAAAGCCTTCATCCCACTAGGCGGGGTTGGCTACATGGATCGCACAAAGGAAGATAAATCGGAAAGAGAAAAATGGAGAGATAATATAATTACTCCTTTTGTTTGGACGAACAGTAAAAAATAGAGGAAGGAAAATAAGCAGATATTACAATGACAATAAAACCCTTAAGATATATTATGTCATCATTTCTCTTAAAGTCAAAACAAAAATCACGTTCACATTAACAGAATAAAAATATGTAAAAATCAATTATTTGGAAAAATATTCGTTTTGTTAAATTATAAAATCAAATGATTAGGCAAAAATATATTTTCCTGTTCAAAAATCAAAGCATAACTTTTTAAAATAAAATATAGTAGTTTAAAAATCATAAATCAGTGCAGAGCAAATATCTTAATAAAAAAAGTACAGAATAAATAAGCAAAGTTGAGTATATGAATAAAAAATCAATAAAGAGGTGAACAGAAAGCAAAACACTGACATTAATGAAGAGATAGTTGAGCTAAAGGCAAGAGAGAGGAGGTCAACAGGTAGCAGACAGGATGAGAAATGAAGGCGCAAAGGCGGCAAGTGAAGAGTAGAAAACAACAAAGGAGAGAGTCAAGAGGGACGAATGCAGCAGTGGAATAACCATTTTCTTCTCAAAATCTCTCCATGTGTGGAGAGAAAAATTGGGTTGAAAATGTGGTGGGTCCCACCTTCTTTTTCCCTCCCCCTCCCCCCCCCAAAAAAAAAAAAAAGTAGTTTTCCTTCCTCTCATCCAAATGGTGGAAAAGTTGTTTTCCCTCGTATTCTCTCTTTTCTTTCCTTCCATATTTTCTCTCCAACCAAATTAGGGATAAGAGTGATTGAACCAAAATCGCTTTTTCCCCATTATTGGAATGGCTGTGGTAGGTCAAATTATTGTGTTAATATAGGACAAAGTAAAAAGGAAATATTCCACAAATCAACGAATTCAAAAACCAACAGGAATTAAGAGGTCATTGGTTTAATTATCAATGTCTATGGTTCGGCGTTGATAGATCCCTCTACTGAAATTTCAGGAGAAAAGGGTTGTTTAGGCCGGCAGACCAGCAACTCGTCCTCAGTGTTGCAATGTTAGCATTTGATTGCTCTATAAAACAATTGTTAAGTACTTATGTTCCTCATTTCTTATACAAACGTTGGACATGTCTTACTTGGCGTGCACAAAAACTGGAGCAGCCATGTACTCGTCCCTTTCTGGAACTTTGTTATCTTTTTCAAGCCCAGAACTTGGGCCCTGTGATACAGATGAAGTGAAGGAGAAAGGATTTGGTATGCCATGCTTCAACAAGTCAACCTGCATGATAATAAGTAGTATATCAGGGTCTTCCTAGAAAAATATCAATGGCCTTGACAGTATAAAATAATTATTAATAATAAATTGATAAAGGAGGTTAAAAAACAGCATCTCTGCTAATTTGTAGAGAATAAGATTATGAAAGTGGTTGTATTATATTTGGCTGTTCTAGAATCAAGAATATACTTGTATCAAAAAGAATTGAAAAACCAGAAGGAATCAAAGAAATTTGTTTAAACTTTAAAGAAATGAATTGGTGCCATTTTGAGATTGTAAAATCCAGCAGCCTCTGAAAAAGCAGAATACTGCAAAGCGTGATTAACTAGCAACTAATCATTGCAAATGATAGCAGAAAGAAAGAGAAATCCAATTATTCAAGCATTCCAATAACTGATTAAATCCATGGGACAACAGTTTCAAAAAAGAAAAACACATTTTTCTTTGGCCCACCACCCCACACCTTTCAAAGTACAACATAATCATGAACAAGATTTGTAGTATCTTCACATAAAATCAACAAATTAGATTTGAGTGTATACCGTTAAAATCAAATGCCACATGCTAGCATCATGAACTCCATCCGACATAACCAGCAGAATATGGCAGATGGATGCCAGAAGAACAGCAAGCTAGAAAGATTCCTTGCCGCAACCATAGTCCAAATTCATCAGATGTAAAGCACCAGAAAAGATTAATTGTGATCAAGGTAGAAAGTCAATAGGCTGAGAAGACTGGAAAAGATTTGATGGAAAACACAACATTCAGAGTAACTGTTTACCTGAATACCCATAATTTTATGAGCCATCTCAGCTGATAGGGACTCTCCACTTAGAACTGAAACTGTTGAAGTGCTATCTGGTTTCATCATCTCAGCTAAAACAGATGCGCTAAAGACAGGCTACAAATAAAAAGTAAAAACATAAATGATCCAAGTAAAGCTCAATAAGACAATCATTGTGGAAAAGAGGAATACAGTCAGTAATTTTCTTTCAAAAGAAAAAATGTCTTCTGATGGCAACCACATAGAAATGATGAAAAGGGTTGTGAAGTGTATCATATATGAACAAAATGGCTGAAGAAGCTTCTGAGCATGAAGTTCTTAGCTCAGGTAGTTATAGCAGAACAGCAAAAGCAATCACACAGAAATTGAGAAACTGAAAGTAAACAGAAGAAAGAACACTCTTCACTTCCACATAGAACTTTCCCCTACCATTTTTCTTGCCTCCCCAGTGCTATGCCCCACTATATTTGTCAGAGTATGACGGAAGATTGAAAGTCAAACAATAACAACAAGAAGTCTTATCAATTATAATGCTTACATGAAGTGGATTATTATTGAATCATCTACCCCTAACAAGTTGGTCTTTGATTGTGTCACGAACATAATTCATTTATGTTGAAGATAATCTATGGATAGTTGATATAGATGCTACATCAACTGGATCATTCTATAAGGATAGCACGACACCATTATGCTCTATTAACACCAAATCTTTGAATAGATTGTTAACCTAAAGGTCATGTTCAATGATTTCATTAAATGTTCCCTTCAGTCTTGTTATGCCCTTTTTAAGAGGACTTCATATTGTCTAATCTACAATTCTTACCAACGCCTTCAATAGCCTTCTTTATACATGTCAAAACCACCTTAAACAATTTTCTACCATTTTCAAACAAAGAGAGAGAAAGAGAGGGAAGAGAGGGAATTGAGAGAAGAAAGACAGAGATACAGAGAAATCGATACAAGAGAGCGAGAGAGAGAATGAATAGAGGAATCACATTTCCATTAACCAAAAGCCTATAACAATTAAACCCTAATCCATCTATTTATGGTCACTAGTTACTATCACTCATCATTATCCCTTAACTAACTATTATTTATTACAATATCATATCAATATCCTCCTCCCAAGACACCCTTGCCTTAAGGTCAAGTAAAAGGTAGAGTACAAAATCTAGAACCAAAGAGAGGAACTTCGGCTTTAAAATTTGGAAATAAAATTCTGTTGCACAAAGAAGAGACGACTATATGAGCCTTTTTGACTACCACCCACAAACTGATCCACCAATATTAGATAGTAGAGCTCATGATTCATTGATATAAAACTGATTACATGATATGAGTTTATATAAGCAGAAGTAGAGGTAGTGCGCTGGAAAAAGATAATGAAGGATAATACAAGATAATGAAAGATAATGCAAGATAATAACAGATAATGAAAGTGGAGACATGGTGGAGAGAATTATTTGCTCCACTACCAAAAAGCTCTGTTTTCAGCTCTGTCTTCTAACACTCCCCCTAAAGCTGAAGAGTATATGTCGATCATTCCCAGCTTGCACAGAAATCCTTCGAACTTGGTTCTACCAAGTGGTTTTGTCATTATATCGGCAATCTGATTTTCAGATCGGATATAGAGTAGACTCATGATGCCTGCTTCAATTTTCTCTTTGATAATGTCTGTCTATCTCAACATGTTTTGTCCTATCATGGTAAACTAGGTTCTTAACCATTTCGATGTTGGCCTTGTTGTCACACCAAACTTGTATTGGTCCCTCGAGTGGAATCCCCAATTCCTTAAGTAATCTGGTGCTCCAAATTCCTTCACAAACTCCATTGTTAACTGCTCTCAGCTCTGCTTCTGCACTACTTTTTGACACCACAGTCTGTTTCTTGCTTCTCCATGTAACTAGATTTCCCCACACATATGTGCAATACCCTAAGGTAGATCTTCTAGTCTCTCTATCTCTTGCATGGTCTGCATCAGTGTAGATTTCAATTTTTCTGGTTGTTCCTTTTCTGAAGAGGATTCCTCTTCCAGGATTAAATTTTAAATAGCGCAGGATTCTATATACTGCAGCCATATGTTCTTCCTGCGGCTGGTGCATGAATTGACTTACTATTCCAACTGCATAACTAATGTCTGGGCGTGTGTGGGTTAAGTATATGAGTTTCCCGACAAGTCTTCTGTATCGTTTTGAGTTGACTAGTACACCATTTGATTTAATCTCCAGATGACAACTTTCTTCCATAGGTGTTCCTTCAGGTTGTGCACCTAACATACCTGTCTCATGTAACAGGTCTAGTGTGTACTTTCGTTGAGATACATTGATGCCCTTTTTAGTCCTTGCCACTTCCATGCCTAGGAAATACCTCATTTGTCCTAGATCTTTTACTTGGAACTCAGTTGACAAATTCTGTTTTAGCTTAGCAATGGATCCTTCATCATTTTCGGTTATGACTATGTCATCAACATATATTATCAAGATGGTGACTTTGTCATTAACACGTCTGATGAATAATGTGTCATCTGCTTGTCCCTAGGTATATCCAAGTCCTTTCATTGTTTTGGTGAATCTACCAAACCATGCCCTAGGTGACTGTTTAAGTCCATACAATGACTTGTTGAGTTTGCACACAGAGTTATTAGGAGCAGAAACACCCTCTGAAATCTCCATGTAGACTTCCTCCAAATTTCCATTTAGAAATGCATTTTTCACATCCAGCTGATGCAATGACCAATCCAAATTGGCTACAATTGATAGTAACACCTGGATGGTATTAAGCTTGGCCACTGGAGCAAATGTCTCCTGATAATCAATGCCATATGTTTGAGTATAGCCTTTTGCAACAAGTATCGCTTTGTATTTGTTGATACTTCCATCAGGATTGAATTTTGGGGTGAAGACCCACCTACATCCAACTGGTTTCTTGCCTTTGGGGAGAGTTGTAATCTCCCACGTTTCATTGTCCCTGAGTGCCCTTAGTTCTTCTTCTGTAGCTTGTTTCCAATTTGGATCAGCCAGAGCTTGTTGAAATGTGTCGAGAACTTTTATCTGTGCACTATTTACAACAAAGTTTTGCATTTTTGTAGCCAAATTACCATATTAGACAAAGCGTTGAATTGGATGTTGAGTACAAGCTCTTACCCCTTTTCTCAATGCAATAGGCCACCCGAGTTCTTCCGGATTTAATCCCGAATTGGAGTCCTGGTCGTTCCTTTGAATGGGAGGGATGGTACTACCAATATTTGATTCGTCTCTACCTTGTACCCTAGTTTCTTCTTCTTGGCGTGATACAATATCTAACCCTGAGGTGATCTCATCATTTATTTGCAGTTCAGTAGGTGTGGGTTCAGATTCAGGATCAAGTTGGATATGACTAGGTTGGGCAAACGAGTCAATTGTGGCTATAAGGTTGGGTTTAGATTGTGGAGGTATTAATGGTGGTGTATTTGTCAAGCCTTTAGACTTTTCTAGGATTAGCCATTCAATGTCATTATACTCCCCCTAAATGGGTAATTTGGAATAATATGCTTCGTCTTCCAAGAAAACAGTATCCCGAGAGATAATAAGTTTCTTGGAAATAGGACAGTAGCATTTGTACCCTTTTTGAGTAGGGGAGTAGCCAAGAAATATACACTTGTCTGCACGAGCAGCAAATTTATTGTCATCATTTTTATGAACAAAGACAACACAACCAAACATCTTTAGAGGTAAGGAATTGATTAGTGAGCAGGTTGGGAAGTAGTCAAGTAGTTTTTGGATAGGAGTGGTGTAATTGAGAACTTTGGATGGCATACGATTAATGAGATAAGCTGCAGTGAGTACAGCATCACCCCAGAATATGGTAGGCACATGGTGTTCCATTAATAAGGTTCGGGTTACTTCTAATAGGTGACAATTTTTTCGCTCGGCCACTCCATTTTGTTGAGGGGTGTAAGGGCAGGAAGTTTGGTGATAAATTCCATATTGGTCAAAGAAGTCTTTAAAGGCATTGCTCATGTATTCTTTTGTGTTATCACTTCGTAAAACCTTAATGGAAGTGTTGAATTGAGTTCGCACAAAGGTATAGAAGTTTTTAAACACCGTAGCTATTTCGGATTTGTCTTTCATTAAATAAACCCATGTGGTTCTAGTATGATCATCTATGAAAGTAACAAACCACCTAGCATTAGTGAGAGTTTTTATTCGTGTAGGACCCAAAATGTCACTATGAATTAGTGTGAATGGTGAGGAGGGTATATAAGGCTGTTTGGGATATGAGGATCTAGTTTGCTTGGCAAGCTGACAAGTTTCACAATGAAAAGGAATGGAACTTTTATTAAATATCATTTGAAGCAGGTTGAGGTGCTGCTCCATTAATATATTTTTCCTTCCGCTTCCCACGAATATACCTTAGTATAGTTTGGGACCACTGGAGATAGTTTCGCCCATTGAACCTGTGGTTGATGGATATGATTTAACTATCTAAAATTTCTGGAGTAGTCCCTGTTCTGCTGGTAGTAGAGGTATTAGTGGTGGTGGAGGAAGTATCTTGGGTTTCAAGATTTGAACCAGACATAAGTGCTAGGAAGAGTACCAAAAAGTGAAGGAAATATAGGGGGATCCATGTTTCTGGGGAAAAAAATGACCGGGGAACAATGTTCAAGGCGGCGCGTGCAGTTCACGCGCTGGCAATGTGGTGGCACGTGGATCTCATGCACAGAGACAAAGAGAGGCGCGTGAACTCCACGCGCCGGTCAGTTTGACGGTGAACTCCAGGGTTTTGCCGATTGGCGCCTAGCGACCTCTTCTGGGTGGGTGGTGCATGCTCACTCGCCGGAAAACATCTTCGGTGGCTACTCCCTTCCTCTCTCATGCTCACTGTTTCCTCTCTCATTTCTGATCAGTTCTTACTTTCGGAGGCCAGGGTTTGGCCATGAATCACTAGTCTCTAGCTCTGATACCATATTAGATAGTAGAGCTCATGATTCATTGATATGAAACTGATTACATTATACGAGTTTATATAAGCAGAAGTAGAGGTAGTGCGATGGAAAAAGATAATGAAGGATAATACAAGATAATGAAAGATAATGTAAGATAATAACAAATAATAAAAGTGGAGACATGGTGGAGAGAATTGTTTGCTCTACTACCAAAAAGCTCTCTTTTCAGCTCTGTCTTCTAACAAAAACAAATTGACCCTGGGCCCATGCTGCTACTCTTTGTCCCTTTTTCTTCTTCCTTACCTTAAGAAGCTGGTACCATTTCTGAGGGTTCCACCATAAGACACCAGCTGCGCCACTGACTTTTCAACACACACAACAGCTAGAACACCCAACCCAATTAAAGGCCCACGCATGCAATATTTATTCATCCTACTTGATGCAAGTCTGAATGTAGGATGTAATATCCCAAATTTCAGTCACCAAAAATCCTCTATAGCTTAGTGGTATTAAAGGAATAAAATGGTGAATTAAAGAGCATATTAAGAGACACAACAAGGCAAATAGAGGTCACACACAACATAGTTATTTGGTACACAAGATAATGGTGTTGCCAGTAAGTTTCCCTGTGAGGCAGTTATGTTGTATAATATTTTTAAAATAGTAAATGATGTCCAAAAATTGTGAAACTTTCTAAAATGAAAGTAGACATAATAAACTTTAATTGGATAGGTCACATGGAATTTTTGGAGGTTTACACAAGGAGATATGAATTTTTGAAGTTAGCTTAGTGAAACTGCAAATTTTCTGGCGGGTTATTTGGTTGTTTTTGGCAATTTTGAAAATTTGGGGTGTTCAATTTCTACGGGGAGATGCTACCCAAATTTCTATTGATTATTTTTAATTGATGATTGAATGGTTACACAAGTTATTACAAGAGGAAATGAAGGTGTTTTAAGGGTCAAAACATGAAACTTTTTTTCTTCCAGTTGGGTTCAGACTGCTGGTAAGTATTTTCAAATGACCAAACCTAGTCCAAACTTTATGAAATTTTATAGGATGAGAGTAGACATCCTAGGCTTTAATTTGATAGGTATTATAAGCTATTTGGATGAGTGGATTGAAAGATATGATTTTTCAAAGTTTGGCCATGATTCTGAAATGAATTCTGTGGCAGGCTTGCTTGGCGAATTTTCTAGAATTTCTGTAGTTATGTCTAGTACTTTGTGATATTTTTCTCTAAAATAGGACTGAAAGAGATTCATTTTGGAAATTTTTCACCTTGAGTAAAAATAACCAAATTATGAGTTTAAAATAAGATATACATGAGTAACAACTCATTTTCAATTACTTTGGAATTTTTGGGTTTGATAATTGCTTGAATAAAACGAAGAGTTAAAGGACAGATAGTAGATAGGCTTTGGAAAGGAGTCCAGGTATTAACTATATCTCTCATTTCTATGTAAATGTTAATATGCATTGTTTACCATGTTCTATACAATGTGTTGCTTGTGGTATTGAATACTCGCTGGGTGTGGTTGATAAGTTAAACCACCCCATGGAACCTGTGGGGTACCATGTGGCCAGGTGGACCCAGTTGAGTAGTTTAATATGTACGGACAGGTATAGGCCTGCTCCAAGTTGTGATATGTACGGACTGGTATAGGCCTACTCCAAGTAGTTGTTGTGATCACATTATGAGATGATGATTGTGCAAATCAGGAACAAATGATCATTTTGATCCGGACAAAATCATCATTTGGTTCTTGAGCATTGTAAGACATGTGTTTAGCATTTTGATTGCTGCATCATGATAAATACTGCATTGCATGTTTACTTTTTACATATTATATGATTGATTGTCTGTTACTACTACGATATGAATCTCATCCCTTTCCATAAATTCAAAATTTACTCGGCTGGAGGAATTGGCTCAGAGGGCAAAGTAGCAAATACTGGAAGATGAAGGTCCGATGCTAATTCAAGGAATTCTTTGTTGGTTATCTGTCAGTCCTTCTTTGTATTGGATATGTATTGTATCTTGTACAAACCCTGTGGGGATTTTATATAATGTAATCAAGAATTTTATATCAGTATATTGTATTATTTCTATATGCCCATTGAATTGAGCGTTAATACTCTGATAAATGTCAAAATATTAAGGGATTTGACATAGGACATCGTCATTATAGCAGATATAAGCATCAATTGTCTATAGATGAGGAGTTTGGATTTTCAAATTATTTCCTAATTGTAGTTGCTCGACTTTCGGCCTCCATTAATAGGCCTTGATTCTTTGTTCTGTATATAACTTGCTGATTATCTTGAATGAAAGCACGAAAGAATTTTTCTCCCACTACTGTCTTCTTCATGGTAATAGAGCAAGGGGTAGCATTTGATTCTTTTAACACTATGTAGTCGTACCCACGGCCAGAGCCGACCTCGACCCCAACACAATCGGTTCATGTGATGTCAGTTATTGAACCAACACAATCAGTTACCACTATGGCATAAATTTTTTAGACTGAGAAGCAATTATCCAATGGATGAAAGTGTTAAGATTTTAACCTTCTCTCTTTCCCTAGAACTCAGATTCTGGTTCTAGTCTTTCTCTCCTCTCTTTCTCCCTTTCTTCTTTTCTCTATCGATTCTTTTCATTCATCTTCTCTCTTCTCTAGGATTACAGATTCTGGTTCTTGGGTTCCCCTTCTTCTCTACACTTTCTCTTCTCTTTCCCTTTTCTCCTATTTCTACTTCTATTTTCCAGATTCTAACAATATTATTCAGATATCCTATTTCCCTCTTCATCTTGAATTTCATATACTGGTTCTAGACTTTTCTCCCTCTCCCCCTTCCTTTCATACCTCTCTCTTCTTTCTCTCCTCTCTTCTCTTTCCTCTCTTTTCGTCATAAATTCCAGAACCTATCACTAACCAAATAGTCCTTTCAATAGCAAGAATCTTGCTCAACAGTAAAACACAAATTTGTCGCATCTATTTTAAAACTACTGTGATGTCAAAAAAGAGGGGGAAAAAAGAAAAAGGGGGCAAACACCAATTTTTTAATAAAAAAATCATAATTATGCTTGTAAATGATGTTAATAGCTTGCACTAATTCTTACATGTCTCCAGTGACAATAGCTGAAATTTTGGCTTTCAAGACTAGTTTAGAGGTATGCCAATCTGATATCACAGAGGAAAAGTACCGACTAATTCATTCACAAAAATGACAAATGGCATGGTACATCATGTATATTCCCTCTGCCTAGCCATGTCATTACTACTTTCTCTCTCTTCTAACTAACTCTAGGGCTAATAATCATCTCTATACTACCTCTTATTTACTATAAAGCCCTCCCACTAGAGAATACATATATCAATTACTCCCCCCCTTAAACAAAATCCTTGTCCACAAGGATTTCATTAGTAGGAAGTGCAACAGTGGAGAAATGTGGAAATTGACGCTGAATGACTGAGAGATCCTCCCAAGTGGCATCCTCAGGTTGAGTAAATTTCCACTGAATTAATACTTGAGTAACAGGGAGATTGTGGCGCCGAACCAGCTTACGTCCTAATATGGCTTCAGGCTCAAGTGAAAATTGGCCTTGGTCATCCACAGGAGGTAGTGACTAAGTAATAGGAGCAGAAGGACCGACGTGTTGTTTGAGAAGAGAAACATGAAA
This sequence comes from Albizia julibrissin, assembly GCA_037074505.1. Taxonomy (NCBI): domain Eukaryota; kingdom Viridiplantae; phylum Streptophyta; class Magnoliopsida; order Fabales; family Fabaceae; genus Albizia; species Albizia julibrissin. Next base: position 13,995,566 of record CM073489.1, on the reverse strand, counting down.
TACAGGATGTACCCTTGTTTCGGGAGGAAGGTCCAATTCATAAGCGACAGGCCCAACCTTCTTTAAGATGCGAAATTGTCCAAAATAACGAGCAGCCAATTTGTGAAGGGAAGAATTATTGAGTAAATTCCTCCGAAAGGGATGTAACTTAAGATAAACCATATCCCCAGTAGCAAAATGTCGTTCAGATCTGTGCTTATTAGCTTTCTGCACCATTTTGTGTTGTGCTTTGAGCAAATGTGCTTTAAGAAGTTGTAGTGTGGTCTCACGAGACAAACAAGTGTGGTCGACCAAATCATTGGAAGAGTCTCCAGCAATATAAGGGAGATGAATGGGTGGTGGCACACCATATACAGCTTCAAAAGGAGTCATCCCAATGGCTGAATGATAAGTGGTGTTGTACCACAATTCAGCTAAGGACAACCATTTAACCCATTGCTTAGGAAAGTCACCCGTCATACAACGGAGGTAGCATTCCAAACAGCGATTGAGAACTTCTGTTTGGCCATCCATTTGAGGATGATAAGCGGAGGAGTAACGTACTTTCACACCAAAAAAATGAAACAGTTCTCGCCAAAATTTACCACAAAAAAATTGGATCTCTATCAATAACAATAGATTTAGGAAAACCATGCAACTTAACAACGTTATCCATGAAAATATTAGCTACATCCACAGCTGTATAAGGACGTTTAAGTGCCATAAAGTGAGTAGCCTTGCATAATCTATCAACCACAACCAGAATGGTGGTTTTAGAATAAGATTTTGGCCGACCACTAATAAAATCCATAGACAATTCAGACCAAACAGATTTTGGAATAAGAAGAGGCTGGAGGAGACCACGAGAAGCTACTAATTCAGGTTTAAAACGTTGGCACGTAGTGCATTCATGCACAAAATTACGAACATCTTTTTCCATACCTTTCCAATAGAAAAAAGAAGCAAGTCTTTTGAAGGTAGAGTGAATACCTGAATGCCCTCCAATGCTATCAGCATGAAAGCAAGTAAGCAAATCCTTACGAAGGCTACGATCGGTTGCCACAACAAGCTTTCCTTTCCGTTTGAGTAAATGATGCTGCCAAGTGAACTTAGAATGAGAAGTAGGATCCAATTCCAAGTCTTTAATTAAAGCCTGTAAGGTATCATCAGTCAGCCAAGAGTCTCTAACTCGATCATAAAGAGGAGATATAGGAACAGAAAGAGATAAGCAAGAGCTTTCAGGACGCCGGGAAAGAGCATCCACTGCCACATTGTCGCTGCCTTTCCTATACACAATCTCATAATGTAAGCCCTATAATTTATGTAACCATTTAAATTGCTCTTGGCTCAAATCCCTTTGCTCTAATAGATGTTTCAAGGGTAAGTGATCAGTTCGGATAATAAATTTACAACCCCATAAGTAAGAACGCCACTGCTTAACAACAAATAAGATAGCAAGGACTTCCCTCTCATAAGTGGATAGATGCTTCTTAGTGGAAGGAAGTGATTTACTAGCATAAGCCAAAGGGTGGTCATTTTAAGACAGAACAGGACCCAATCCAGAACCTGAAGCATCTGTCTCAATAACAAACATATCAGCAAAATTAGGTAAAGCAAGGACTAGTGGTGACATCATGACGTCTTTAAGAGTCTAAAAAGCAGATCCAGCAGCAGAATTCCAAACAAATTTCTCATTCTTCTTCAACAAATCAGTCAGTGGTCGACTAATGGACCCATAATCTTTAATAAACCGACGATAATATCCAATAAGGCCAAGGAAACCCCTCAAGTCTCGAAGAGATGAAGGTACCGGCCAAGAAGCAATAGCAGCTAGTTTCCGGGGATCAGCTTGAACCCCCTGACCAGAAATAAGGTGGCAGAGATAATCAATCTTAGTAGCAGCAAAGACACACTTAGAAACTTTAGCAAAAAGCTGGTGCTGTCTCAAAAGTGATAGAGCAATGTTTAAGTGTTGTACATGAGCATGCCAATCTTTGCTATAGACCAAAATGTCATCAAAGAAGACTTAAGATAAACTTGCGTAAAAAAGGTTTAAAAACAGAGTTCATGAGACCTTGGAAAGTTGATGGGGAATTAGTTAAACTGAATGGCATAACCAAAAATTCATATAGACCCTCGTGAGTCCGAAAAGCTGTTTTAGGAATGTCATCCTCCTTCATTCGAATTTGATGATACCCAGCTCGTAAATCAAACTTAGAAAAGAAGGTAGAGCTCATCTAGCAACTCATCAATAACAGGAATGGGAAACTTGTTCTTTATGGTAGCCTCATTTAATTTGTGATAATCAACACAGAACCGCCGTATACCTCCTTCTTTTGTACTAATACAACTGGGGCAGCAAAATCATTAGAGCTCTCACGGATAATACCATAGGAAAGCATTTGTTGAATCTGATTCTCAATCTCAGATTATTGAATAGGGCCATATCGATAAGGTCTACAGCTGATAAGGTTATCATTCTTGAGATGAATAGAATGGTCAAATGAGCAAGTAGGAGGCAACTCTTTAGGTTCATCAAAGACATTCACAAATTGTTCAAGGAGGCTCTTCAATTCTTGGTGGTGGTCTTCAGGCAGAGAGGAATAGGAAGTAAGCTCAACTTGGAACAAAGAAGGTGGTTGAATGAGATACAACTCATTAGCTACCACAAAATCACGGATGAACACTTTCTCTTTGTGAACAGATTTACCAGAATTCAAACCACGCAATGTTACTGGTTGACCCTTAACTCTGAATTCAAAAAGTTGTGATTCCATATCCATGGTAAACCTACCCAATGTCTTGAGCCATTGAATTCCTAAGATAGCATCGTAGCCCCCAATTCGCATAACTAGGAATTCAGAAGTGAAAATGGACCCACCCATTTCCCAACTTAATGTTGGAAATTGTGCCCTAAGGGCCAATCATTGTACCTTAAACATTATTGTTATTTAAGAATTTCTCCTTATTGTTATCATATCATTTGCATGTTTATTATGATAATTGTATCCTTGGATGAACTATAAAGATTATCCTAAATGTCCCTGGTCAATTATCTATGCGGGAGCAAAGATGAAATAAGACCAGTATGACTTTGAGGAGGTATAGAGATACAAATCAAAGTCTTAGGCACTTGTAGGAGTATAAGGTGCTGGACCGACCCGCTATGAGAAAGTTGCATGGATTAAGTCATAAGCTTATCTCATACATATAATCATGTCACAGTGCCCTCTGACCTGAGATCATCATAGATTCCTGCATGAAACTTGCTAAGTTTTGACCTAGTCAAAAGTCACCTTTGACCGGGTGATGATAAAGGCTACAATCGGGCTTAGGAGTTTTCATGAAGAGGAATGTGAGTGGTCAAGATGGAATTTGTCCCTCACATTAGTGAGAGATATTACTGGGCCCCTCGATGAGTGAGTCTGAGAAATGTATGGCCATACTGTAATGGGAAGAAGTTTCCATTTCTAATTTCAGGCTACTCAGGAATCGGGAAAGTGATGGTCAGGAACAGGAGGATGACGTTGTCCATGCCTCATCCTTGACCAAAATATCGTGTGACAAAAAGGGACGTGACATGGTTGTATAAAAGGTTGCATCGTATCATCGATCCTCATGTGAATTGGGTAGTCGCAATGTCTTGCTAGAGGCCGCTTGCGACTTGTGGGCTAGAATAGTTTTGGCCCACTGCCAACTTCATGTGGGCCTACAGGGTCGCACACAAGAATAGCCCAACACGAGCTATGATGTCCAGATTCATTGAATCTAAGATGTGTCTAAGATTCAATGAATACAATATTTGACCTAGGGTGGATGAATTATATATATATATATATAAATTCGAAAAAAAATAATAATAATATATATAGATTATAATATTATTATAAGATGTTAGTTTTATATTTAATTTATTTGGTAAATTAAATAATTAAAACTAATACAAATATCATATCTTAGATTTAATTTATAAAGATAAATTAAATCTATTGGCTCTTTAATTAGATTAAATGAATATGATAAATTAAATCTGTTTGACAGATTTAATCAAGTCAGATTTATTTGATTTGATTCGAATTTCAAAATTAATTAAGATTAATTTTGAGATTCCAATACGGCCTACATCAGATAGAAAATTCGAAAGGGCTAGAGAACCCTAGGCTGCACGGAGAACTTGGAGAGCCGCGAGAAACCCTAGAGAGGCATCTTGGAGGCGCTAGCACGCTGCCGCATTGGGTCTTGTTCGTGTGGATACCGGTAGAGGGAGGCAACCAGAGGTGTTGACTCCTAGAGATCGAAAGCACGAAAAACATAAAGGTACTATTCTAACCACTCGATTTAGACGTCTTTGATAGATCCGTGATTGGGATTCGAGGTTTTTAAAACGGTTAATTTTTCCGCTGCGTGTACGAATCCCAACACTTAAATCAGGACAAAACTTGGCAATACTAACCTGCCTCGAATCGGCCACTGTGAGCCTGATGGGATCTCGATCATGAACCTTCAATCAAAGTTGTTTGGCCACCGAAGCAACAATGACATTGTGTGTACTGCCCATGTCAACTAGAATGATTATCTGTTGATTCTTGATTCGGCCAATCAACTTCAATGTCGATGTATGAGCCTGCCCTTCGATGGCGTTAATGGTACCATCAAACGCCCCTTGAGCGTCCCCTAAAGCATCCTCAAAATGGTCATCGTCTTCATCAACAACCAAAGTAAAGATATGAGTGTCTTTACAACGATGATTAGAAGTAAACTTCTCAGGACACCAGTAGCAAAGTCCTTTTCGGCGCCTCTCATCCATCTCCCTCTTCGATAATTGACGAGTCAGCTTAGAAATGGAAGCAGACGATGATTGTGATGAAGGGTTCAACAAATTACCAGGAACAGGAGATGCAAGACCCGATCGGAATGATTGCCCTAGTAACTTTACTGGGTTGGTAGAGGGACCAGTGGAAGATGGGCTTATTTTAAAACCCATCACTGTAGCCACTTTGGACTTGGGCTCAATCGAGCGACTCATAGAAACCATAGAAGAAGATGAAGATTTGTAATAAGACCCTAGAGCATTTTCGTGTAACATACGAATGGTTGCTTCTTGCAACTAGGCTGAACTCATAGCATTAGCGAGTGTCACCGGAGAAAAATTCAGAACGAATTCTTGTATGTCTAACTGAAGCCCCCCGATTAACAGACTCAATACAACCGCATCCGGAATATCAACTTCAAAAAGTAGTTCATCAAATTGTTTCTCGAAATCGGCCACTAGATTATCACCATGGAATAGCTTCTTGAGAGAAATCAAAGGATTCTCCTCCCGTACATCGGTAAATTTCTCCTCCATTTGTTTAAAGTAATCTTCCCAACGAACATTCGAGGAGCGATGGCGCATAAATGTCTGATACCAACGTAGTGCATGACCTTCCAGATGTATGCTCAGCAAATGAATCCGATGTTCAGGTGGAGTACCATCAACCTCAAAAAATTGATGGCATCAATAAGCCCAGCCACGGAAATCTATGCCGTCAAACCGAGGAAATTCAACACGACTCTGCTTGGTAGGAATAAAATAAGGAGCCGAATTGTGCTGCAGCTCGTCAAAAGATCCGAACGGTGGAATGCGAGAGGCAATCAATGAAGTGGAGCTGCCATCTTGGCTCGAAGACCCCATGACTGGTTGTTTACCCATATTAGTGTAGAACGAGGGAAAACGAGCATCCATGGACTTCATGTATTCTTCAAGACGGTTAGCAGTCTGTTTCAATTCCAGAATGTCTTGAGAGCTCTGCTCCAGACGAGTGTGCACGGTGATTTGTAGCATCTCAAAACGGTTCTCTAAATCACCAATTCGTTCTTGGGATCATGTGTCCGATAGCGCCATGGCTAAACAAGAGGCTTTGATACCTTTATGATATCACAGAGGAAAAGTATCGACTAATCATTCACAAAAATGGCAAATGGTATGGTACATCATGTATATTCCCTCTGCCTAGCCACGTCATTGCTACTTTCTCTTCTAACTAACTCTAGGGCTAATAATCATCTCTATACTACCTCTTATTTACTATAAAGCCCTCCCACTAGAGAATACATATAGCATGATCCCTCAATATCATGAATATACAGGTTTTTTATGACTCTTGAAGCCATTCATATGCTAATTAGAAACAGTGGTGTGGACCACCATTTTTGAGCTAAGAGCTAAGATTGAAGTGGTATGAGGTCTCATCTATGAGGACTGGACTGTTGAATTGTTTCATTGCTGCAGAGAAGCTGTTGAACGTGCTGATATACTAGCAATGGAAGCTCATGTGGTCCGGAGCCAAGAGTCCCTAGTGCCGGGAGTTACTCCAAGTTGTAGAGATAGATTTCTTTAGGATTGCCAATATGTAGGGGAGATGTAATCTCCTGTCTTTTGTTTCAAGTGTAAAGCTTGCCTCTTGTTATTGGAAAAAATTATTACATGTCTCCAATACCGTCATCATACACAAACATCTCTCTAATCATTGAAGCACCACCCCTAACATTTTTTCCCCTGACTATCTCTAATTACTTCATCATGCATACACATCTCTTAACATTTGCTATGCTGAAACAACTGAGTTAGGATCCCATTCCCTCACCTATTTGATCCCACTCTTCTATCTCCAACTAACCTCATCCTCATGGACAACTTCAAGCAACTCTTTTCAAAAGTAGTCCTCATGTATGTTGATTATCTAGAAAACCTCCTCAGTTTCTAGCCTATCCAAAACACTTGAATACTAAAGCACATCCCACCTTTTAATCCGAGTATCTCCCTATCCCATGAACTCCCCCCCTATTGCATGTCTCCAAAGGCAATGCCAACCTAAATTAATTGATAAAGAGTAAATATACAACAATGAACAATTCTGTTTTTTTGGTCAAAATAATGAGCAACAGGTAGGGACGCGCAATCTCCTTTTTTAAAAAACAAAATTTTTTTTTTTTGGGGGAAACAGCTCATATCTTTCATAATTTACATCTCCAAAACTACTGGATCCAAATCCTATTGAAATTTTTACTTGGATTCATGTGGTATCATCAAAACAAAACTGTCATTAAACTGCTCACTATATATAATGCAGCTGTGCTCAAAACTTCCATTTGTTGCAAGTCCCATAAGTTGAGCCATCTAAAGCTTCCAATTTAGCCACCATATGGAGCTTCATTTTCTAACCTCCAATAAACACATCATTTAATTCCTCAGCTAGTATTGCCCTATGTCAATTAGATTTAGGGATATAAATGGGTACAATATGCATTTTGAATCATAATTTGAATGGACCATTAGCATTCTAATTTTTTTTTTTTCAAATGCTGAAATATGAATACAAAGGCATTAACTCTACACAAATGGCTTCCACAGCCAAAAATAAATGGCACAAATTAATGACTAACCATGACAATAATTGAAATACCTGGGTATCAAGAAGAATAATACGCTCAGAAGATACCCTTGGCTCAATGCCCACAGAACAATGCCTTGCCATTGCGGAAGTATCATTAGACTCTATGGAAAAAGGTGGCAGCATCCCTACAAGCGTAGACATCAAAGTTACTGCATGTAATTGCCACACTTGTTCATGAAGAGTTTGACACTTGCAAATGGGACTTGTTCAAGATCTTATGTTTTCTTGTTAACTTATTAATTTGTGTTGTTCATATACCTATTTCACTTGTTCATGAGGAGCTTGACACTTGCAAATGAACAACACAAATTCAACAAATCTCATTTGCAAGTGTGCAACTCTTCATAAACAAATGGAATCCTTATCTGAAAAACACAAATTAATTTCTGGTGGCCGAAGCTCCGGTCAGCCAAAGCTTCGACGGTCGGTTGCCGAGGCAACTTTGGCCAAGCGGCTGATGGTGACCGATCATCAAAGCTCTAGCGACGATCAATCCTTCTTAAAGAAAATAAAGTAAGGGTCATTATTGTCTTTTTACCCATAAAACTTATTTTTATTTTGGTCCTTAAGTGTGCAGTGAAATTTCAAAATGTTACAAGGGTTGACTAAAATAAATTTGGTCCTGTGGGACTTAACTGAGTGGAAAATCAGTTCAATTTACTCTCATTATTTGAGCTACTCTTTTACCACATGCTTCACATGAAGATTTCTCACGGATGCTGATTTGAACTTTCAAAAGTCTTGGTCACACTATCAGTCTATTTAAATATTGTTCAAATTAGCCTAGCTATAAATCCTAGAGCTTAGATTCAGCAAGATCTCTTTAATTTAGTTTCTCTACATAAATAGAACATGTAATAAAAGACCACATGACCCAAAAGATAATAGTTCCTCCGTTGTCAAATATAAGGCACAATTAGGGAAGAGCGTTTTTTATTAAGCATAAGGCACAATGCAAAAATATATGTGATGGGTACCTAAGTGGGATGGAGAACCTAACTCAAAAAGCTAGATGTTGAGGTGGGAAAACCAACCTACTTAAATACCATTGTGCATCCCATACTACCCAATGAGAGACTTAGTATCCCATACTACCAAATCTCCATCAATATGAATAGTTAATATCTTGCTAAAACTTCCCTTGAGAAATACACAAAAATACTAAAATAATTCTAACTCTACATTTTCCCATGCATTCGGAGAAAACATGGGGATAGTAAATGGGAAAAAGAATTTTTCAGACACCAACTACTTTTAATTGTGATTATTGATCCGTGTGCATTAGTAGACTTGTGCTTACTTTTTTAATACCAAAGGGAGTAAATGCTTCAACGAACCTCTTATTTCAATTTTTGAAATATGCTGTTACTGATATTAAATTTTCTCAAGCAAAATTAACTTTCCAAAGCATAGTCTCACTGCCAGGTCAAAACCCCATTTTGACAGAGATTATGATGCCTCTATCCAACCAAACTTGATTCACATTTAGACATTTGAGATTCAAATTGAGCTAGGGACCAAAATAAAATGACATAAACTTGTTTTAGATTAATTGGGACAAACTATAAAGACTCAGATTTGGAAACCAACAAAAATGGGACAAAGCCTCTTTTAATAACAGCCCTAATCTTTAATCCCATGAGAAATAATTAAAAAAAAAACTAAAAGAAAGAAGAAACAGATGAGGGGGGGGGAATTAAAAAGTTCTAACTTTTTTTTATTTCGTGATCATATGCCACATACGCACAATGGAGCAATGCTGTGGCATGTTTTCTTTGACACAGAGGAGCTCAATTAATCAGACAGTTTTGCTAATAGAAGTAAGCATCCTGGCCCTTACCAATCTCCAATTCCAACTATATACCTTTGGATCGAAGAAGATAAATCGGACAAGTTTCTGAAATTTAAGAGATCTAAGCCTTTTGGCCCTTATTTTCTTTAACCAATTCACTTAATAGTTAATGTTCTACATCAATTAATAGTTAATGCGGGCAGATGACACAAATGACTCACCTGGTGAACTCGAATCAAACCCATAGAGTTCATTCATAACTGTTGACTTGCCAACTCCAGGTGGTCCAATCACTCCAACCACGGTAAAGTCAGTATTTTCAGTTAGAAACTGCAACATCCAAACCAACTCATTACAACTATTGTTCACCTCATTGGCTATCCACAAATGTATATTTGCAGAAAATGCAGAGTTGCAAACGCCAATACATTCAAAATTTAAAATTTATAAATACACGCTCATATATAACATAAATTTAAGTGAGAATGATCAGCACAATTCCCGTTTTTCAGACAACGGACAGACGAAGGTTTACCCTACTATTAATGTCTGTATCCAAAAAAATATAAAATACTGAATTACACATGCCAAATGAGAACGGCAAGCTATTTTCTCCTTTTTACGGTACAGTGGTAGGGGGGAAAATACTCTAGCATTCAATATTTACCAGCCCAAACAAATAAGCAAGCAAGGAAAACAGAATTGAGCACTGAAAATGATCAAAGAGATGGACAAACAGAAAATCTAACAACTTCGACTACAATGACCATAAAACTAAAAAAATATGGCAAAACCGACAAGAGGTTACAGGCAAAAAGCGATCAATGTGAAATTCCCAGGAGTCAGAGAGAAGGTTTAGAGAAGCCACTGAAGGAAGACGAGAACGGAACAGCGCGGATTCGTCTTCACCGCCGCTGCCGCCACGGCCGAGTTTTGAAGCAACAGGTCCACCGGCAACTAGACCAGGCTTTGCTAAAAGTATCTTGGGAGAAGGCGAGGGATCCGACGAGCCTGCCATGGAGAATTTGGTTGATTCTTTTTCTCCTTCGGCAAAAATTGAAAGTTAAATACCCGCTCCAAAAATAGCATCTTGATCTGGATGGAAGAAATAAGAAGGGAAATCCAATAAAAATAGCATTGAAATATTGAAGTGGGTTAAAGTGGGAATTTTGTCCCCAAATATAAAAAATTGAATAATTTTATATTAGTTATTATCTTAATTAATTTTAATCGTTAGCTAAAATAAAAAATATATTAAGCTGATAGTCTACATATCATCCACGTTATTTTTGTTAATATGTAAATTTGTTTGGGGAGTCCACATCTACTTCAATTTTTTTCAAAATTAAATTTAAAATTTTTGGAGCAAATTTGCACCTTAAAAAAATTATGTGGATGATGCATGTATTGTTAACTTAGCATATTTGATCATCTAATGGTTAAAATTAAATGAGATAATGGTCAAGATAAAATTACTATCTTTTTAACACTTTCAGGATAAAATTGCTTCTGAAAAACTTTCAGGGCAAAATTACCCCTTTAGTGAAAACTTCTTAAGTAAAATAGGTCATTAATGCTTATTAAAATCCTAAATCATGATTCAAATTTCAATAATCTCAAAAACAATCCTTAAATTTTAAAATGACATGAAAGACATCATTACCCTGAAATTTAATTTTTTTCAAAAACCACCTAAGCCCTCTTCACACGTGGACTCTAGCATAGTGTTACAACCCACAAAGGTTAAGAGTTCGTGGAATACTCCTGTAAGGCTCTGGAATGATCTAGAGAATTTCAGAGCATTCAAAACAACCATGGAATACTCAAGAAGAAACTATAGCATACTGGATGTCTCTAGAATAGTATGAGGAACGCTAGATAATTCTAGAACATTCTAGAGATACTTCTCTCTTGTATATTATAGATTTCTCCTTGTAAATATCTAGATATTATTTGTAAATATTTTTATAGAATAATCTAGAGAACAAATGTAAACCGTTAGATCGAATTGATCTATACTGTTCATCAAGGAGGTGGGAAAGTTCTAGAACAAGGGGGATGCCTATAAATACCCCCTCACCCATCATTTATAACCATCGAACAAATTAGTTAAATTCTCAAGTTCTCTCATTCAAGAGTTCTCTTATTTATACTCTTGTGTTTCAACTTCTTCTTTGCCTACAACTTGAGGATTCAGTTGACTTAGCTAAGATTAAGAGGTTGATCACGCTAAGGCCGACACGGTACAAGGAAAGGGAGTTTTGAGTCCGTGACAACGTGGTATCAAAGCCTGGTTCACAGGAGCCGTTGGTTCGAGGTCATATTCGTAGGCAAGGATGCCGGGTGTAACTTTAAGTATCACCAATGAGGCTACTATATATGTCGAGGAGAGAGGAAGGGAATCTCAACCTCCACACCAAGGTAGCAAGAAGGTAAAAAGCACTAGTAAGGTACGTTCTGACGACTTTGCTATTTTATCAGTCAAAATGGATGCCTTAGAGAAAGCTGTGGAAGAGATAGTCGACAAGGTTGAGAAGATTGAGGGTGACATGGGAACATTAGAAGGTCACACTCTCAATGAACTAGGAGGGTTGAAAATGAGTGTGGATACTTTGCAAAACTCTAAGGATCAATGTGAGGAAGACATAAGATCCTTGGAGACAAAGGTGATGGATGTCATCACAGCAATGCAGAACCAACTCAATATTCTCAAGACTTCCTTGAAGGGCTAGGAAAGGAATCCACTAGCGCCTAGAGGTAGTGGATCAAGGGAAGTAAAGGTGGATCTTTCCAAACCAAAAGAATTCAAGGGCGTATGAGACGCTAAGGAAGTTGAGAACTTCCAGTGGCAAATAGAATGCTACGCAGAGACCTTAGGGCTGAGTGATGTGAGACCAAGGTATGTATTGCTACTTACTTCCTTACTGATATTGTTATGCTTTGGTGGTGAAGAAAGCATGCAAATATGGAAAGAGGGCTTTGCACTATAAGCACCTTGGAGGAATTCAAGAAGGAGCTGAAGAAGCAATTCTATCCGGAAAACATGGTCTATGAAGCCTGTAAAAAGCTGAGGGAGCTAAAACATAAGACCACCATATCTGAATATATATGGGATTTCACCTCTTTGACACTTTAGATTCCCAGTCTGAGTGGTGAGGAGCTTCTCTTTAACTTCATTAACAACCTTCAAAACTGGGCTAAGCATGAGTTGCAACACCAAGGTGTGAAGGACATTGATGAAGCTATTGCCGTAGCTGAGAGTTTAACTAAATATCAAAAGGAGAAAGGTGAAACCTCCAAGCCTAAGTCTTCTAAACCTAATCATAGAAAAGGTGAGGGAGATAAAGGTAAGGTGGTGAACAAAGGAGATGATAATAAGTTCTTGCAGAGGAACGAACATGAGGGACCAAGAAAAATTTTTAATGACCAACTCAAGTGCTTTATGTGTAAAGGTCCTCATTGAATGAAGGATTGCCCTAAGCTGGGTACTCTATGTAACATCCTCATTTTTATTTTAGGATATAATTATAAATTTAGAGATAATCATGATTTTAGTAGTAATTTTTGGGATAAAAAGAAAAAAAGAGGGATTTGGTTAAAAAAAATTATTATTATTATATTATATAATATATAAAAAATGTATAGGAGTTGAATGATAGTGGCATGCCACTGCCATCCAATAAATAAAAAAAATAAAAAATAATTAATGGGTAGGTGATTTCGCCACCTACCACACGAATTGAAAGGAGGGGGTGTTCTATATATACCCCCTCCAATTCTTCACTTCGTCTGGGATGAAGTAGAGTAGAGGTTTTAGGAGAGAAAGCGTAAGGTCTCAGTTTTTGCAGCTTTAGAGATCAATAAGATACTCAATGTAATACCCCACATTTTTCACCAACATTCCCAAATGTATATTTTTGATATTTAGTGGAGTAAAATGGTGAATTGTGGTGAGCTTGAATTTCTTGAAAAATCTCAATCGTCGGTTACATATAATTCGGTCAAACAAGGACACAAAGGCGATTAATGTCCACGTAAGGCCCAATATTGAAACCAAAATTTGAGAATTTAAATGCCATGAATATTGGTTTCATTTAAGTGTTAAAATTAGGTCAAACCAATGGAAATGAGCGAGAAATGATTTATTACGGTAAATCATAAAATATAGGGGCAAAACGGTAATTTTTCCATAAAGTAGGAAATAATTATTTTTCCCTAATATTCCTAATAATTCTAGTTAAATGGCAATTAAAAAGACATAAATGGCTACTTGATAATTAATAAACCTATTTTGGTGAACTATTATCAAGAAATGTCAAATAGTCAAAAAGTCAAAGGCTTGGTCAACAAGTTACGAGATGCCAATGAGATAGTTGGAGATCAATATTTCACTCTTAATTCTCATGTATTTTCGGCTAGAATGAAGGGAGTATGTAGGGAAATGGAGTTAAATGAGAAATTAACATTTATTGGCCAATGAGATGCTTACATGTGTATTAACCAAATAAACCCTTCTTATTATATCATCATTCCTTCCTCTCTTCAGCTTCATTCATGATCAAACTGAACCAAATAAAGTGAGAGAGAGAGCTGAGACGTGAAGAGGAAGAAGAGGTTAGGGTTTTCTTGGAATCAAAGGTAAGAGGTTGTTACCTTGTGTTTTAAGCTTCCTATTCTCTCTATAACCTCTCCTACTCATCTCTGCTCCTTTGAAACCATGGATTTTCAGCTGATTCAAGAGCTGTGGAGAGAGAGAGGCAGAACGTGTAGAGAGAGAAAGTGGTGAAAATCAAGAGGTAATTTCCCAAACTTGTTCCTCTTGCTTGATTAATACTATTAGAGTTGTTTTTGGCTTGGTTTTGGTTGTTTTGGTAAAAGATAATTCAAGAAAACCTAAGGACCTTAATGGGAAAGTTTCTCTAAATCAAGTCCAATAAATGTCTAAATAGCTAATAGTGTGATTATAAGTATAAAGGAGGTGATTAGGCAAAAGAAAACAAGAAACTGACACAACTTCTTTGGGAACCTAAATTCCCTATCCTGTGTGGGATGTGGTAAATGAATATAAATTTGATAATTATGATGCTTCCATTGAGTTTAGGAGGCAAAATTGCATAGGGTCTATGTTGATGACAAAGTGAGAAAAGTCCCAGAAAGTGAAATGACCAATTACCCCTTAAAAGCCTTAAGTAGGGGCTATCAAAGGCATTTTTGTCATTTGGGCTTGATTTTGACCAATCTGAGGTTAAAAATGGATTCTACACGCGAAATTTTATAAGATTGGCCTAGGTCATAAATTTTGGTAAAGTGGAGTGAGACTGTGTACAAAGGGGATAGATCGGGTCTTTAAGGGTATTTTGGTAATTTAGCACTTTTACACTAAGTTTACCAATGTTGTAAGTTTGGAATTGTGGATGAATGAGTAATGACTCATTTATGGTATATTTGAGGATTTCAGGACTTGACAACCATTCGGAACACAAAACTTGCTCGAGCTTGGAAAAGTGGGAAGGAATTGCTAGAGAAGAGCAACTAGGTAGTAACTTGTCTTCATATGACATAACATGCATTGTGTGTTATTTGAAATCATCACAAAATGTCTAACACATTTTGATTATGCGGGGTGATCACCCGAGACCTATCTTTGTGCGGGTTGACACTCAGGCCAATATAATGTTCATAATTGCACGAGCGGTGTCGGTGCCTATTTTGCGAGGGTACCCCTAGGGGCCAAGTAGCTTGCCTAGCACTATGGTAGTTTATGAATTGCATTAAATACACTGAATGATGTTATGATAATTTTGTTGATTGATGAGTGTGAAGCATGCTTTGTATTGTTATATCTATATGTTTGATATGTGTTACTACTGAGATTCCTTCGAATCTTACCCTTTTTCTTCAAAACCACCTTCAGTATAAGGAGAAAGCTCGAGGGGCAAGAAGAAGGTAAGTAGCGATGACTAGAAGCCATGGTGCTGAAGAATTTAGTTTATGGTTGTCTCGTCCATATGTCTTTTGTGGATGTTTTGGGATATTTGGATTGTAAATTATGTATATGTTGTAAAGATAAACTAGTGAATGAATGGTAAATAATAAGTAGTTTTGTTTTCTATCGCTAACGAAATGTGTATGTGTAATGGACTATATAAATTCTCCATAGATTTGCACGAAAACTTCGATAAATAATAATAAAGGGAAAACTGGTGAGTCTTAACAAGTTAGCAAAAATTGTGAAAAGAGTTTTAAGAAAATTTTACCACCCTCTCAGCTCTAGGTTCAAATCCTGAGTTGAGGTCAGGAAATTTATAAGTATTTTCGGAAGTTGGGTATTCTGGGTTCAAATCCTGGCCTCCCGAGTGATTTCACTACTCTTTTGTACTCTACCGTAGCTAAAAGGAATGAGGTATCACAATCAAACTCTCTTCTATTTACAAATTTTCTTTTATGAAAAATGTTTAAAATAATTTTCTCTTTCCTATGATAGTAATTTTCTGCTAGTTAGAAAATATTTTAGGGATATGATTTTTGCAAGTTTTGAGTTTTGTCAATATATGACTATATAAATGTAGAGAATAATTAATAGGTAACTTTAACCGGTTTAGATTTATTATTTGGTTTTTTTTGATTTTATAATTAATTTTTTATATATCAATAGGATATAAATTAATCTCTATAAGGCGTTTTTACAGATAAAAATTTGTTTAAATATTTTATTTCAATTATTGGAGATATTATCGAGGATTTAATCGGTTTACTTTTGTTAGAATGAAGCTATGTGAAAATATGAGTTATGCCTTAATATTTAAATTAGAATTTGATATGATTTTAATTATGTAAATATTTGAGGAGTTATTTAATAATTGGATTATACCCATATAAATTATGAAAAAGAGACTTAATGGTTTAGAATGTTAATATTGAGGATTTTATAATTATAAATATGTTAAAGGTGAAACTTTGATTTATAAAATTAGGTGGTTGATGTGAGAGAATGATATAAAGGTTATTTAAGGATTTTATTAAGTAATTTGGATTCATGAGGAATGATATATGATTAAGGATTTTAAGGAAATTGAAATAATTGAGGATAATGGTTATAGATGAAATTAAGTTTTGGGAGTTAAATTATGTAAATTATTTATTTTATTGTTACTTGCGGTTAATTGGTATCTACATTGATAATGTAGAGTTTTCTTGTGATCGGTGATTGCTCAGGTTTTACTATTCAAACTAAGGTTAAGCTTAGAGTTGAGGTAACTGGGGTTAATTTATTTTATATGCTTGTTTTGGACTGTAAGATGTTTTATGAATCTTACTTTCATCTATACTACTTGTATGTGTTTTGAAATACTATTTTATGTTTGAATATGAATTTACTTCAGTGAAGCAGTGTATTTTCCAATTTACATATATAAGCGAAAATTATTATTAAATTGTTACTGTTGTAATGGATATGTTGTTTGGGATGGAATGTTGTATAAGAATTAAAAATCTTGTAATTGTTTTCGAAAGCTGTATTAATTTATTATTTTTATGTTATGGGATATGTTGGGTTGTGTGGAATAGATATGATGAAATTGTGCCCATCAGCTCTCTCAGTCCTGACCCAGATTTTGAGTTGGTTGTTTTGGGCGGACACCTCCCTGTTACGGTATATTAGTGGTGGCATGAGAGATGGCAGTATTCTTAAAGTGACTAGCTAGCCTTTAGCCGGGTATACTAGCACTGATAGGTTGTACCATGTCCAGAGGCAATAAGGTGGAGCAGGATGGATGAGTGGGGATGATTCTAATTTTTGATCATATTATGTGAAATTTAATTAATGAGAATATTAGTGTTATGTTAGTTAAACTTACTTCTCTGACTTACAATCATTTCCTGCATATTTTGTAAATTGATTTTGGTTACTGAGACTTTGTGTCTCACCCCGTCATTATAAATAATTTTTCAGGCGAGACCTTTAATTTAGTTAGAGGCCAAGGGAAGCAATCAAAGACATAGACGTTGAGAAACTTGTAGGCCTTTTTTGATATTGGTATTGTATTAATTTCTATATTGCCATTATAGGGCTTTCATGTTTTCGGAATGTCACGTTGTTTTTACTGTTGAGTCACTATTTTGGAATAAATGTTTAACCCTTGTTAGACCTGAGGCCTTATGTTGCATACTCTAATGGTTTGGTCGACCTACAACCACAATTGTGCTAAAAATTGTTTTATGTAGATTTAAAGACTCGTGGGTTAATTGGGATGTGAAATTAGAATTAATAAATTTCTCTGTAGTGAGTTTGTAGGCTAGTTTGTGCCCTAAACTTTGATATATTTTGAAAGGGTTAGTGGGCAGATAAAAATATTAAAAAAATAGTTTCCAATTATCACTGGTTTTGTAAAACTGTATTAGATAATAATGGTTTTGTGAGAAAGGGTCTTTTCACTCTAGCTACTATGGTAGAGAGAAATGGGGAGGAAGCCACTGCAGATATGAGATCTCTTAGGCTTCTCAATGCTATGAAGAGAAAACTCTTACCTAAGAACACTAAGTGTGAGGGTTTAATGTATGTGAACGGAAAGATAAAAGGGGAACTTGTCACTATAATGTGTAATACTGGAGCTACACTGAACTTCATCATTCTTGTGACACCAGAAAGGGGGAGTCTAAAGGTAGTCAACTCACCTCCTAAACAGTTTTGTGGCATGGCACTAGGGGTTGAGCTATGATTGGGCAACTGGAGTAGTAAAGTGGATTTCTCTGTGGATTCAATGGATGATTTCAAGGTGCTAATGGGATTGAAGTTCTTTAGATAGGTAAATGCTTATCCCATCCATGCCTTACTACAATTTACTTTGCATCCTTGAAAAGGATGCTCCTTGCTTGATACCTGTCACGAGGATAGGCAGTGGTCAACACTTGTCAGCCCTACAATTAAAAAAGGGATTAAAAAAGGTGAAGTAACATACCTGGCAACCCTAAAAGAGGTTGAGTTGGGGAACAAGGTTAAAGAGGAAGTCCCTCCAATTATTGAAAGTGTCTTGGAAGAAAATCAAGACATGATGCCACTTGAGTTACCCAAGAAGCTCCCACCTTAGAGAGAGGTGGATCATAAGATCGAGCTGGAAATAGGAGCAAGGCCACCGGCCATGGGACCATACCGTATGGCACCACCTGAGTTGGAGAAACTCATGAAGCAATTGAAGGAGTTGATCGATGCAGGATACATTCGACCTTCAAAGGCACCTTTTAGAGTGCCGGTACTATTTCTGAGGAAGCAAGATGGATCCTTGCGCTTGTGCATCAATTATCAGGCTCTTAACAAGGTAACTATTGAAAACAAATATCCTATTCCTCTTATAGTTGATTTACTTGATAGGCTGGGTAAAGCTAAGTAATTCTCTAAGTTGGATTTAAGGTCAAGATATCATTAAGTTTGAATTGCTGAAGGAGATGAGCCCAAGACCACATGTGTGACACGTTACAGGTCCTTTAAGTGGTTAGTTTTGTCGTTCAGGCTAACTAATGCACTAGACACATTCTGTACTCTGATGAATAAGATCTTTCATCCCTACCTTGATCACTTTTATGGTGGTGTATTTGGATGACATTGTCATTTATAGTAGCTCCTTAGAGGAACATGCTAATCATCTTCAAGTTGTATTTAAGACATTACGCGAAAAATGAGCTCTATGTAAAGAAGTACTCTTTTGCCATGGAGGAAGTTCATTTCCTCGGACATGTCATCTCCTATGGGATCCTCAAGATGAATGAAAAAGAAGGTGCAGGCTATCAAGGAATGGAAGCATCCTACTTGAGTGGCCGAGCTAAGATCCTTTTTGGGCTTAGTGAACTACTATAAGCGGTTCATCAAGAGCTACTTTGCGAGAGCTTCCCCTCTCACTAAGTTATTAAAGAAGAACAAATGTTAGACTTGGACGGAGGAATGCCAAGAAGCCTTTAAAGACTTGAAGGTAGCAGTTGTGGAAGAGCCAGTGTTAGCGCTCCCTGACTTCTCCAAACCATTCAAGGTAAACACTGATGCTTCTAATTTTTCTATTGGAGGAGTCTTAATGTAGGACTATTGCCTTTGAAAGTCGCAAGTTGAATGAGACCGAGAGGTGGTATATGGTCCAAGAGAAGGAAATGACAGCCGTAGTTTATTGCTTCCGCACTTGGAGGCATTATCTACTTGGGGTAAAGTTTGTCATCAAGACAGATAACGTGGCAACTAGCTACTTCCAAACTCAGAAGAAGTTAACGCCGAAGCAGGCAATATGGCAAGACTTCTTAGCTGAGTTTGACTATGTGCTAGAGTATAAGCCCGAAATTACGAGTATTGTTGCTGATGCTTTAAGCCAGAAGGCTGAGCTGGCAGCCCTGAATCAAGTCAATGGAGACTTCATAGATAAAATCAAGGAGGGTATGACCCAAGATCCTTTGGCTAAACAACTTGTAGAACTTGCAAGAGAAGGTAAGACTAAGAGGTTTTGGGTTGACGATGGGATTCTCTACATGCTGGAAAGGTGAATCTTTGTTCCCAAGTAAGCCAATCTAAGGAAGGAACTAATCAAGGAGTGCCATGACTCTAAGTGGGACGGACACCCAAGACATAAACAAACTTTGGCTTTGCTTAAAGCAGTCTATTATTGGCCCCCATATGAGGGAAGATGTGGAACTCTATGTGAAAAATTGTCTTGTGTGTCAACATGACAAGGTAGATAACCAACTACCAGGGGGATTATTAGAACCATTGCCCACACCAAGCCAACCTTAGGAAAGTGTGTCAATAGATTTCATCTCTGCATAGCCCAAGTCAGAAGGGTTTGGTTCCGTTATGGTGGTAGTGGATGATTCTCCAAGTATGCCACCTTCATACCAGCCCTAACTGATTGCACAGTAGAGGAAGCAGCTTGGATGTTCTTTAAGAATGTGGTAAAGTATTATGGCCTTCCGAGGACCATCATTAGCGATCGTGATCCTCGCTTCACAGGGAAGTTATGGACAATTATTCAAGTTACTAGGGACATAACTATACTTCTCAACAAGCTTCCACCTTTAGACTGATGGGCAAACTGAATAGGTGAACACTTTGTTGGAATGTTATTTGAGTCACTTTAGGAATGCTAATCAGAAAGACTGGGCAAAGTTGCTTGATGTCACTCAATTCTCTTACAATTTACAGAGGAGCGAGGCTACAACAAGAATCAATTCGAGATAGTGATGGGGCAACAACCAATCACTTCTTATGCCCTTGCAACCACTTATAAAGGCAAGAGCCCTAGAGCCTTTCACATGGTAAAATCTTGGCAGGAGTGAGCAAATGAAATAAGGTCATTTCTTACCAAAGCTGCTAAGAGGAAGAAGAAGTTTGCAGATAAACGAAGGCATGTAGTTGATTTTCAAGAAGGGGACTTAGTAATGATAAAGCTTATTCTCCAACAATTCAAAGCCTTTATAAGGTAACGAAAGGGTAGGAAATGTTTCATACAAGCTAGAACTTCCTGCCAATTTGAAGATTCATCCTGTCTTCCACGTTAGCATGCTGAAGCCATATCATGAGGACTAGGATGATCCTACTCAAGGGATATTGTCACGAGCACCCCCTGTGATGACGAATTCTTATGATCGTCAAATTAAAGAGATACTTAATCACAAGGTTGTGCGAAGAAGAGGGGTACCCCCAAGTACCCAATACTTGATTAAGTAGAAGGGACTGCCAGAGAGTGAAGCGACATGGGAAACTCAAGAAGATCTTTAGCAGTTTGAAAACGAACTCCACGATTGTAAAGATACATTAGTGACAAGGGCGTCACTAAAATAGGTGGGAGAGAATGCTACAACCCTCGAATGTTAGGAGTTCGTGGGATGCTCCTGTAAGGCTCCAGAACGATTTAGAGAATTCCAGAGCATTCAAGACAACCCCGGAGTACTCAAGAAGAGTCTAGAGCATACTAGATGTCTCTAGAATAGTATAAGAAATGCTAGATAATTCTAGAACATTATAGGGATATATATCTCTTGTATATTATAGATTTCTCCTTGTAAATATCTATATATTATTTGTAGATATTCTTATAGAACATTCTGGAGAACAAATGTAAGCCGTTAGATCGAATTGATCTACATCGTCCATTAAGGAGATGGGAAAGTTCTAGAATAAGGGGGAGGCCTATATATACACCCACACCCCTTATTTGTAACCATAGAACAAATTAGCTAAGTTCTCAAGTTATCGCATTCAAGAGTTCTCTTACTTGTGCTTTTGTGTTTCAACTTCTTCTTTACCTACAACTTAAAGGTTCAGTTGACTTAGCTAAGATCAAGAGGTTGATCACGCTAAGGCCGACACAGTACAAGGAAGGGTAGTTCTGAGTCCGTGACAACAGGCAATGTAACACATGTCATAATTCCATTTAAATATTGTTTGGTTAAGATTGTTTAAAGATGTGTTTGGTTTAAGGGGAGGGTATCCCAAACCTTCCATCCCCTCCTATACCCCATTCTGGTTCCCCTCCAAATTTAGGGTTCTGGGGGGTAGCCAAAATTTTGAGCTATTTTTGTCTTATAATTTATATGATATTATAATGATGATTATGATGAAAAATATTATTATTATAAATAAATGTAAAATAAAAATACATTATTATATAAAATTATTATAATTGAAAATATATTATTAAAAAATTAATTTAATATGGAAAAATATTTTTTTATGAATAAAAAATATTATAATGATAACATATACTAGTATGAGTTTTATTAAAAACATTATTATTAAACATATATTTATCATTCCTAGATATTTTCAAATTTAGTTTGAACTTGTGCTCTAATATTTTATTGTTTGTTTAAATTTCTTACAACTTTAATAGTTGGATGATTATTGAATATCCATATCTACTTTATTAATGGATGCAATAAAAACAATAGAATCAAGAATGTATAGCATAGAAAGTAATAAATTACTAATAAATTCTTATATATATGCCTCTACTTGAAGAAAATTGTATGCTTTCTCCATTTATATTAGGTGGAGATGGAGCCAGTACATATAATCAATTAAGTTGAACTAATATGTACCTAATGAAACAATTAAGATGTTATATAAAATCAATGTTGAAGATATGCTAAAAGTATATGCTTATGAAGATGTAATAGAAAGATTACTAGAAGATGCAAAATTAATAATAGGCAAGGAACAACCAAAATATAGATTAGAAAGATTAATAGAATTAGTCAAGCCATAAGAACAAAAAGTATATGGAAGGAAAAAGAAAAAGTATATGATATAAATACGGAGATAAGAAATCTTACAAATGAATTAGCCTGTGTAAAAGGAAATATTAAGTAGAGTATGGAAATTTTAGATATAGAACAAAGAGTTGAGCCAATAGAAAATAGGTCAGGCCACAAATTAATATGATGAAGATGGTAAATCAAGTTAGAGAAAAAGAAAAAGAAACAACTAAAGAAAAAGTAAAATCTCAAACATTAGATGAAAATATGAGGCAAACTAGAATTATCATAAAAGAAATCCAGAAAGGATAAGAAGTATTTGATAAAAATTTATGGACAATATTTGAAGATATACAAAAAATAGACCTAAAAGAACAACAAGAAAAAGCTGGATATCAACAAAAAAATCCATAAAGAAAAAGAAGTAAGCTAGAAAGAAAATAATAGAATATTAAAATAGCTGTCAAATATAATCAGATGATTTATTTAGAATATTAAAATCATTAGTAGAAAAAGAGCAAAATAAAACTTCTATGCACATGATGAATGCGCTAGAGGAATTAGAAGAGTCTGATGAAGAGGAAAAAGAAGAAATAATGGAAGAGAAGAAAAAGAAAATTTAGAAGAATTAAGAAGAGAATTTCTTTATATTACAAATATGGGATATCCAGAAGCACAACTAAATATACAACATGGGACAATAACCAACAAATTAATCAACTAAGCTTTAACCCTCCAAGCATAAACAACCAAGAATATAGGATAAATAATTCTTCATCAAGTACAACAACCAATAAAAAAATTAGTAGGGTGGAAGAAGCTGAAAATGATTATTTACGCCATAAAGAACCATTAAAATCAAATGGCATATTATTTGAAAATGCATTTACAACTCCAAATAACTCAGGGTTTACACCAGTGCCTAATATGAAACTAAACAAATACCAAATTCAGGAATATGGTTAAACCACATAAATTTAGAGAACAAGCTGTTGAAATTGGAAGACATAGCATAAAAAATTAAACGTTTAAAATTTTTCCAATTTCAATTGTGGATCTATCAATTAGCATTTAAATGGAGTAGTTAGAATTGCACCTTTACATTTTTCATCATTTCGATCTTGAGGAGCAAACTACTCGGATCAGCTCCCTGTACTGGTATCCATACGAACATGACCTAACACTGACAGCGTGTTAGTGCCTCTAATGCCTCTTTAGGGTTTTCTTGGAGCTCTCTATTTCTCTTATGCCTTAGGATTTTGTAGCAATACGTTTTTATAACTGATGAGGGCTATATTGGATCTTTAAAATTAATCTTAATTAATTTTGAAATCCGTATTATATTAAATAAATTTTATTTAATTAAATCTGTCAAACAGATTTAATTTAACTTATTTATTTAATCAGAATAAAGAGCCAACAGATTTAATTTATATCTATAAATTAAATCTGAGATATGATATCTCTATCAATGTTAGTTATTTAATTTATCAAATAAATTAAATCTAAAACTAACATTACATAATAATAATATTATATATATAATATTATTATTATTTTCTTTTTGTGAATATATATATATATATATATATATATAATATTCGTCAACCCTAGATGAAACATTGTATTCATTGAATCTTAGATACATCTTAAATTCAATGAATTTTGACATTATAACTTGTGTTGGGCTATTCTTGTGTGCGACCATGTAGGCCCATACGAAGTTGGGAGCGAGCCAATAATTGTACTAGCCTACAAGTCTCAAGAGGCCTCTAGCAAGACATTGCAACTACCCAATTTATATGAGGATTGTTAACACGATGCAACCTGTCATACAACCATGTCACGTCCCTTTTGTCACATGATATTTCGGCCAATGATGTGGCATGGATAGTGTCATTCTCCTATTCCTGACCATTACTTTCTCAATTCCTGAGTAGTCTAATAATAGAAATGGAAACTCATTTCCATCGTAGTATGGCTATACATTTCTCAGACTTACTCATCGAGGGGCCCAGTAATATCTTTCTACTAATATGAGGGACAAATTCCATCTTGACTATTCACATTCCTCTGTATGAAAACCATTAAGCCTGATCGTAGCCTTTATCATCACCCAGTCAAAGGTGACTTTTGACTATATCAAACATTAGTAACTCTCATATAGGAATCTATGATGATCTCAGGTCAAAGGGCATTGTGACGTGGTTATACATGAGATAAGCTTATGACTTAATCTATCCAGCTTTTTCATAACGGGTCAGTCCAACACCTTGTACTTTTACAAGTGCCTAAGACTTTGATTTATATCTCTATACCTTATCAAAGTTATACTTGTCTTATTTCATCTTTGCTCCCACATAGATGACCGACCAGGGATATTTAGGATAGTCTTCATGATTCATCCAAAGATACAGTTATCATAATAAACACGCAAATAATATGACAATAAAATGAAGAAATTCATTTAAATGACAATGTTCAAAGTACAATGATTGGCCCCTAAGGCACAATTTACAAAGCAAGCAAGAACAATAAAAGGAGAATATTCAAATAGAAAGGCAGAATTGATCTATGCATTATTAGTACGGCAATATGAACAAATATTAAGAAATGAATTTATAGGAAGAAGTATAGAAGCTAGTGAAACAACAAAAATAGCAAAGGCCATAAATAAAACGCACCAAATAAAATGCACCAAATAGAGATATATTCATTAGATCCAAAATATCTAAATCAATATATTTGTGGATATAAAAAATATTATTATGAGGCAAGATTACAAACTTATGAACAACAAAGATTCTATATGGAATTATTTTATAGAAAATTACCAAGATTAATATCATAAACTATAATAGAAGAATATAATAGAGCTTTATTTTCATGATAGGAATGATTTAATGCCATTTATAGACACTATAGGAAGTGAAGACTTTTTAAGAGAATATTTATCAAATAAATGTAAGCAATCTTGGAGAAATATGAAATATTATAAAACTAACTAAATGATATTAAAGTGTAGAGAATTAAAGACACCCATGGGGATATAAACCATAAAAAATAAAAAGAAGAAGAAGAGGCAAATATAAATATAAGTTCAAAAGATATACACCAATAAAATGAATAAATTATAATAAGAAAACCAATAAAATGTAAATGCTATAATTGTAGAGAATTAGGACATATATCCACCGAATGTTTGAACCTCAAAATAAAAGAGTAATGAATATATTAGAACAAGCTAATGGATATGACATAAATTAACATTTGGAATATAATGAGATTGCGGGAAGCGAAATAGACAACTCACATATTGAAATATATAAGTTAAAATTATGAGTGACTTTTCAAAAAATAAATTTGGATTTTCATCTATCGAAGAAGAATGTCAATTTTATATGATAAATGTAATAAATAATGGAGAAGAAACTGGTAATCCAAAATATGAAGAATTTGAAGAATAGAGACATGCATCAGAAGGAATAATAGAAAGAAGAATAATATTCAATCAAAAGCAATATAACAAAATAGAGAATACAAAGTTAAATCTAAGACTCTAAGAAATAAAGAATGAAAATTTTATGTCTAAGATGAATACAATATTAAAATAAAAAAGGAATACAAAATATTAGAAAAGAAATATCCTATAGAATTAACATTAATAGAAGGAATTTTAAGAATACCTTTAATAAATAAAGCATTAATAGAAGATGAAATAGCCAAGTTACCATTTAATGATGATGTAATTGAAATCTATAATGCGTGAGTTCAATTATTAATAAAAGCTTATTTTCAAGAAAGAAGAAATTCACCAATAGAATTATTAGTAACAGATGGTATATTGGGAATATTAATAGGAGATATGATATACCAAAAGTTGAAATTCACATTAAATACAAATTTTACAATGTCTAGAGCATATGAACACATGAATAAGTCTATAATAGTATGTCATAAACTATAAGAGGAGTAAGATTATTAAAATAGGAAATAACAATAAGTATAGCATCTATGATAGGGTTAATATTTACTAATGAACACAAAATATATAAGAAAACACAAGGAAAGTAACCATAGACAAATATTTTATGCTTGTGCCACAAGAAGTTGCATTAGATCATACTAATATGACTATTCCTCAACACTATAGGATAAATATTTTTAAGAATAATTACAACATCAATGTCAACACTAAATATAAACATAAACCCACAAATACATAGTTTAGACTATCCCAGACCAATAACAAGACAAGGACTACTACCTAAAACTTTAATTCTTAGAAATTTAGAAGAAAATTATCAAAGAAACTTATTAACAGAAATACCAATAAATTCAAATTTAACACAGATAAGGCCCAAAACACCATAAAATAGATCTAACTATGCAACAGAATAATATAATACTAGAAATCAAAACAAGAGCAATATGGCAAGAAATAGTAGCAACAATAGATCCAAACAAGGAAAAAAGGACTATTCAAGTTAAGTATATAGAAGATAATTTAGAAATAACTGAAGAAGGAACTAAGACGACCTTAGTATTAAGACTTAATAAGAGAGATGTAGTTAGTATAAAATTATGGATGGAAGATGATAATGAAGATATATGTAAAATGAAAATAGGAAAATATTTCTATGACAAGTAAAACCATATAGAATACAAGAAAATAGGATAATATTTAACATCAATTATCAAACAATAGTAATTCCGAAAATAAAATATCAATGAGGCTACTATATTACATATTAGTAAAATTCAATTATAAAAACTATAGATCTAGAAAATATCTTACCCTAGTAAACACAGGAGCAAAATTAACTGTAGTAAAATAAAATGTATTACCATCAGAACTATGGAAAAAGAAAGATAGAATATTAAGGATGGCAAGTACAGGAAAGGACATAAATTTGATAGAATTAGAGGAAAAAAATATACTAGTACAAATAGGAGAATATGAATTATAAATACAAGAATTAAACCAATATAATGAATTATCATGTAATGTAATATTAGGATTAGACTTCCTTGAACAGTATTACCCAATACATTTAGCCAAAAAAAAAAGCTCTAGTATTAACCACACCTTGTAAACATGAAGCTTGGAGAATAATAATGTGTTTGGCAAATTCTCAAAACCATGGTTTGGTATCAAAATCATGGTTTTGAGAAAAATTAGCCAAACACTCTCTTTTTTTGGAAACCATGGTTTTGATGTCCAAAACCATGGTTTTGGGAAAAGCTTCTTTTTATTGCTTTTTGTCCAAAATTATGCTTTTTTTGTTTTAAAAAATGTCTAAAAATATTTTTTAAGTAGCATGTAGTATCCTAAAATAATTTTTAGTGCTTTTAATTCTTTAAAATATTTTTTCAGTTGTTCCCATTGTGTTTGCAGATTGATTGCAATTTTACCCTTAATTTATTTTTTTAGCTCTAAAAATTACTTTAAAGTATTTTTTCAGTTGTACCCAGTGTCATCCACTCTAAAATATTTTTCCAGGAGCACCTAATATTTTAAAGTAATTTCTGAAGCTGAAAAAATAAATTAAGGGTAAAATTGCAATTAGTTTGCAAATATATTGGATACAACTGAAAAAAATATTTAAAGAGTTAAAAGCACTAAAAATTATTTTAGAATACTATTACTTAAAAAATATTTTTTGATACTACATACGTCCAAAAAAATATTTCAAAATACTAGACATCATTTTTTTAGACAAAAAAAAAGTTCAGCTCCTTAAAACTACACCAAAACGGTGTAGTTTTAAGAAAATGACTAGCAGTTTTTTTTGTTTGTCCAAAATATAATCTTATCATTCATATATAATTATTATAAACTTTCAATGTACAATTTATTAATATATATATTTCTATGTATGTATGTACAATTCATTTTTTTTTGTCACAAATTATAATTTTTTCGGACAAATTTAAAGAGTTTTTGGTATTTATTGTTCAATTTTATGTTAAATAATACCTAAAATATAATCTAATATTTTATATCTAATTATTATAAATTATTTTTTACAATTTATTATAATATATATATATATATATTATAAATTTTTCAGATAATTTTATGCCATTTTTTGTATTTATTATGAAATTTACTACTATATAATACATAAAATATAATCTTATCCTTTCTATGTAATTATCACAAAAGTTAATGTCCTTTTCAGTAATTTGACCATGAAAAAAGCTATTTTAATCATAATATCCAAACACTCTCATTTTATCAAAATCACTTTTTTCTCATAATCTATTATCGAAAATCACTTTTTTCACTTTTTCTCCATAAGCTATTCTCAGAAGCTGTTTCCAAACACACCCTAAGAATAACTAGACATTATAGAAGAAAAGATGAAAAATTCAAAAAAGAAAACGAATAATAATGAAGTACAATTCTTACAAAATAACAAACCAATAAAAATAAAACATAGGTTGGCTACTTTAGCCATCATAGAAGTAAAAAAAATAGAATAAAGACTTTTAGACAATTATAGTGATAACCCATTAATTCAATGGGAGAAATCAAAACCTCTAGCGAAAATAGAATTGAAAGATTATAGTAAACAAATAAATTATAAACCATATCCATAGACTAAACAAGATAAAAAAGGAATTTGTAATGCATATTAATGAAATGAAACAATGTAATCTAATTAGAGAAAGTAGATTGGAATATTATTCACCAGCAATGATAGTAATAAAACATAAAACATAGTAAAGAAAAAAGGGAAAAATCTATAATGGTAATAAATTACCAAAAAAAAAATGGACAGTTTAGCAATAAGAAATAGACATCCAATTTCCCTTTTATTTAAACTAATTCGAGGAAAAACAATATTTAGTAAGTTTGATTGTAAATTTGGGTTCTTTTAAATAAAACTAGAAGAAGAAAGTAAAAAATATACTGCTTTTAGTACTTCTGTAGGATTATATAAATGGAATGTATAGCTTATGGGATTTCACAATAGTTTAAGTATATTTCAAGAATATGTATCAAAATTATTATTATCTATAAAAGATTTTGTAGTGATGTATATCGATGATATATTAATATTTTTTGATACTATGGAAGAACATGAAGAACATTTAGATCAATTTGAAACAATAATATAACAAAAAGGCTTAAAGATATCACTAAAGACAGTTGAATTAAGAAGACTAGAATACCCTTTGTAATACCTTATTTCTAATAGTCCTAAATGAGTACCAATGAGTAGTGAAATCAGTTGTAGAACCAGGATTTGAACTTGGACTACCCAACTTTTGAAAATTTTCATAAATCTCCAATTTCAACTCAGGAGTTGAACCTAGGGTTGAGAGGGTTTTTCATAGGGTAGAAATTTTTTTAATTATTTCCATAGGGTTGAGATTGGTAGGCACACAGCGGAAGAATTAAAATTTTTAAAATTGCAAAAGTTTACCAATTCCATTTGCTGATCTATCAACGGCATTTAAATAGAGTTAGAAAGAGTTGTACCTTGTTCATATTTGTTTGAATGTCCACAATCATCAACACATGGCCAACTCTTAAATCTCTATGCTTGGTTGCTCCTGAAACAAATTCACCAGTATCAACATGTGGGCTAATTCTTCTTCAGAGAGCATTAAAATCATTAACCATCCCCAACATCAACAAGTTGGCTAATTCATCTTTTGAGTTTTTCCTTTTTCGATCTTGAGGAGCCAACTACTCAGAGCAGCGTGCTAGCGCCTCCAATGCCCCTCTAGGGTTTTCTTGCAGCTCTTTATTTTTCATCATCCGTAGAAAACCCTAGAAAACCCTAGCTCTTACCTTTTAAAATTAATCTTATCATCCGTAGAAAACCCTAACTCAGGGTCATCTATTTTATGATAGATATTGGATTTTTAAAATTAATCTTAATTAATTTCGAAAATCCTTATCATATCAATTAACACTTAATTGTTTTGATAAACTAATTAAATAAATCTAGTTTAATTAAATCTGTCCAACAATTTTAATTTAACCTATTTATTTAATCAGAATAAAGAGCCAATGTAATTAGATTTAATTTATCTTTATAAATTAAATATGAGATATTATCATATAATATCTATATATATACACAATGTAATAATATTATCATATATAATATATATTATATTTAATATAATATTATCATATATAATATATATCATCAAATAATATATATTATATATTAATGTATATGTATTTCAAAAATACATATATGTGTGTGTGTGTGTGTGATATTATTAATTTTCTTTTCCAATGTAAATATATATACACACATATAAATATTTATCAAATAAATATTCACATAACATGTATATATCGTCTACCCTAAATTAAACATTGTATTTATTGAATCTTAGACGCATCTTATATTCAATGAATCTGGACATTATAACTTGTGTTGGGCTATTCTTGTGTGCGACCTTGTAGGCCCATACAAAGCTGGCAGTGGACCAATAACTGTACTAGCCCACAAGTTGTAAGTGGCATCTAGCAAAACATTATGACTACTCAATTTATATGAGGATCGTTAACACGATGCAACCTGTCATACAACCATGTCACGTCCCTTTTGTCACACGATATTTCGGTCAAGGATGAGGCATGGAGAATGCCATCCTCCTATTCCTGACTTGACCATTACTTTTTTGATCCCTAAGTAGTTTGACTATAGAACTGGAAACTCCTTTCCATCGTAGTATAGCCATACATTTCTCATATTCACTCATCGAGGGGCCTAATAATATCTCTTTACTAATATGAGAGACAAATTCCATCTTGACCATTTGTAATACCTTATTTCTAATACTCCAAATGAGTATAAATAACTAGTGAAATCTATTGTGGAACCATGATTTAAATCCAGACTACCCAAGTTTCAGAATCTTTCACAAATTCTCACTCTCAACTCAGGATTTGAACCGAGAGTCGAGAGGGATTTTAAAATGGTAGAAAATTTTATAAATTAATTTCACAAGTTTCGCTACATCACAAATGTTGGGATTGGTAGGCACACAGCGGAAGAATTAAAAAATTAAAATTGCAAAAGTTTACCAATCCCAATTGCGGATCTATCAACGACATTTAAATCAAGTTAGAAAGAGTCATACCTTATTCATGTTTATTTGAATGCCCACAATCATCAACGTATTGCGAGTTCACAAATCTCTATGTTTGGTTGCTTCTGAAATAATTTCCCCGGCATCTGCATGTCCGCTAATTCTTCTTAAAAGTGCATCAATCTCTATGAGTATGAGATTAACCATCCCCAACATCAACATATCAACTAGTTCTTTTTGAAGTTTTGCATTTTTCAATCTTGAGGAGCTAACTACTCATATCAGCTCCCTCTATTGGTATCCACACGAATAGGACCCCAACACCGGCAGCGTGCTAGCGCCTCTAATATCCTTCTAGGGTTTTCTTGTGGCTCTCTAGTTTTTCATCATCTGTAGAAAACCCTAGCTCTC
This sequence comes from Albizia julibrissin, assembly GCA_037074505.1. NCBI lineage: Eukaryota > Viridiplantae > Streptophyta > Magnoliopsida > Fabales > Fabaceae > Albizia > Albizia julibrissin. The sequence continues at coordinate 13,963,655 of CM073489.1, read as the reverse complement.
ATATTTTATAACTAGTAGGGTTATCTATTTTATGATGGATATTGGATTTTTAAAATTAATCTTAATTAATTTCAAGATCATTATCATATCAATTAACATTTAATTGTTTTAATAAGCTAATTAAATAAATCTTGTTTAATTAAATCTGTCCAACAGTTTTAATTTAACCTATTTATTTAATTAGAATAAAGAACCAATGGAATTTAATTTATCTTCATAAATTAAATATGAGATATTATCATATAATATCTTTGTATATACACAATATAATAATATCATCATATAATATAATATTATCATATATTCAATATATATTATCAAATAATATATATTATATATATAGAATATAATATTATCATATGATCATATAATATAATACTATCATATATATATAATATATATTATCAAATAATATATATTATATATGTATTTATGTATTTCAAAAATACATATGTGTATATAATATTATTAATTTTCCTTTCCAAATATAAATATATACACACACACATATAAATATTTATCAAATAAATATTCACACAACATGTGTATATAATAAATATATATTTAAAATTCATTCACCCTAGATTAAACATTGTATTCATTGAATCTTAGACGCATCTTATATTCATTGAATCTGGACATTATAGCTCGTGTTGAGCTATTCTTGTGTGCGACCCTGTAGGCCCATACGAAGTTGGCAGTGGGCTAATGACTATACTAACCCACAAGTCGTAAGCAGCATCTAGCAAGACATTACGACTACCCAATTCATATGAGGATCGACAATACGATACAACCTGTCGTATAACCATATCACGTCCCTTTTGTCACACGGTATTTCGGTAAAGGATGAGGCATGGAGAATGTCATCCTCCTATTCCTGACCATTACTTTCTCGATCCCTGAGTCGTCTGACTATAGAAGTGGAAACTCTTTTCCATCGTAGTATGGCCATACATTTCTCAGACTTACTCATCGAGGGGCCCAGTAATATCTCTCACTAATGTAAGGGACAAATTCCATCTTGACCATTCACATTCCTCTACATGAAAACCATTAAGCCCGATTGTAGCCTTTATCACCACCCGGTTAAAGGTGACTTTTGACTAAGTCAAAGCTTAGTGACTCCCATGTAGGAATCCATGATGATCTCATGTCAAAGGGCATTATGACGTGGTTATACATGAGATAAGCTTATGACTTGATCCATGTAGCTTTCTCATAGCAGGTCGGTCCAGCACCTTGTACTCTTACAAGTGCCTAAGACTTTGATTCGTATCCCTATACCTTATCAAAGTCATACTGGTCTTATTTCATCTTTGCTCCTGCATAGATGACGGACCAGGGACATTTAGGACAATCATTATGATTTATCCAAGGATACAGTTATCACAGTGAACATGTGAATTATGTGACAACTAAATGGAGAAATTCATTGAATAACAATGTTCAAAGTACAATGATTGGCCCCTAGGGCACAATTTCCAACAACAAATGCCTCATTGGCTCTTAAATTTATTATATCAGAGTATATACTAGCATTTTTTTTTCTTTTTAATTAAACTAGAGCTATTCTTTGTTCATACTACATTCATTCGTTCGTTCGTTCATATACATGAAACATATAGCCACATACGGCTATCAAACGAATTACATCAAATATAAAAATGGTGCATTGCACTATGCTCTTCACTTTACCTTCATATCTTCTCCGTGCATATCTTCATGCATTCTTCACCTGTCTAAATGATTGGTTGGGAGGAGTGAGATTCGAGAGAATCTCAGTAGTAATACCACTATGCATGCAAGATGTATATGAATGCATGACATGTCGCCATTTCTAAAATCATGCCAATGATTACATCTACATGCTTAATGATACAATATACTCATGGCCATCGTATAAACATAACAACATTTCAATCAATCAAGCATGCTCAACTCAATTAGGCAAAGCAGTCACATAAACACAATCCATAAACATACATATCACATACATGCAGGCAAGGTAAGTTCACTACCTTTTAGATTTTTTGTCTTCCTCTTGTGCCTTGATCTTCCAACCATTGCCTCTTCTTTGTCACTTCATGGCCCTAGATAAGTATTGAAATCATTATAGCTATGAAAAATGAATGCCCAATAGGCAATATTAGCGTTATAGGCTTACTTTCACCCTTAGAGTTCTTACCAATTACATTTGGCCATTTTCTTTCTCAAATTCGCATGGTAATCAAACTACCAACATTTCTTACGAAACTTTGAAAAATTATAATTAATTCTATAGAACTCCAATTTGGGTGGTTCAAAGTTCTATGTGAAGCTCTATAAGTGAAATTTTGTGTAAAAATGATTTTGTTTGACCAATATTATCATATTTTCCCCAGAAATTCTCCAAACCTTCACTATTCCAGATTACCTTCCAAAACCAGGGACTGACTTTAGAAAATCATATCTTTTAGTATTCTTGTCCAAAAATTACAAACTATCTATCAAATTAAAGCTATATGTCTCTACTTTAATCTTAGAAAAATTAATGGTCATTGGATAACATTTGGCTACTAAAAACCACATCAAAATGACACTGCCTCCAGAAAATAAAGTACACAACATCTACTTTACAACTTTCAAAAATTCTAAATTCATATACAAGCATCCAAAAATCATGAACACTTGTATACCTACAACAATTTTGCCCAAAAAATCCATTGGAAACCTAAAATTTGGAAAATTATTATTCCTTCATCAAGTTCTGTTTAGACCAGAAAACTAGAGTTTTCTACAACAATTCACTAAAACAGTATTTTGTCCAACAACTTGGTCCAATATCATCATAAATCATAATTTAACCATAAAAACATGATTAAACCACTAAAAATATCCCTTATTAAAAAATGAACAGTACCCAACCCCAATAAAAACTCATCCAAATAACAAACCAATTGGTGAAAAAGGAAGCCCACGCTTACCTCTACGCATTTCCGCAATCGGTTCGGAAATCTAGCAGTACTCCGGTAAGGGAGATGACACCAAACACCTCTAAATGAAAATCAGAAACCGTAGAAATGAAGCTTAGGATGAGTAGAAAAAGGTTTGTGAAGGGTACTTTAAGAGAAAACACTGATTCGAAGGTGAAATCGGCTTTGCAACTCAAGAACTTTCACTATTCATGTTTTCTCTTTCCTCTTTCAATTTCTCAATGTTTTTTTTCTAATTTTCCATGAATTTTTGGGCAGTTGATTGAAATATTAAGGGCCCTTGGAAGCCTTGATATTTGTTTGCCACGTGTTCGGTAACCCGATCAAACAGTGACAAGTGTCACTAGCTTTAATTAAATGGGTCCCGCCTCTTTTCCCGGGCCTTTGGCCATCGATATTGTCAGGGAAAGTAGGGGCCTGATGATTTTACCCAGCTCCTGGGTTCGGAGTTTAGGAAAGTTAGTCGGGTGACTGGACCGAAGACTGATGGATTTTCCCGGCTCGGGGCTATGTGTCACCTTTAGGTGATGACAACTCAAAAGATAAAGTAATTTTATCATAAAGAGGGGACACGTGTCATGCTCTTATTTGAACAACACAAAATTCAAAAAGTGAGGGCCATGATAAAGGGACATGTGTCCTATTCTGATGGTAACAACTAAAAAGTAACGGTTGGATAGCAATTTCTAATTGGTCCACCTCAAAAGTCACTTTTCAAAAAAAATTACTTTATTATACGGAGTCACTCGGTTTTACGCCACGTGTCCCTGTAAGCCCTTTAATAGTGCCACATGGCCTCTAGCTCAAGGAATTACTAACTTTCTGCTTGTGGGCCCTACATAACGCCATAAGCCAGTGTCTTTGTTTTTTCGAAACGTAAGGCATATCGGTGTATTCTTAAAAACACAGGGCATACTAGTCCACCCTGAAAACACCACATGTCCTCAGATACATCATACGTTACTTGTTTAACTTGTCCTATACTTCATGACATAGTTGGGTGGCATCTTTCTACCAATCCAATGGCACCGTATATGTGTTCTATGCACATATGCACTGACACTTTAATCATACCGCCTGCAAATATCGAGCCTTCCACCCGGTAAGGATAAATCACATAATCCCTTAAAGTCTTTCTATATCCTATCATTCTTGGGACTCTTCCCAAATTGGGCTTAGTCGTTTACCTTACTAGGACATTTACTAAACCATGGTTTAGTAGTCCACTTAATCTAGGCTTAATCTCAAGCCTCTTGTCCTAAAATTTGGGATATTACACCATTCACATTCCTCTGCATGGAAACTACCAAGCTCGATTATAGCCTTTATCATCACTGGGTCAAAGGTGACTTTTGACTAGGTCAAAGCTTAGCGACTCTCATGTAGGAATCCATGATGATCTCAGGTCAAAGGGTATAGTGACATGGTTATACATGAGATGAGCTTATGGCTTGATCCATGTAGCTTTCTCATAGCGGGTCGGTCTAACACATTGTACTCCTACAAGTGCTATGACTTTGACTTGTATTCTCATGCCTTATCAAAGTCATACTAGTCTTATTTCATCTTTGCTCCCGTATAGATGACGGACAAGGGACATTTAGGACAATCATTATGATTTATCCAAGGATATAGTTATCACAGTGAACATGTGAATAATATGATAACTAAATGGAGAAATTCATTGAATAACAATGTTCAAAATACAATGATTGGCCCTTACGGCACAATTTCCAACATTAGTTTCATCATATTAGAGTACACTAGTAATTTTCTTGTCTTTTCCTTTAATTCAATTAGGGCTATTCTTTGCTCAAACTTCATTCGTTCATTTATATACATAAAATGTATAGCCCCACAAGACTACCAAAGTGTTTAAATTAAATACAAAAAAGTGCATTGTACTTCAATCTTCAATTTTCCTTCGTATTTCCCCTTTTTCTTCACCTGTACTCAATATACCTATATATTTGGGTGAGGAAGAGTGAGATTCGAGATAATCTCAGTAGTAAACAGTGCTAACAAATGTATACAAGAAATGCTTTGTGCATGACATGGTTGCTCTCACAAATTCATACCAACATAATGACATATATGCATGCTCAATATTTAACATGTTACACTAATGGCCATAGTATAAACAAAACAGAGCTTCACTCATTCACATATGCTTCATCCAATTCATCAAAGCAAATAACACATCAATACACAAGCACACATATCAAGTTATACAAGTTAGGAGAGTTCACTACCTTAATTACCCTTCCTTGATCCATTATCGATTCCACTGTCTTTGGTCCAACTCGGCACAACTATCCAATCCTAAGATTCCCAATTTATAATGCATGAGTTATTATTCATTCATAACTCATTCTAAACTCATATTTCTGGTTATCTATCACAGTTTCAACTTCTTCACAGTACAACTGTGCACAGTGCAGTTTCACTATTTTTCAAGAAATTGGCAAATTTTTAGTCAACTTTGGAAAATCATAATTAATTCTAAGAAAATAAAATTTTACTTATTACAAAGCCTAAATGAAGATATTTAAATTTAATTTTGGGTATAAATACTTTGGTATGACCATTGACATCACAATTTTCCTAGAATTTTTCCAAACTTGCACTGTTCCAGATTACCTTCCAGAAACAGGGCTTAACTTTGGAAAATCATATCTTCTAGTATACTTATCCAAAAAATTAAATATATATGTCTCAAATTTAATCCTACCAAATTTCATAATTTTTGGACAAGTTTTGCCCTACGAAATACATTGTATAATATCATTGCCTCACAGGAGGCAAATCAACCAACATGCACTTTCAACTTCATAAATTTCTAAATTTATATAAAAACATCCAAAAATCATGAACACTTGCATACCTACACAATTTTTCCTTATAAATCCAATGGAAACATAAAAATTATAAAATTCCTACCCCTTCACCATGTCCTGTTCAGAACAGAAGGTTAGGGTTCTTAGGAAGATTATGTTGTATTCTTGACTTCTCTTGCTTAATCACTTCCTTTCTAATTCTAATCTCATGATTAACTACTTAAACACTAAATGGACATGTTTAGGGGAAATTTTGATAGAATTTCCCCTAGGGTTTTATTAGCCCAAATGTTACAAAACAAGAGAAATCAAGGCAAATCCACCAACAACCACAACAACAACATAGTATAAGGCAAGAGGATCAAGTTTGGTGATTACCTCTTGATTTCTTGGCTTTATTTCTCTAAAAATTCACTCTTCACTCTCTCCTCTCTCTTGATTTATCTTGAAAAATATGGATTTCATGGAGGAGAATAGGTTAGAAGTGGTTCTAAAGTGATTAGGAAGCATAAACATTAAGTTTTCATGCTCTTACCTTTGGTTTTTGGTTTGGAACCCTAGCTTCTTCTTTCTTGTGCTCTTAAGGTATTTGAACTCACTCTCTCTTTTTGGTTCAGGTCTATCTGAAATAAAGAATGGAAAGGAAGAGGAGTTGATGACTTAATTAGATATCCCATTTGCTTTAACTTGACAAGTTCTTGCTTTTCATTGATCGAGAGTTCATTCTTTTTTTCCTCTTACTTTAATATAACCATATAGATATATTTCTCTTCCTTCCTCTTTATTTTGCCATCCAAGCAAGAGAAAAAGAGGATATTAAAGATGACTTCTTGCACTTCCAACAATTGTCTCTTACAATTCATTAATCAAGGTCATATGCTTTTTGACCTTTTGATTTTCTACTTTTCCTCTTCTTGATTTAATATCCACCTAGTAAATTAATTTTCCCTTGCTTGTTCCCCCAATTCAGCCAACATTTATCCCAATTAAAGGGAAAAATAAATGGATGTTGGTTTTATTGGTCAAATAACCATTTTTCCCTTACATTTTTGTGATTTTCGTACTAGCTGAAAAACTGGGCAGAATTTTCATCAAACTTTAAAAATTCATATTTAATTGTATAGATATCCAATTAAGGTGGTTCTAAAGGCTATGCAACCCTTATTAAGTCTAGTTTTGATAAAAAATATATCCTCTAGCCAATTGGAAACTCAAAATTTCAAGAATTATTATATTTGAACGCTGCCATTGAAAATCGCCAGTTTCACTGGGCTAAATTAAAAAATACATATCTCTTTGTATACAGCTTCAAATAACCCATATGACCTATCAAATTAAAGCTTGGTAAGTCTAATTTTATTCTATAAATTTTCATAATTTTTGGATATTATTTTTCTATTGAAAAATGTCACACAAACACGACTGCCACATAGGAAAATTCATTGGCAGCAACACTACTTTATGTTCCAATTAACTATGTTGTATTTAACTTCTAATTGCATTTTGTCATTTCCCAAGCTCTTTAATTCACCATAATATTCCCTTTAATACCTCAAGAATATAAAAGAATTTTTGGGAATACAATTATACCTTATTGGGACACTTGCTAAACCGGGGCTTGGCAATTCATTTGATCCAGACTTAATCTCAAATCTTTTGTCTTAAAATTTGGGATATTACACCCTTTTTAGGACAATATATATATCCTCCGATGGAATAGAACTACAAGAGCATATTAGTAAAAAGGTCCTATAATTTTTTGAAATAAAAAAGTAAAAAGGATTTACAATATTTTTTAGGATTAGTAAATTAAGTAAGAAATTATATTCCTAACTTGGCAAAATTAATTACAAAAATATCTAAATTAGTAGAAGAAAAAAAGTATATGGGCATGGGATTATGGAACCAAAAATATAGTAAATCAAAATAAAAAAATTATGCCAAAATTTGCCTAAACCAACTATTGCCATGAATAATAATGTAAGATGGATTATTTACACAGATGCGTTAGAAAATTATTAAGGGTGGCTTTATATCATGAATATAAAGAAGATGGCAAAATACTTAGATATGCAAGTGGCAAATTTAATGAGAGCTAAAGTAAATATCATTCAAACTAGAAAGAATCTACTTTCCAATTAGAAAAGGCGTTGATGTGGGAATTCTATAACAAATTCCAAAAATGTAGGAATTGATAAGTTAAAACCTTATAGGAGCTTGTCTCTAGATCCTTAGATATAAGAAGGCCCTACAAAAGTTGATTGGACTTTTGCAACCTATCTGTATTCTATCCCGAATACAAATTCACAAGTAAACTTGCAAAATAAACTTATTATTCAATAATTTGAAAATAAATTGAGTACAACTTGACACTTAAATAGAAAAACTTTCTAACCCTAATATGACTAAAAAATTTAAAAAAGATATTCTAAGATATTGAGGATAAGATGCCATCTAAAAATAATTAAATCAAGGACAATATTAAGATATTAATAATATCTTTGAGATCCCTAATTGGCAACTCATATATCTAAAATAATATCATAAAAAGAAACTAATAATAAATTTAAGAGATTCTTAAGATAATTTGAATATATGTAAAAGATATATCAAGTCTTCCTAATAATCTGAAAATACAAATTGATTATGTTAAATAATAAAATTACATATAAAATAAAAATAAAATGATTTAATTGAGAGCCCATTTGTCTTGTACATCTTGAAAGTTGAATGCCATGCATGATACCTACTGAAATTGACAAAATTGCCCTTTGGGTTCCTATTATTCTCCCCTTCTTGGAAAAGAATCATCCTCGACTCTTGAGAATCTTCAAGAGATACTCAAGAATCAAAGATCTTTTGTTGCACCTGCAAAAGTGAAACAACTTAACTAGAAAAAGTATAGTTGGAGCCCTCCTTTTCACTCGCGCACTCAAATCATCCTCAACTATATGCTCCGCAATTTCACCTTCTTTTTCTTTCTCATCGTGAGAAATATCTACGTTATCAAATCTTCTTTCCTCTTTTTCTATCTTTTGCTCTTCACTCAATTTTTCTCTAAGTATACAGTCTCTAGAAATTTTAATTTCATCTTCACATGCCTTCTCAGAACTAAGAAAAGACAAAATAACATTTTTCTATTGAGGAAAAAAGAATAATAATTCATGTAAGCATTATACCTGTTGAAACCCTCAATATTTTGACATTTATCAGAGTATCAACGCATAATTCATTGGGCATACAGAAATAACATAAATATACCTTTATAAAGTACTTGATTACATTATAGGAAATCCCTACAAAGTTTATACATATTTATTACAAATCCCAAAAATACATAAAATGATTGCAGATAACCAATACTAAATCTTGATAAGGACCAGAACTTCTCAGTTGCCGGTATCAACATCCATACCTTTGGAGCCGCTTCCTCTAGCTGAATAAATTTTGTAAACATGTATGTTTGCTCGACGTTTAGAATCAAAATTACTATTTTGTCCCTACTAGCCATATTCTGATCACTGTAATGTTCTGAAGCAGACACCAACCTGTTCGTACTTGTCTCTCTACCTCAGTTGGGTCCCATTGGCCTCATTGGTACTTGTGCTTTTCCCATAGGGTGGTACTTGTATTTTTCTCATACTACAACGAGGAATTATATTAACTACCTAGACTGGGTCCCAATTGGCTTGTTGGTACTTGTGCTTTTCCTACAGGGTGGTACTTGTGCTTTTCTCACACCACAGCTATAGAAATTTGTAACATTCATTTCACATCACAGAACATGGAAATTATGCATATAAACAATCACATAATATATGAAAGATAGAGTTACTACCTGGAATCTTTTTTAATGTAAGCTAATATCGGTCCTCTAATTCCTTGTTCGGTTCGGGCAACTGTCAAATCCTAAAATTTCAAATTTATAAAAAATGAGTTATTACTCATTCATGATTTATTCCAAGACTCATATAGTTGGTTATCTCTACTCAAAAATGCATAATTACCAAAATGCCCCTAGAAACCCAGTCTAATTTCTTTTATACCTGGTATAATTATACTTTTCCAGAAATTATTATTCGAGCTATTCCTACACAATTTTGCTTATAAAATCCATTTTTGACCTCAATTTTGAAAAATTCACACTGCATTTCCCAGAATACCCTTGACAACCACAAAATTAGGGTTTTAATGGTAAAATTGTCATTTCACACCCTACAGCCTTTAACTCCATTTTTCATATGTTCCTTACACAATTTTCCATTCTAAACACAATTTTCATATGTTCCCTTCAACTCCATTTGCTTATAAAATCCATTTTTGACCTTAATTTTGAAAAATTCACACTACATTTCCCATAATACGCTTGACGGCCACAAAATTAGGGTTTTAAGGGTAAAATTGTCATTTCACTCCCTACAACCTTCAACTCCATTTTTCATATGTTCCTTACACAATTTTCCATTCTAAACACAGTAGAATAATCAAATTCATCAAATTCCAGCTCAAACACCCAGAAATGCCCCTGGCCGAAAGTTTGAGAAAATTAGGAAAATTAGAGTTTTTCAATTTTCATTCAACCAAATATCTTCTTTCCACTTCTAATCACTTGTTTAACCACTTAAACCCCTCTTGAACATGATTAATAAAAAATTGGACAGCACCTCCCCTTAGGGTCCATGCATCCCATATCACAAATTTAAGACAAACCAAGCTAATAATCATCACAAGCCACCAACAACAATATGAATCAACAAGAGAAATCAAGTTCTCAAGTTTACTTTGCTTTATTCTTCTTTCTCTCTCTAAATTTCCACCTTCCTCTCTCTTTTTCCTTTGATTTTATTCTTTCTTTGCATGATTTTAAGAAGGATATGAAGATTATAGAAGGTTTCCATGAGATTAAAGGCAAGAAAACATAAATTTTGCTACCAACTTACCTTAGTCTGCTCCTTGATCTCTCTAGCTCTCTTCTTGTTCTTTGTTTTCTCCAAACTTACTCTCTCTCTCTACTCTTGTTTGCTGGCCAAAATTATGGCCTTGTAGGAGGAAAATAGCCTCTTAAAACTTTGCTCTTCTACCTCCTTAAAAATATAATATTTTATTGCAAATTTTTACACATGGCATTTCCTTATGTCTTCCTTTTTCCATATGGCATGAAAACCTACCACATGGCATACAAGGTGGCCAAATGATATTTTCCCTTGCCTTTTCTCTCCTTTAGCTGACTTTAATTATAAATAAATAGAAAATATTAGCTTTGTAATTTTGTTAGCCAAATAACTATTTTACCCTTACATTTTCTTCAATTTTTAAACCAATTGTTGTCTTCCTTCTTTCCTTTTTGTTTTGGCCTAAATTTTCACAATATATTAGGCCAAAAATTGTACTCTTCTATTCTTAATTTTAGGCTTCAATATTAGGCCTTTATGAAAACAAAATTGAGTTATGTCTTAACTTAGCCAAAATTTCACATAATCTCTATTTCCAGGACTTTGGCTATTTCAAGTGCACCAAAATTCACCAGTTTATTCTATTTAGTATAATCAAATGTATAAGGAATTTTTTATGAATAAAATTTGGGATATTACAGCTCTTCCCCCGTTAATAAAATTTTATCCCCAAAATTTGCTACATGAACATATTCATAAATTTCGAGTAATGTCTTTGCATGTATTCTTCCATTTCCCAAATAGCCTCTCTAGGAGATAATCCCTTCCAAACAACTTTCACGAATGGAATACTCTTGTGCTGGAGTTGTTTCTCCTGTCAATCAATTATTCGATCAGATTCAACCTCATATGTGAGATCTCTCGCATATCAATATCTTCATATTCAATTATATGTTCTGGGTCGAGTTGATACTTCTTTAACTACGAGACATGGAAGACATCATGCAATCTGCTCAAATTTAGGGGTAAAGCTATTTGATACACTATTGGCCCAATTCTTGATAATATTTCAAATGGACCATTGTACCTAGGGCTTAACTTTTTCACCTTTAATGCCCTACTGATACCAGTGACAGATGAAACTTTCAAAAACAGAGGATCTTTGACTGTAAATTCTAGAGGTTTCCACCTCTTGTCAGCATAACTTTTTGCCTACTCTGAGCAGCCAACAATCTCTGCTTTATCAACTTAACCAGCTCTATCATTTGATCTATTATATTTGGCCCATACAACTTCCTCTCAAACAGTTCTGCTCAACACAAGAGTGATTGACACTTCCTTCCATACAATGCTTCATATGGAGCCATCTGAATGCTCAAATGGTAGTTGTTGTTATATGCAAATTCCACAAGTGGAAGGAATCGATCCCAATTTCCTTTGAAATCTAATACACACGCCCTCAACATATCTTCTAACTTCTGTATTGTTCGTTTTGTTTGTCCATATGTCTGAGGATCATAAGCTATATTGAATCTGAGTTTGGTACTCAAAGCCTCGTGTAATGATCTCCAAAATTCAGAAGTAAATCGATGATCTTAATCAAAAATTATATTCTTTGGTGTACCATGCAATTGTACAATATCCTTGATATAGATATTTTCCAACTTATTAGGAGAATAATGGATACTAATTGGTAGGAAATATGATCTTTTTGTGAATTGATCAACAATTACCCATATTACATCATGATTTCTAACCTTCGGTAATCCTGTCACAAAATCTATAGTAATGCTTTCCCATTTCTACTCAAGAATTTTAGGGTTTTGCAGAAGTGCTGATGGTCGTTGATGCTGGACTTTAACCTTCTAGCAAGTGAGACAATTACATACTCTGTCACATCTCTTTTCATACCTGGCCACTAATATATGGACTTTAAGTCATGATATATTTTAATTGCTCTTGGATGCAGAGAATATTTACTCTTGTGTGCTTCATCCATAATTTGTCGTCTCAATTCTGCTTGTGGTGGAACATATATCCGTTTTTTGTATCTGACTAGTCTACTCGGTGACAAGTCATATTTATGAGTTTCTCCTTTTTCAATCATGCTTCTGATAGATTGTGCTCTTTCATTATGCATCTAAGCTTTCTCAATTGCTGTTCTCAGATTATTTTCTATCCTGACTAATATTACTGCCACTAATCATAATTTGATTAAGACCTATTGAGATCCCTGAAATATTCGATTAGTTTCTGCTCTTGAATCATTAGGGCTGCCACCTGCACTGTTTTGCAACTCAATGCATCAGCAACTATATTAGCCTTTCCTGGACGGTATTTAATTTCTAGTTTGTAATTACTAAGCACTCCATCCATCTGCGCTGTCTCATATTCAACTCTTTTTTTATCATAGAAATATTTCAAGTTCTTGTGGTTGCATTACAACTCTACGATTGCCCCATAGAGATAATGTCTCCATATTTTCAGTGCAAACACAATTGATGCCAACTTAAGATCATAAGTGGGATAATTTAGTTTGTGAGGCTTCAGCTGACGAGAGGCATATGCTACTACTCCGCCTTGCTGCATCATGACATATCTTAATCCATGTTTGCAGTCATACCCCACAGAATTAAGACATTTCTTATAGTATCATTGCGTAGTTCAACGGGCATACATAAATAGCATAACTATATCGACATAATATTCTTGATTATATTACAAAAGCATAAAAAGGTACTGTGTATATCATTTTACATTAATCAAAACTACAGGTAGGTTACGACATCCCTTAAGCAAAATTCCTTCACAAGCCTGTCCTTCTAAGCCTTGGGGTCAACCTTTTCTTTTCCTTTAGAATTGCTAAGCTTACCTGTAGGAATTAATTTTATAGGAAAGGGGTGAGATTCAAAGAATCTCAGTAGTAACAAGCAATCGTTCATATAAAATGTGAAACATAAACATGCAATACAAAATTTATCATGATGCAATAATCCAAATGCTAAACACATGTCAGACAATGCTTAGGAACCAAAGATGATTTTTCCCGGGATCAAAATGATCGCCTGTCCCTGAGGTGCACAAATCATAAACCCGCACATAGGAATCCTTCTAAATTCACCTATTGTGAACACCATATTTTGTCCCAGCCCAACTCAAAAATAATAAAACTAATAAAAAGCAAAAATAAATGAAAATCCTCTCATTAATGATGATCGGTGTCTAAGTTAGTAATTATTATCAAAGAGAAATTAAAATTAAAATTAAAAAAATGAGTAATAATAATAATAATAATAATAATAATAATAAAAAGTCCTCTCATTGATGATGATTAGTGTCTAAGTTGGAAATCATCATTAAAGAAAACAAATAATAAAAAAAGTGCTCTTATTAATGATGATTGGTGTCCAAATTAGCATTGTCATTCATTAAGGGAAATATATATATATATATATATATATATATATATATATATATATATATATAGACACACCTCCCATTCATAGGTTTAAATTATGAAATTTATTGTAAGCAAAATATAAGAAAAGAAAATAAAAAAACAAAAATTAAAAAAATCTCTCATTTAGGTTGATAGGTTTAAATTAGGAAATTATTTACAAAATAAAAATAAAAAAAAAATTAAAAACGAAAATTTAAAATAAAAAAAATATCTCTCATTTATGTTGATAAGTTTAAATTAGAAAATTGTTTGTGGGAAAAATAATGAAAAAAAATTTAAACAAAAAAAAGAATCTCTCATTAATGGTGATTGGGTCAATAAAGAAGCTTTATTAACATAAAATACAAAAAATTATAAAAAATGAAAATAAAAAAATACATTTATGAAGGAAACCATATCTTGAGATTATAAATAAGAGAGCAAGGGTTGAAGGAAAACACAATAATTTTGGGAGAGTAAGAGGGGCAAGGTAGAAAGTTAATTCTATTTTCTCACTTCATTGCTCATACATAATTCTCATAGGAAAGGGTAGTTGACCCAAGAGGCCATCTTGTTTTGCTTTATCTAAATAAGGTCTAAATATTCTTGCCCAGGCCAATGAACATTTCTAGAGATGGAGGCTTGCCCATTTAAATATTAGGCAAATCCTTGTATGTGAGACTTGCAAGAGTTTTGTTGGTTTTCTATTTACTTGTCTTATACTCATTGTTTTGCGATTGAACTCACATGCTCTTTCTTTTATTTTCGATAATGTTTAGCCACTTGTGCACATGATGTATTTGACTAACTCTCTCCCCTCTAACTTGGTACTTGCGTGAATCACCTACTTTCACATATGGACTTGCTTTTCATTGCCCTATGGAATTATCTTATATGTTATTGCTGGATGCGTTGCATTTGGATCAAGAGGTATGTGCTATTTTGTCTTCTAATGGTGCTAGTGTCATGCTAAAATGATTGTAATTGCCTCATGTTTATTATGTGATTCTATCACCCTATCTCTGGTTGTAGTGAGATTCAAAGTATTAAAGGCACACACTTTCATTATTTCTTTAGCTTAATGAACTTCTTGTTTTTTTTTCCTTTTACAAAAAAAAATTTCAAAATAACAAAAACAAGAGAAAATCTTTTCTTAATGAATTTGGTTTCATATGATAAAATAAAAAAAATCATTTTCTTTAAAAAAATAAAAAACACAAACCAAATAAAAAATATTTTTCTCAAATAAATTAAATAAACATTTTTCTAAAAAATACCAACTAAGTGACACGCATTTTTACCCCCCGAATTACGTGGGTTTTGATCCCTTTAAATGGTATGTAAGCCCTAGGCTCTCTTCCTAGGTCAAGTCCAACTTTGTAAATTAATAATTTTTCTTTATTAATTTTTTTGGGTAAATATTTTCTTAATTTCTTTTCTTCTTTGGGTAATTATAATAAAATCAAAGGCCATATTCATTTTTAAATAATTGACTTCGGGTAACCGTTCTTATGAACGGGTGCTGGGGGGTGCCTGACACCTTTCCCATGCACTATCGACTCCTGAACCCTATTTGGTTTTCTTTTTTCAAAAAATGGTTTTCAAAATTATCATTTTCTAAAATTTTGATGGCGGCTCCATGTTTTCCAAATTTCGGGCACTATGTAATGTGATCACATGAATAAAACTATGTAATG
Source organism: Albizia julibrissin (assembly GCA_037074505.1). Taxonomy (NCBI): domain Eukaryota; kingdom Viridiplantae; phylum Streptophyta; class Magnoliopsida; order Fabales; family Fabaceae; genus Albizia; species Albizia julibrissin. The sequence goes on along the minus strand of CM073489.1, from coordinate 13,947,815 downwards.
TGATCACATGAATAAAACTAGAGCACCTGCCCCAAATTACTTAATTAGGTCCTACAGGCCACATGATACATTGCTCGTCCTATGGGGTGGTATAAACATCCACCCACACCCAGTGAGTTTTCATACCACATGTAACACATTGTACAGAACATGACAAATCATGTATATTAACATTCACATAGAATATGAGAGATAGAGTTACTACCTTGTTGCATTTTCTTTCCTAATTAATCAGTCTTTGTTGACCCAGCTAGGCAGATGTCAAATCCTAAAATTAGCTAACATAGTTGCAAATAAGCTAATATTTATATCTATTTTACATTAAAACTAACTTTAACATCTTTCTTTAAAATCACTTATTTACCAAAATGCCCTTAGGGACCTAGTCTGGCTCCCTTTGTACCCGGTATTTTTTGTATTTTTTCAAAAATTACAAACCGGGCTTATTTTACATATTTTTTGCTCTTAGAATCTATTTTTGATCTCAGATTAGACTAATTCCAGCTCAAATTATAGTTTTTCCCTTGACAACCCTAATTTGGGGTTTTAAGGGCAAAATTGTCATTTTACATTTCGAGGCTTTTCACACTTCACACTCTACATGAACCTTACAAAATTTTTCCTTCTAAACTCATAGAACCATTAGAAATATGAAATTCTCGCTCCTATCCGTGATTCTAAAACTGGCCAAAAGTTTCAAAAATTTTGGAAAAATTATATTTTCATGATTTCAACCTCTAAACATCTTTTTTCTACATGTATTCACTTATTTAACCACCCAATCACAAGTTTAACATAATCAATAGAAATTTGGGTAGCATCTTCGCTTAAATATTGGACATATCAAATTTACAAAATTTCCAGAAACAATCAAATAACCAGCCAGAGATTTAACACAACTCAGTTTTCATCAAGAATTCCCAAGTTCCAACAACATACCTTATGTCTTCTTCCTCTTTCTCTCTTGGCCGTGAGCTTTCCCTTTTCTCCCTTATATTTTTTCTTGTTCAATAGCTAATCCAAGAAAATATGGAGGTTAAGAAGAGGTTTCTTGAACTCGAACACAGGATTAAGTATAGATTCCAACATACTTACCTAGTTCTTGTGCCTTGGTCCTTGGTTCTTCATCTTCCTCCTTCTTTCCTTCTTGGTTTCCTTCTCTTCCCTTTCCTCTTTCTCTTGGATGAACTTGGCCCTTAATATAGAGGGATATGGAGTTCTCTAGAAACTTGCATATGTGTCCCTTAAAAAACATTATTTTATTAAATTTAGTCATATGTCATATTATATATTTATATTTTAGTATTTGATATTTCTTCTAAGCATATTCCTTGGAATTATTCCATTGTATCACCTCTTCATCCTAACCATCCATATTAATTTAAAATATACAAAATTACTAAATTTATTTATTTAGCCAAAATGACCTTTTTGCCCTTGCATTTTTCCTTAAATTTCAAAATAATTGTAACTTCCATTTTCTTATCCTTTCTTGACCAACATTTAGCACATATTGGACCTAAAATTATGCTTTTTAATAATAAATTCTAAGATCCCAATAATATACTTTTCTTTGATTTAAATTGGGCATTAGGTCCTTTTTGGCCATAAATTCCATATAATTCCTTTTTCACTACTTTAACTATTTTCAATGCACCAAAATTCTCTATTCCATACTATTGAGTACAAATAAATTTACAAAATATTTTTGGTGGCTAGATTCAGGGTATTACATTTGCTCACATCATGTAGACCACGTAGGTCAACTGTTGATCGAGGATTGTTAACACTGGTGCTGTTGTCAATCTCTCCTTCAGTTTTGTGAAGCTCCTCTCAAAACTTTCGTCTTACACAAAATGGTGAGTTTTCCATGTCAACTTTGGTTAAAGCAAAGCAATTCTAGAGAAATTCTGAATGAATCTTCTATAATAATCGGTAAGACCTAGAAAACTGCGCATTTCAGCAATAGTCTCTAGCCTCTTCTAGTTTAGTACTGCTTCCACTTTGCTAGGATCTACCGAGACCCCTTCTTGTGAGACTAAATAGCCCATAAATTTAACTTCTGAAAGCTAGAACTCATATTTGCTTAGCTTGGCGTATAGTTGCTTATCTTTTAATATGCCCAGCACTTTTCTCAAATGCTCTTCATGTTCTGCTCTGCTTCGTGAATATACTAAAATATCATCAATGAAGACTACCACAAATTGATCTGGATACGGATGGAAAATCCAATTCAAGTAGTCTATAAACACTGCATGTGCATTGGTAAACCCAAATGGCATTACTAGAAATTTGTAATGACCATATCTAGTTCTAAAAGTAGTCTTTGGTACATCCTTTGCTTTTACTCTAAGCTGATGATACCTTGATCTCAAATCAATTTTTGAGAATATGCAGGAACCAAATAACTGATTAAGCAAATAATCAATTTTGGGTAGTTGATATTTGTTCTTAATGGTCACCTTATTCAGCTCCTTGTAATAAATACAAAGGCACAAGCTTCTGTCTTTCTTTTTGACAAAAAGCACTGGAGCTCCTCATAGCGAGACACTGGGTTAGATGAACCCATCTTGTATGGGGCTTTGGATATCAGTCCTGCTTTAGGGTTAGTCTTAATTTCAAACTCCACTTCCTTTTTCGGAGGTAGCCCACTGATATCTTTTGGAAACACCTCTCGGAATTCCTTTATTATAGGGACTTTCTTAAGTGCTATTTCATCTTATGATTGCATAGAGAAGAATACTATATACCCCTGACAACCTTTATGTAGACATTTCTTAGCCTCAGCTGCTGAAAGAAAATTAAGGTTGACTTCTGGACTAACATGTGATTACGGATTAGGATAAATAACCCTATTGCTTCTGCAGTCTAACAAATTATTTGTTTGATGTCAACCAATCAATACTAAGAATTACTTTTAATTTATGCAGTGGTAAGAAAATCAAATCCATCGTTGATTCATATCCCTCGGCGTTTATTATGCAATTCAAACAAATATTGGTTGTGACAGATCTGACACCTGTGGGTTTAGACACAACCAAATCATAGGGTAACTGATGCACACTCAGGCCTAGCTGTCTTACATGGTCATATGCAATAAATGAATGACTAGCACCAGAATCATACAATACTTGTATGAGATTACCATTAAGTAAAACCATACCTTGGATTAGTTCCGAAGATTTTCTGACTTTAAGATTATATGATTCATTCATAAATAGCTAGATCACTACTTATGATAACAAAGTTTCTACTTCAATGTTGACATATTTGATTTTGCATATTATAGCACTTATATGCATCAAGCAAATAAGATTCTCCCAATAAGTGGCTTTTGGTCAAAAGCCAAACATATTCCATCTTAAAAAGCTTGAATGTGCAATGCTTATTCCTTTTAATTTACTACAATGCACATAGATGGATGCTGAAAGATAGTTAGGATAAATGTTGGGTAAGGAGTTCATTCTTCTTGTTTGTCTCTAAATGAAACAAAAAGATATTTGTAATGGAAACAAATGGATTTAGGAGACTTGTATTGCATGATTAGACAATTGTCATTTGACAAAGTTTTCCTAACATGAGGGGGAGAAATTAAATAGCTAGAGAAGAGAACAAAAATGAATGTATTATTACTATTAAGTATATATCCTCAATTATAGCAATATGAACTAGAAGTTCATTAGGTTTTACATTTATGAAATATTGCATAAAATATGCCAGATGCAATTACTGAACTAAATAAGAATTACTAAATCTCATATTCTAGCTGAAAATACTCTAATCAGCATAAATCAAAGTGAGACTTGCCTAAAGCATGAGATAATAATCGGTTTTAAAAGAAAAGAGAAAGGGGCAAATAATCAAAATGACTATATTAAGGAGGTGGATACTCCAGAAGAGGTCAATACATAACTAATTGCAAAAACTTCAAAAGAGGTTCAAGTACCTAAAAGTATAAAGAGATCTTAATGAATTATGTCATAGGAAAAATGGAATTGAAAAGATTAAGTTGTCAACAACGGTCTCAATAATAATTTCACAGGATCAAGTGAGGATCTTATGCGTAAGTCTATCTTGCAAGTAGACAGAATGGTGATTGGCCAAAAGTAAAAGTAAAAGAGAAAAGACGTAAATTACATTATTTTGATATGTGAAAATTATATATTTGTAGTCCCAACTGGAATATGAAATATATAAATATTTAAGTAAAAATAAAGATTTTAACAAATGCTAATAAAGAATATGATGAGGAATACTATTTTGTGGTGGATACGATAATTTTGTATTTCTGGCAGCATATAAAGATTAAATTATATGTCTATTAGATGTTGTTATATACAACTTATTCATATGCTCATTAAATAGTGAAATTTATATGAGAATCCTTAAAGGATCTAAAATACTAGAAGCATATACAATAAAATTATTCTATATATAAAATGTTGTGCAAGTTTGAAAATAATTTAATCATATATAATTGATTGAAAAATATATTGAAAAATGAGTATTTTTACATTTTACTTGACTTGTAGATCAAGTTATCGGATGCATCGATTATTTCAAAATCACATATTTTTGTCACGGTGAATTTTCTTGTAAAGATGAATTTAATGGTCTATAAGTACTTTATATTTCATGAGAATATTTATGTATCATGTTAATATTGTATTTATTATGATTCTATTGATAAAAATTAGTTCTTGCAGGCACACAATGGAAACAAAAATGAGATTTGGTGTGATAGTGCTATAAACATATTATATAATATTATTTTGTTTAGAACAAATTGAATATGTGGATGCAAGATATATTTTGGTGATTTCTAGAGTAATTTTCCTTTATTATTTCTACAATGAATAAAATAAAGGCAGAATATACTGATATTTTAACATATCCAAAAGATATGTTAAAGGACTATATTTCAACAAAACTTTTGGTGACAATGCATCATTCATAGTTTGGCAGCTAAAAAAAAGATATGGTCAAAAATACACTAGAAGTGATGTTGTTATCAGGGGGAGTAAATACAATATTAAGGGGAAGTAGAGACCATGTTGTACTCTTTTCCTTAACTAAGGTTTCATCTCATTGAGTTTTTCTAGTAAGGTTTTTAATGAGGTAGCTTGAATATGTATTGTGTATTCCTTTCCCTTCACTAGGTTTTTGTCTAATTGGATTTTTCCTAGTAAGGTTTTAATAAGGCACAATATTTGCTTATGAACATCCAAGTGGGAGTGTTATGAATATTGTGATAGTGGACGTTTATAGTCTCTTAGGATAATGCATATAACATTATATGGTTTTACGTAGTTTTATGTTGTAGATTGATTCTTATTTTATGACATTGTAATTCCATTATAATGTGGGTTAATTCTTATGTTTATGACATTGTAACTCTTGGGAATATTAGATGCCTATATATATAGGCTTAACACAAAGGATTGAATATACATAAAAATGCTATGTGAACGAGAATTCTCCTCTACTCTTCATCTCTACAATTTTCTCTTGTCTTTTTTCATCCCTTCATCTCAATTTCTTATATTTTCTTGATTTTATAACAACAACAAATATTTTTGTCCAACAAAGATAATATAAATATAAGTATAAATCTCTTTGTACAATATAATTTATTGGATGCCTATATATATAGGTCTAACATAAAGGATTGAATATACATGAAAAAGCTATGTGAACGAGAATTCACCTCTACTTTTCATCTTTACAATTTTCTCTTGTCTCTCTTCATCCCTTCATCTTAATCTCTTATATTTTCTTGATTTCATAACAACAACAAATATTTTTGTCCAACAAAGATATTATATAAATATAAGTATAAATCTCTTTGTACAATATAATTTTTTTAAAAAAAATTGTAATATTTATCAATATAGAATTATTCAAATTTTGTATATATCTTATATAATCGCACCAAATATTTTTGTCCAACCAATATATTATGTAAATATAAGAATATAATAGGTAGATTCATCATCAAAAACCTTCACATGTGATGGTTGAAGAATTTCCATTTCTCTAACATTGGAATTAATGAACATTGATGTGCCTCCTCCTCCTCCTCCTTATTCTTCTTCTGTTTTTTTTTTGCCAATGAACATTGATGTGCTTATCCCATTTTTAAATCACATATTAAATCATGGAGAAAATTTTGTTTGTTTGTAACTAATACACTAATAATCATAATTAAAAATACGAGAGCAATAAGAGAATTGAATTAACAGATAAAGATAATTTAGGAAAGAAGAGATGACTATTAGGGGTAATGTGGTCATTTAAAAACATCTAGAAATCCATAATTAGGCCTCTCAACTTGATTAAAAATTTGTTAAAAGTTAAGGCTTAAATTTTAAAATTTTTTATTTCAGTTGGATTTATATAACATTTTCCCTTACGAAAAAGGGTATGAATTTTATAAATTATATTTAGTGAAGAAAATAAATAAAACTAAAAGTAAAAATGACATAAAACTTCATGACAAGGTATATATACAACCAAAAGAAAAATTATATATGTTGGAGTATATTTCAAAGAACATATTATATGATCTATCATTATCAAAGATTTAATATTTAAATAAAAAATAAATTGATAAATATGATAACGGATTATTTTGTTAGGATTGTACCAGATTATGTAATCAAATTTATTTCTTCAATAAAGTTGTTTACATTTTCATGATTTTATTTAATAATAATGATAATCAAATATTTAATAGTTATTATTAAATATGATTTAAAAAATGAATTGAATATTTAAATATTATTTTTATTATTTAAAATAATTTAAAAATTAATGTTAAGTAATGGAAAATAATATTATTTGAATTACTTTAGTTGAGAAATAATAGGAAACATATGTATAAAGAATATTTCTAGAGAATTTTGGAGAAGGGATTAAAGAGTGCATTGGAGAAATTTTTGTTATGAAAGTTTATAAGGATTTTTTGATCGAGTAAGCAATCCTATTATCTCAAAATTTTTTAAAGCTTAGTTCAGTCGGACTTATATGCCAAAGCAGAGGATCAGAATTACGGGCCGTCTTCGGACCTAAAGAAATGAAAACCCAATAAAGACAGGTCTGTATCTGGTCTGACCCGTACCCGTTTAAAGCAACCCTAAAGCCTGTTTTCCTTCTGCCTCCCCTCCTAAACTTTGTGTTGTTCGCGGCCTCAGAGCTCAGTGGCGGAAGATGGTAAGCTTCGCTTCTCTTTACTGATGCACCTCTTATCTTTCTCTATTTTCGTGTTTTGGTTTATCTTTAAGCTTATTTTCCTTTTTTGCTCAGCCTTTCAAACGGTACATCGAAATCGGGAGGGTTGCTCTGATCAACTACGGCGAAGATTACGGGAAGCTAGTGGTCATTGTTGATGTCATTGACCAGAACAGAGTATGCGCTTTTTTCAATTCTTTTCTTCAAGTTTGTATCTCTAGCAATTGTCTTGGAATTTCTTACTGTTTTGCTTATTTAAATGTGGAAGCATTGAATTGAAATCGAATTCATAGTTGGTGCCCATTCTTTTGCACAGTGGAACTCAACATTCAAAATGTGTTTCGCTTTCTCCGGGATTGGTATTCCAAGATTTGTTTTCCTTATCCAGAGAAATTTCTGTCTTCGTTGCGTTGACAATTTCGTTAATAATTAAGCGAATTATTGTTTAGTTTCTTACTTCGTTGTATCATTCAATTAAGACGGACTCGGTCCGATTGTCTGTGATAAGCTCTCTTAGGTTTGCTTAAATTGAGAATAGAGGAGAGGAGAAAGAACATGAAATCTTTATTTTGATTTTTTTCTATTTAGATTTAGATTCATTCGATTGTGGGGTGTGATTGAGTGAAAAAGAACGTTTATTTAAAATCAAAATAAACAAAAATGCTGGGAAAACCTTTATTTCCATATTTAGAAAAAGGGATAAAAAAAAACCTTCTTTCATTCCCTATTTTTATTTAAACAATTGTATTCAAGTTGCTCTTAGTTTGCTGAAACAATTTAATTTTTCTTGCAAGTTTTGGGGTCTAGGTGGCTCTGTTGATAAAATTCTGTATGTGAATGTGTGTTAATATCAAACTATTGAAGACATTGTATGCCCACGTTCTATTATTTGTTGTCAGGCTCTTGTTGATGCTCGTGATATGGTGAGATCTCAAATGAACTTCAAGAGACTCTCACTAACGGACATTAAGATTGATATTAAGAGGGTCCCTAAGAAGAAGGATCTCCTCCAAGCCATGGAGGCTGCTGGTGGGTACAAATAATCTACGAAGAAATCTTTATTACATATTATAGGAAAAGAATTCCTCATGGTACTCTCTGTTTTGTGTATCTCTCTCAATAGACGTTAAGAACAAGTGGGAGAATAGCTCTTGGGGCAGGAAACTGATTGTTCAAAAGAGAAGGGCATCACTAAATGATTTTGACAGGTTCAAGTTGATGTTGGCGAAGATCAAGGTTAGTTTAAAGAAACATACTTCCATACACAATACTATTACAATTCTATTTTGAAACCTCTTGGGTCTTATCGATCCGGAGGTAGTATTACAATTCCATTTTGAAACCTTACGGATCATACCAGTACATGTTAGCTTGCTGAAGCAGTCCAAGATATAAATGCATATTAAGATTCTCTATAATTTGTGCAGAGAGCAGGTGTTGTGAGGCAAGAGCTCGCCAAGCTGAAGAAAAACGCTTAGTAAGATTGCTTCATATGAAATATTCAAATTTATTTCATGAATTTGTCTTTGAGATTTATAAAGTGGAGGCAAAGTATAGTGTTTGCTTTTTGCTTTTTCCAGAGTTAATAGATGTAGCGAATAATAAGCCCGCAGTAGCTTTACGTTTTGTGTGTTTGTTCAGGTTTGATATTGCATTTTAAGACCTACTGAATACTGTTGAATTAGTACAAATAGAGTGGATGGTGCTATGATAGGTCAGTCTCTTCAATTACAGTAATTGAAAATTAGGTGAAAGGATCATTTCAGATCACAGAAAGCAATTCCTTAACAATAAAACCAAGGAGAAATCAAATAAAAAAGATAATAGAGATCAGATAATGAGCTTGAAGTGGGTTTATTATTTGAGAAGGATGTCCACAACATGGTTTATAGGCTACGTGTATTAGAGCTACTCGCCACCTTCATTTTTCTTTATCTATCTTCTGCTCGTCATTAATGGAGACCCATAAAAAAGTTTTTTTGTTTTTTTTAAAAAGATGTGAGAATGTGTTTTGTGATTGTGATATTATCTCTGCCCTATCTCTCACTGACCCTGCAATTTTGGGGACAAAAAACATCAGGCTCATGATGGATAAAGAGGGATTTGGGGCTTGATTTTGTAATGTTCCAATTTGTCCACTATTTGTATATAAAATAATTTGCTTCAGTTCTGAATCTCAAACAATTCGATTTGGGTGCCTACACAGATTTAAGGTCATTTCTTTAATTTGCTTTCCATTTTTAACTCCGTAGCCTTTGCAGTAGCGTCATCAGTATTAAGTATCAAATAAAAGGCCTCCCTCTAATCGTCTCTGCTATGTAAAAACATCACTTAGCAGTTACCATCTTAAAGTAATGTCAAAAACTTGTTCCAAACAGTAGCATGAAACTTTCATCTCACTCCATTCTATTCCATTAAAAATCAAACATGGTATGGTGTAGAAGGGATTTCCTTACAAAAGCCTTTTTAAGAAATGTAAGAATAGATGAGAACGTGTTTGATAGTTGTGATTTACTCAGATATATTTATTTACTTTGATTAGATTAAGGAAGTTAATTAAGTTAGTTAATATGACATGTATTTTTTAAAACACCTTAGTCATTTTCTTTGATTCTCTTTTCTTTTATTATTGAAGGTGTATTAATAGGGTGAATAAGGAAATTAGGAAAATAGTGACAAATATGAAAATTATGTTTTATATTTAGGATTAAGATTACTCTTCAAATATGTTTTATATTAAGGATAAGAGGGAGTATTTATTTATGACCGTGCAAACTGGGAGACAAAAATTAGGCCTTCAGCATTGTTTGATACTCTAATTTCTTAAAAATCTTAACTAGATCATTATTTAGGGTACTATGGCAATAAAGATAACATTTTAGAAAGTTTGAAGGCCAATTTCAAAATCCCGACCATGATAAAAAGAAAAATAAAATCCAATACCAATCTATTATCAAGGTTAAAAGTGTGTTTGGATATAATTTTGGAGAATAACTTCTCAAGAATAAGTGTAAATAAAGTGATTTTTTTAATAGATTCTGAGAAAAATATATTATGGAAAAAAATGATTTTGATAAAATGAGTGTTTGGATATTAGGTTGGGAATTATTTTTTTTAGTGGTCAAATTATAAATAAGGACATTAGCTTTTATGATAATTACATATAAAGGATTAGATTATATTTTATGTATTATTTAACATATAGTTGAATAATAAAATATTTATCATAATAAAATTAATGAGATGATATATAAAAATCAATAAAATATCTTTTAAAATGTATTATTTTTTTTGATATGTTAGAAAAAAAAAGAGGGAATTCTACACACTTGTAATTAATAATTTTTTTAATGTCAAATACACTCAAAAATATTTTGGCAAAGTGAAGAATTATGTGGTAGTGAATGGGGGGATAGGAGGGGGTTTTGTGGTGCCGTGGCATGAAAAATCAGCATCAAACGAAAAACTGTAAGAAATGGAAGACATGCAGAGAGAGTGAAATTGGACAACCTATGAGACCCACGCGTGAAAGTGACGGGAAGCCATCATCAGCGGCTCCCAATCCTATGCAAAAAGCACCCAAAATAAGCTTATGTTCAAACCATTGGTTTTGACTAACAAAATCATGGTTTCACATTGAAATGGGAAAAATTGGGGTGTTTAGTAAATTTTAGATAAAACGTTTCATAAAAAAAGTGCTTTTTTTTCAGCTTGCCAAACACTTTAAATGGAAAATAAAGGTGGTTCCGGTTGTTAAAGAGGTTGGCTTATTATAAGTTCAAAATGTTACAAATGTGAAGATTTTAATGGTGGGCTATCCATAAGTACTTGTAAGTGTTTTTTGTGCCCTAGTATACCTTGGTTTTGTTGAGCCTTTGCAAGTAGCCTCTACACACTTGTTTTGTTTAAGGACTGGAGGGAGTATTTCTTTATTTATGACCGTGCTAATTGGGGGACAAATAATTGAGCCTTATGATGCCCGTATGCTTTGGTTAGGAAAAATAGGAGGATGAAATGGATGCCATTTGCCTTGCCAATTAAGCATTGTCTGATACTCTATTTTTTTTAAAAAAAAAAATCTTAACTAGATCATTATTTAGGGTGCCATGGTAATAAAGATAGCATTTTAGAAAGTTTGAAGGCCAATTTCAAAATGCCAACCATAATAAAAAGAAAATAAAACTCAATACCTATCTATTATCAAGGTTAAATAGAAAATAAAGGTTGACCCATTTGTTAAAAGAGTTGTCTAAGTTCAAATCCAATTGATGTGAAGATTTTGATGATAGGTACTCAGTAAGTGCATGGAAGTGCTCTGTGCCTTAAAGTATGCCCCGTTTTTGTTGAGCCTCTGGCATTAAAATAATCTAAACCTCTTTTTTTTTTTTAAAAAAAAAAAGAAATTAGCTATGGTTACTCATAACACTACAATAATTTTTTTTGCTTAAAACAAGAAGGTCCACATAAATATTCACTATAAGCCCACCAAAACAAAACAAATACTTTCAAGTCATTTCCTTAGAGTATTCATTTTCCCAAATATGTTCAAAATGTAGTTCCTAGGGAAAGACACCCGAATCAAAGTACACTTCTCAGGGTAGTGCACTTTATTTAAATAATGTCCATTTTATCTTTTTTATAAGTATTTTTTTTTTGGGTTAAAATTTTTTATAAGTAACTTTGTCTTTGTCATAAAGGTCAAACTATTTTATTTTTATCCTTATTAAAAAAACAACTTTATCTTTTTATAAATATGATCATATTTAGAAGAAACATGACATTTTTAATACATTTATTGTTTTTAATTAATTTTAACTGTGAGTTCGTTTTGTGTAATAAAAATAAAAATTGTTTATAAAAAAGATGGGAGGGAGTAGTTTTAAAAAGTATGAAATGATATATATCAGTCTTAGTCAATGGTATTCATGGTTGGAAAAAAAAAAAAAAAAGAGAGGAAAGTTAATGGTATGCTCAAATAGAATGAAATAGATAAATGTCAAATGACTAAAAGGGCTCCGGGTGGCAATATTGCAACAGTCAAACAAATGTAAATAGAAACGAGACCATACGATATGAAAGCGAGTTTTAGGCCAAGACACCTTCCCCTTTGAAACGAACGGCTTACAGATCTATCACTTGGAGAATGTTATACCATAGGGTGAGACATAATCGCCTCAATAACTAAGTACAACCTCCACTACTTAATATAAGAGTTAGTTAACTAATTTAGGTAGATTAATAAAATTAATTATGTTAGTTATTAATAAATATAGGTTGATTTTCTTAAAATACTATTTTTTTTATCATGATTACCCTTATATAGAAACCTATTAATAGATACAATCAACAGATATATTTTGGGAAAAAATTAAGAGTTTGGGAGATAGTGTATTAGAATCTTATATTTACAACCGAATCTAAATCCCATGTAGCTTTTATATTGAGGGTTGGATGTGATAATTCAATTCAATATACATACATGTGTGTGCTGATGAGGTGTTGTGTGGGACAGCAATATAAACCATAGAATATGCATACATTTGGCTTTTCAACACAATCTTGAATAACACAACTACTCCTATTAGCCTTCCATTATGGGGCCAATGGGTTCATTCTCTTACCAACTCAACTCAAGAGGTCTCATTTTGTACAAATGGGAACATGTTAGGCTAGGTTAGGCTTTTGTTAGAGGTGTTCCAGAAATGTTTGTGATCGAGTAAATAGCTCTACGAATGAATGGATCGGATCAAATTGGAAAATGGAAAGATTTGTACAAGTTATACCTTCCGTCACCACTTTGTGAAAAATCGTTAGGTATGAATATGTTAGGTATATGTAACTCTATTGGTGAAATAATATCTTTCTCCAAAAGGCATGTTTTTTTTAATAAATAATAAATATTCCATTTTGAAATTTAGAAATTAAATAAAAAAAATGGAATTGAAATTTAGAAATTAGAAATCCATTTTTTTAATTTTAAATAGCATAAAAAATTTATACTACTATATATATAGTATATTACATACATACTGATTCCCAATAATGGATACTTTGTAACCCAGTAATTACCGTTTGTTAAATTAATTAAATTGCAATTAAACTCAGCCTAATCTTTTTACTCTTTCTTCTACACATTTAATACAACCTGATAGTCTAATTATAACGGAGAATAACTAATAGTAAGGATTCATAACAAAAATCAATAATCCATTCATCGGAATCTTTTGTTTGAAGGTGAGTAATTAGCATGTGGCTATGCCTGGACATTTAGGGGTAAAGCATTGTTTCGGTGTGGACCGTGAGAGTGGTACTTAATCGAGACAAACTCTGAATACTAGATATGACCTCAAAATAATAGGGGTCAAGGTCGGCCAGTGAGATAATAGGGGATAAGCTTCATTATGGAGAGGGAAATAGCCCAGATCACCAGCTAAGGCTCCTAAATGATTGCTTAGTGATAAAGGAGGTAGGGGAGCAGAGATAGCAAGGAGGTTTGTCTAGCGGCGACCATCCTTGAAAGAGTGCGTAATAGCTTGGATAACTATATTGATTGAAAAAACAAATCAAGAGCCCCGAGTGACTAAAAACTAAGAAGATTGACTAAAGAAAAAGAAAAATGGAATTGGAATTAGAGGTTCCGTTGTACAATTGAGATCTAACCATTAAGCGAGAAGTGATGGAACGACGGAACCTGTGAATGCCTTTTTATTTTATTTTATTTTAATATTCTTATCCTTAGATTAGTAATAGGATAAACTTTGAATCCTAAAGTGTTCTGTCAAAATCAAAGGAACTCCTTTTTTTTGTATTGTGCAAATTCCATTTTTTTTGTGTTCATTGTAAACATTTTTTATAGTACTATATTTTATTACATTAATCGGGATTAATTGAAAAATCTAGGTATAGTAGTACAATATCTCTTTCTCTTGGAATCTTGAATACGACGCAACTAATAATTATGCTAATCCATATATGTTTCTTTTTCATCAATCAATATTACTTGAGGAAATGGAAATTACCCTATTTGCTTCATATTCGCCCGGAGTTTTCTCCCAGAGATATAGGCCTCCTACCCCCTCACATCAATCCCACGAGCCCCTTATCCATTCTCAATTCCTATTCGATCGTGGTAGGGGAGCAAGTTAAAATAGAAAAACTCACATTGGGTTTAGGGATAATCATGCTTGAACTGATGATTTCCACCACATCAAGGTGACACTCTACCGCTGAGTTATATACCCCTTCTTGCCTTGCCCTCTTTCTTCTATATTTTTAGAGAAAGATAATTAATATATGATTTATTTGTAGCTACCACAGGTATGAGAATGATGCATAATTTTTTTTTTGGTATTGGAGGGGTAGCAACTAATCTACCTCATGGTTGGATACGAACATGGATTTGGGCCTGATCCAATAAAAATGAAATATTTTTAGAATTCTCCATTAATACGACATGCTGCTTTTTGCATTCATTCCTTTTTGGATTAGTCGTGGTATTAGAAACACTACCGATGGTATGGACGAATCTATTGCTTCATAGAAATTTGTAAAAATTTGAGTTGCACGTAAAAGCTAAGTACTCTACCATTATGTTAGTAACCCTAAAAGCATTTTATTTTCCTTGAGCTTAAAAAATAGAAATATGTCAATATCTCTAGTAAACTAAAGTAATCATTTAATAACTATTTTGCTTCAATCTCTCCTATATAAATAAAAAAGTGGAAGATTTATATATCTCCAAAATAATAAATAGAAATATATCAAATAGGGTCATTGCAACAGCAATTAAAGGAGTAGTTCCCCAACCAGGAGATACTTTATCATATTCTGAATTTAAAAGTTTCAATAAATTCTCTACAATAGTTCGTCCTGTCTTGTAACAAGTCAGTCTGAGTTTGGCCTGTGGCTTGTTAAAGGCCTTTTTTTTTCAGCCTAAGCCTAACTTGTACAAGGACTTAGCCTAAAGTTTGTTAAATAAGTTTGATTACAAGTTTCATTCTCCAAACAGGGCGCATAGCTAAACTTTAATGAATGAACAAAACCCATTAAAATAGAAGAAAATTTTGATAACGGCTACGAATAAAATAAAAAAAGAAAGCTAAAATGTTGAATCGGTGTTTGAAAAACTCATACAAAAAGGAAAAACCTGAACATTGTGAAGAAAAAATAAGTCACAGAGGGAAGCAGATAAATGCAGATATCAAAAGTTAAAGGTTTGAAGATGAAAGAAAATTTGGGCGTACCTAGAGTGTGGCCGTTAAACTTTTATGCCCACGCTTAATCGAATCAGAGTGACGGAAGTGATTATGACGCATAGAAAATACATCATAAGACAAGAAGAAGAAGAGATAAATATAGTAGAAGGATTAGGGAATCAATATACTAGAATTTCTATATTCTAGATCTTTTTCAACTGAACCTTTTACGCCTATTTATATAATTCTTTGTACCATTTCCTCTCTACCGACATGTTCTTTCATCAAAGAAACAAAATATCATTTCGATGGAAAGACATAACATATTGGCGAAATAGTATCTCCCGAAAAGTCATAATCCATCGGTTAAAATATGACTCATAGTAATTAGAGCATATTACATATATCCACCCAAACTTTTATATTATTTATATTATTGCCCAACACCTTGGGCTTGGGCCTAATCCATCAAGAGTGGGTCAAGCTATTTTCCAACATCTCCCATTCACACTTGGTGGATTAGTACGTATCTTTTTCTTCCTTCTTTCATACTCAGTGCTTTGCTGTGACCGTGTAGGCATGCTATTTGTATATAGGTGTCTGTATTAGAAATCTCTTATACAGAGACTAGCACAAGACAACCTTCTTCATGTAGCTTGACTTCGTACCTCAAATATCCTAGATTTACTTATATACACTTTCACATGGCTAATCTAATCCCTTTCGATAAAACTCATATTGCCTTTCTCGTATGTTTAGTGTCTACACTTATGAAATTATTAACAATAGTATCATAAAGGACATGTCTCAAACACTAACATATTTGTGTATATTCAAAGTAATCTTCTTTTCGTCTGGGTAACACTTCAATATATATCAACCGCTTTCCTAACATAATACCATATATCGCATCTATCATGATCATATGATATATGCTAAAGTAGCAGTCGCTGAAGCATACCTTTGTGATACTGCAAAGTCAAAGGATATATTATGGAAGGATTAGAAACTTTCTGAGACTCACAATAATTAAGCTATGATCTCCTTACTTTATTGCCATTTGCGGTTCTCTAGCACATGCGGTATGAATCGTATGCTACAATGTTACTCTTACATCATAAGAGCATACGTCATTTTGCATTTTGTTATTAACATTGTACAGACTTAAATCTAGACATTTGTAGTATCTAACCCAAATTCTTCCACCCTAATTAGATGTCAATGTTAAAGAATTTAATGTCTTGCTACAGGCATCATGGAAGTAGATTTAATTCATAAACATGCCGTAAATTTCCATTTCATAAACATAATATCAAAAGACGTACATTTGATAAAACCATTAAATGGAAATCCATATCATAGGTTTTTTATGAGAATCATATGTAATCATATGGAAAAATAACTCTCAAACACTATACAAGTTCACTGAGAAATTAAACTTGATTATTTTTTACCGAGGTTTAAAAATTTAGACCGGTTTAAGACAGTGGGTCAAGGGTCATTAGGTTATACTGGGATTAACTTGGTGTTAGACCGGTGATAATTAAAAAATAAAATTAGAATATAAAAAATATATTGAACTATAAAATTATTAAAATAGATTGATGAATCATATTTTTATATTTTTCATCTTCTTCCCCTAATATTTATAGCGATGAATTGTGGGTAATTGAGTTTAACTAAATTATGTTTTACTTTATTGGTCATTTTATATTTCAATTGGATTTAAGTATATTAATTTTTATTATTTTAATTTTTTTATCCTTTTGGGTAAATTAATGTAAATAAGAATTAGAGAGTTTAAGGATAAATTTGTCTTTTTGATATTAATATTAGGGTTTTGCATATGTTAGAGGGGGTAAAGAAAGAATGAGATTGCGGCTAAAGAAAAATAATGGGGCTGGAAAAGAAACAACGAAAAAGCAGATGGGTGTGAATCCGAGAAGCTGAGGAACACGTCGCCTCTTCTTTCCCTCACAAACAATAATCTCTACTAGTTTTAGTCGTTTACACCAACTTTTTTGGCTTTCTAATGCTATTGGTGTTAAATTTTAACTGTCGCCCTCTCTCTCACCGTAACGCTTATCGTAGGTTCCTTCAAGCTTTCGTTGAAGGGATTATTGAATCTCTTTTAGGTAATTTTAGGTTGCAGCCTTCATTTTTGTATTAATCATTCTTTTCCCCTTCTTCTTTCTTCTTCCGTATCGTCGTCTCCAAAACTGCAAAACAATGTTGAAACTTCCGTTCCGATCGAAGCTCACGGCTTGTTGCTGGATGAAAAAAATATAACCTGGTAGATCTTCTAACCCGGTAGTTCACACCGAGTCAGGGCGGTTCACACCGAGTTAATCTGGTTCATACCGAGTTGCAAATCTTCCGGTTCAGACAGCGAACTAGACTGGATAATTGGCCCGTTCACTGCTTTCCCGGTCTGATTTTTCATACATTATCTTTTACCAAAACTTACTCAATACACCATAACTTGTGGAATACCTGTGCAGAATTCACAATCAGAGTTAATCTATATTATTCATCCAAGAAAATATCAAAATATATTATATGGGTTTGTTTGGCAACGTATTTGGAGTGAGAAAAAGGTAAAAGCGTATTTGGCTTATGTTTGGAAACATGGTAGTATTCACTGGGTTAAAAAAAAATTGCTTTTTCTAGAAGCTTATTGAAGTAGCTGATGACTTTTTTTTCATTGGGTTAAAAAAAAATCACGTTTCTCATTGCCAATCCAAACATAAATCACATTTACAATATTATTTTTTTTTTAAATATGACTTCTATAAAAACTACATTAGAAAAAAAAATCACTTCTACACCGCTAATCCAAACAGTCACTTTATCATTCAAATAGGCCAATTGTACCTTCTGACAAAGAGAGAAAAGAAAGGGCCAATTAATCCAACATATGAAGTTTTTTTGGGCAAACAGTGCCAACATATGAACTTAGAATACCCAATTATCACTTTTTTCTTTCTTTAAATAACTAAAGAAGAGGAGAATTTCTCACTTGTGAACCAAATTCATTCGTTTCTTATCTCTATTGATTCATTTGAAATATTAACAGCTAAAACCTCAATTTGCCTTGGGTTTGACCCCAACATATCTATAGGAGATTGATTAATACTAAGGTTATTAAATCCGGACCCGTCATTGAACTGGTCGAGGTACTGGGTCAAAGGTCAGTGGGTCAGACATGAGTTAAGTTGGAGCTAAACCGGGGTCAAACCGATGAGAAATTGAATATTTTAGATTTTAGGCTTATTAATATGAAATTCTTTAAAAAAAAAACCCCCGGACCGGACCGGTTACCAAATCGGACGGATTTCTCGGCTGGTTTGCCAGTTCTCGGGATGGACCGATCAGTCTGATCTGTGTTTAATAACAATGATTAATACAATTAAAGTACAAAACAGAGTAAAGAGAGCTTTTAATACTATAAATGAAAGCAACAATAAATGCTTAGCTATTTCTCACTTAATTCTTGCACCATCCAAATTAAATGAAATGGTCTTTATAGTTTTCCGGAAGTTCTAGCTGTTAACAACACGCGAAATAAAGAGGTACGTTGGTCTGAATAAGTGCTTTTCACCTGCTACATTTAAGGAAGAGGCTGAGGCAAAACAGCCACTGTAGAGACCACTTAACATTTTAAATGCATTGGTTGACTAGTTAATCACAAGAGTGAAACAAAACTACGTTTGAGTGATTGAATAAAACATTTTTCAAAGTAAGTAAAACATGAATTATGCAAACTTCCTTCTTTAAAAACCTTTGAAAAACAAATTTTCATAACATGCATGGTGTAAACTTCACCAGTTATTGCTTGAGTTTTGAAGCAAGGGAGATGGAAAAAGTCGAGCCCCAAACGTCTGGAACCACACCCTCTTTATTGCTCTCACGAAAATCCTTCATCTCCTCTTCTATTTTAGACCTGACTCAGCCAGGAATTTAAAATTCGTGCCACTATTAGATTTTTTAGATATAAGCATATATTAGGTTAACTTTCCACCAAAACACCTTAAGCCAGTTTGAGAGGATGTTTTATAATATTACATACCTTTAATTCTTCCTCTAATTAATCAATGTAAAACTCTTATATTCTAATATGCATCGATCGATAGGGTTGGTGCTGCTTTGCACGACAAAGTTCTAGACCCCACATGCTACTCATGTTTTTTTTAGTTTTACCAAATGTTTAGATAGAGAGAAAATTATAGGTGAAAGAATACTATAAGGAAAAACTTTAAAAAATAGTAAATTTTTTTTACCAATTTAAAAATTTTTCTTTTCAAATATTCCCTCCCTTCTATTTTCCCCTCACTTTTCTTTCTATCCAAATATAGTTTTTATGGAGTGAGTTTTAGGCAATACATTCACAATTGCGCTTCCCAACTTCGGTAATCAAGTGCAATCATCTCCCATTCTCCTGTGACATATAAAGCATTTTATTGTACCAGAAAAAGGACCATTTGATTAGCGTCAATTAATAGTTTTATTGACTTTTAAGATTTTGGAGGATCATTCTTTTTGAGGACTTGTGCCCAGTCTTGTTAGCCGACTCAAAAGTCAAACGCATAGTATGGTTTAGTTTAACAGTTGAATTAGTGTGAAGCAATAAGAATTCACGTATTTTTCGTTTTACCTATATATAATATGTATAGTTCTTCAAATAAAAATTTCGTGAATATAATAAAAAGAGTGATCGAAAAGAGATATATAAACTCAAAAACGAAAAGTTCACAATTTTTTTTTATGAAAGGACCAAAATAATATTAAAATAAGGATAATGTAGTATATTATAGTGAATTACAAGTACTAAGAAAAACCAGAAGTTCAGGATTAAGTACTTTAATAAAGCCTTTTACCAAAAAAAAGAAAAAAAGAAAAAAAAGAGTACTTTAATAAAGTCTATGTTAACACTAACAAAGAAATTAAGTGCAGTATATCTTATGTGACTATGTTACTTGATCCTCAAAGTTCACAATTAACTTGTTCATGGATCTACTTGGTAGATAATCCATAAACATCCTTTGAATCCTGAAGTTTGTTTTCGCCTTGATGATTCCCAACACCTAATTTACTTATTTTTTTTTAAAAAATAAATGAGAAATAATTTTATGAGTATTTAACACTAACGGAATAGAAAAACGGACTACTAAGATTAAAGTCTTTCACTAATAAAACTCCATTTTAGTTGGCATTATAAAATAGTCTCCCAAACAAATAAAAAACCAACAAACAATCATGTTTGGTTTTCAAAAATAAACAAAGCTAACAAACATGTATTCTGGTTTTTAAATCAACTTAATTAACCAACCAAAAAGTATGTGAACATTAATTATTAAACTTACCTAAGTCTTTACGCACAATAAATTTTTAATAGCTGTAGATGTTAGAGCATTAGCTTTGTATGACCTACTCTCAGATTGAAGGAAAAATATTATTGATATAGTTTTATATTTATGGTTTTTTTATTGTTAATTAATAAATTATTTACTATTAAGTAATGATAACATGAATATATGCAATATAATCTCATTCTATTTAGAGTCATTAAATGAAACGTTAATTTCTCTCACTCATCCGTTGTAGAAAAGTTGTAATATTCAGCAATGCATCTAATAGACTTATATGATACAATATGGTTTATTTTTCGGAAAAAATCATTGTATTAAAAAATAAATTTATAAAAATTTAAATGTAACTTAACATATTATTCATTTGAATTTTAAATTTTAAAAGAATATTCGATAGCCACTTAACCACGTTTTATTTCATAGAAAACATGCTACGTCAAGTAATAATTATTATAATTTCAGTTAAGGTTAGTCAGAATATTTGCGGGGATCTTTAATTCAGAAAGAAAACATGTTTCCACATTATCAACTTCTAAACAAGTCAATTAGTATATAAAATAAAATTAAAATAATGAATGAGCCGTAAATGTCCAGTGAAAGTAATTCTTATTTATTATATGTGTAGTGATATCGATTGTGGCCTGTTGTAAAAGAGAAGATACTGATTTTGGAGGTTGGACGGCGAAGAATTTATTAATAAAATATACATTTTGAATATTTGAATTTTATACTAAGTTCCAATGTGACCTTTTACTTTGTCAAATTTAAGAGCTTTAAAAATTAAAATGTAATTAAAAAGATTAATATACGGTTAGTCTAGTGATGTAAAACCCCGCTAAATCTCTCTTTGTCTTGAGTTCAAGTTCGAGAGGAGACAATTGTGTTGGGTGGGGTAGCTACAAACCATGAACTGAATACTGAATATAATATATATAAAAAATTAATTAAAAAGGTCTCTCCCTCATTAGTTTATCGAAGATTAAATACTTAGAATATAAATTAATGTACATATATTAGTTTTAACGACCTTATTATGGAAACATATAAAATATTTAAATTTAAATTCTTTTTTTATTTTCACATCTGAGTTTTCTGTTTGTGATAGAAAAAAATTGAGAATTGAAAATGTCGATGAATTTAATTAAATTATCAACATAATATTATATGATAATAATTAAAACGGAATATTCAAAACAGGGGTGCTCACCAGAACAAACAAAAGCAAAATGGTTCAATATGAAAAAAATATGAAATGTTCATAATTAAATTTCTGGGTCGTAAAGTGTCGTTGAAGGATTAGGCTTTAACTATGGTCCATAATATCTGGACGGTTCAAAAACGTTATGTTTAATATTCAAATTCTGAGCCTAATTGATCATCAAAGTCAATTAATATTTTTACCAATTCAATTAAATTCGCTTCACATTTGTTGACCCTAAACGTTTGTTGAACAACATCTCTAAACCTAAATAATAACTTGACCATATTACATTCACACGCCATAAAAAGGTCAAGTCTTCTTCTCTATGTGAAGAAACAGTCAAATGATGCAGATAAGTTAGGGCCAAAATAAGCATGAGACTCAGAGATCTTCATCTCAAGCTCAAGGTATGCCTTCTTCTTGTAAATTTTTTGTGAGATATAATGTGTTGGAATTTTTGTGTACATTGAAAGAAACTTTCTGGATGAAGAAGGGTTTGTTCAATTTGGGAGTGTTTTCTAACATGACTCGAACCATATTTTTTCGGATGTTTTCAACGTAATATAACATATATATAGGTATTAAGGCTAAAGCGATTAGTGTGGGGCTTTAATGGAGGCAAGAGGAGGAGGAAGATAAAGAAGAAGCCATCATGGATGAACCCAGCAGTGTCACATGGATGTCACGTGATCGATCGGCGAATACTCGGAGGATACTGTTCCGATGACTATGAAGAGTGTGATTCAGTTGTGGTACAGAGAGAACAGACGGAAAACAAAGAGCTTTGGTACTTCGGAATATTTGATGCTCTAATTGGAGATGGCGTCACCAAGTATATGCAATCACATTTGTTTCAGAAGCAGCTTGAAGAGGTAAGTAACAATAATCCTTTAAATTAAGTCCTTTATTTGCTTTATGATATTCAATCAATCTGGTCTTTGTTTATAATTTAATTTATAAAATGCAAGTTGATTCGATTTTAAGAATTTGACTCATAATTGAAATGCTTACCTGAGAGATCTCATAAGTTAATAGTTTGTATATAAATACCCGAGACTTTAAGTATTTTGGTTTGTTAATTCTTTAGTACTCAATTTATCATTAAAATTTTTGGAAAGTTTCATTATAAATTCGTGGATTGAATTATTAGATGAGGAGAATTAAGTTATAGTAGCATATAGTCTGCCGGGAACGTCGAAGAATGAATGTAACTGTGTTTTCAAATCTGGTATATCATTAAGAGATATGGGTAGATAATGGTAACAAATCTTTGAGGGGAATATATAAAACAAAAAACAAATAGGTAAAAAGATATAACTACAGATCTTAAATCCCAAAACCAGATTTCTCATTACGATGGACCATTATATTCTCTCTCTATTTAAATTTTTGGTTCTTTGCGTTGGCCTATTTTTTCATAAATTGTCTCATATATACTATCCCAAACATTATGTGTACATATATAGTGAAATGTTTACTTGATTGGTGTAAACAATATGACGACAGAACAAGTCATGCATATGTGTAAATTGAGCTTAAATGGCTGTTTTTTTTTCCTTTTCTCACTCTAATTGATTAACTTGATTGCACAGTCTCATATGAGTAGAAAATGCAAGGAGACATTGAAGAGAGCATACTCAAGTTCCACAGCTAAGATATTGAGATCAGAGGATGATAAGAGGACGAGTCACCGAGTTGGCTCAGCATCAGCACTGGTCATCAATGGCGAAAAGCTTGTGACTGCCCAAATTGGAAATTGCAAGGCTGTTGTGTGCAGAGATGGGATTGCTTATCACACAAACCCCACTCCTCAACAACACTTAGACAAATTACCCCATTGGACTCACAAACTCTTTCCTGGTATGTATGTGTGTGTGTGTGTATAAATGCACTGTTTCTAAATAATATCTAATCGTGCCTCATCAAACACTACTACAAAAAATTGTATTAGCAGCACGTGTTCAAAGCAAACACTTTCATTACGAATTAAAGAATTGGGAATGAATCAAATCTTCTAAAATAGGATTCAAACTTATGCCCAGTCAGTTAACAGGTGGCCGCAAGTGCTAGCTACTAAGGAACAATAGGAAGTTAGATCTCATAGAGTTCAATTCCTGTTTTCAACCCATGCCCAATATGAGCTTGAAGTTCCTTCATAACTCGCGAAACTTCTTCGTAGTGTCTCTGTTCCTTGACTCATTTCATAGGGAATCTAAATAGCACATGTACTGTAGTGTTTATTTTATCACATATAGCATGTGAATGTGAATCATCAGGCGCAAGTGGAAGGCAGTCTAGAAGATCAGAACTTGTGGTCAAAGCTGAAAGGATTGATTCTGATACTGAATTTTTGATCTTAGCCCCCAATGGCATATGGAACGTAAGTCGTCATGATGCTTGATATATAATTGAAACATTTGTTGGGAAAATGAGACCGATTTATCCCCAAAAAAATGTTTTTGATACATTTGATTTTGAAGATATTGGAATGATAATGACGATGAAAAATATTCTAATATTGTTGCATGTGTGCAGGTAATGAAGAGTCAAGAGGCAGTGAATCTCATAAGGCACATAGAAAATCCCAACGAAGCTGCTAAATGCTTGGCTAAAGAAGCTTTGAATAGAATGAGCAAAAGCAACATCTCTTGCATTATTATTCGATTCGACTAATTAAAAAATTGCCTACATTCTTTTAAAAGGTACAATGCTTTGTGATGTATATTGTGGCCACAATTTTCTTCACAAAAAGAAAAATAATATAGTGTAGTCAATGAAATTTTGTATTTTCAAATTAAGTGTTACGTCTTTTATATATGATTGTAATGATTGACTTTAAAAGTGTGTGTGTATTTTGCACGAAACATTCAATATTCATTCATAAAGCAAACCATACAACTGAGTCTTAAACGCTAGCAAAGGAAATAAAAAGAAACAATCCAAAACAAAGTTTTTTTTTTTTTAAAAATCGAATCAGCCATTATCATCTACAAAAGAAGCATCTTTCTACAGTTGACGACATTTGTTATGGTAGAGGTGGCGGTGACCACAATAATAGAGGAGGAGGAGGTAGTGGCGACGGTGGGGGGAGCGGTGATGACAATTGTCATGGTAGAGGTGGCGGTGATAGTGGAGGTGACATCGGCGATGACAGGGGTAGCAGTGGAGGAGGAGGAGAAAATGGTGGTGGCGGCGGCAGTGACGACAATGGTCATAGTAGAGGTGGCGGTAATGGCGGAGATGGTGACAATGGGGGGTGGCAGTGGAGGAGGAAGTGGTGGTGCAACAATAGCGGTGACGACAATTGTTATGGTAGAGGTGCCAGCAATGGTGGAGATGGCGGCGGCAGCAACGATGGGGCAGCGGTGGAGGATGAGGAGTTAGTTGTAGTGGCAATTGTGGTGTGGGGTGGTAGGATGAGGAGTTAGTTGTAGTGGCAATTGTGGTGTGGGGTGGTGCGTGGAATAAGACAAGTGAAATAATGACAAATGAAACTAAAAGGTTGATTGGACTTTTTCAACTATGCAATGAGGTGGTAATAAGTATTCATGAGGGGAGGTATGAATGTGAATTACTAATTTTTTGGTAACAATCATTGTCATGGTAAACTCTATTTTCATGCTAAAGAGTAACCAAACACTCTTATCTTGATAATATAATCATGATTACGATTACATACATATAATGGGGTTGAACAAAATGCGCTCTAAGTTAAACTCACCCAATCACACAATAAGAATAAATGAGAAGCTGATTCGCTTTGGGATTTACAAATAAAACAAATATCAATGACAATACATCTTCTCTTATTCAAGTTTTCCGATTGTAGGCAAGGCATCAGAAAATCAGCTTCCACATGAAATTTCTCACTTTGTAGGGCACTCTTAAATTCCATTCCTGCCTCCACATATCCTTGATAATTAGTGAGGAAGAATAAGAGACATTCATACCAGGCCACTACTCCACAGCACTTTTTGAGCCACCCTATATGCTTTCTTAATAGAATAACAACTCCTTCTGCCTCCAGTCCATATTCATCCATCATCCCAGTTAGAAGTAGCAAACCTTACACTTCTAATAGCCTCACACTCTTCAACCAAAAAATATTGTTCCACCAGAGCTAAATTCCAGTCACCTCCATCTCCAATATCAAACACTCTAAGATCGCACATGGAAGGAAATGGGCATAAAGAATTGATCCGAAACTTGTGTATTCATTTCACTCAAGGATCTTCCCAAGCCTTTGCTAATCTTCCATTACCAATGCTAACTAGAACATTTCCTTCCAAAACTCTCTTCCCTTCAACAATACTATGCCACAACCATGAAGCTCTTGGCCCTTTTTATTAGCATCTAGAAAATTCCCATTTGGAAAATACTTATTCTTTAATAAACTAACTCGCAAGTGGTTCGACTCTCTCAAAATTCTCCACCCATGTTTAACTAACAAGGCAAGATTAAAAGCTTCAAAATCTTTAAAACCCAAACCTCCTTGGGATTTATCATATTTTAATTTTTCCTTTGACAGCCATTGAATTTTCCTTTTATCATCTACTTCTTTCCACCAAAAGCTAGAAATTATGCTATCTAGTTTATTCAAAACTGTTTTAGGGAACAAAAAAGGACATAGGATAAATATGAATAGAGTTGGCCACAAAACTTATAAGTTGTAACATCCTAATTTTTATTTATACTGTTAGGATATGATTTATTAAGTAATTTGAAGTGTAAAGTAAATCAAACATATTATTTGAGATATATAAGCATAAAATTAAGAAAATAGTAAAATATGATTGACAATGATGAGTAGTATATCTATTAATAATGATTTGAATTTAATTGGGAATATTTTATGGTTAATAGAAATTTTCGTATAATTATTTGAGTATAAAGAAATTATCTTGAGTGGATTCAATTTTATGACAATAATCCCATGTGTAATTTTAGAGAATAATGGAGAGAAAATTTGATAAGGCTTGTTGGGGTTAAATAGGAGTATTTAACATATTTTCTCATCAAATATATTTTAATTATTTATATATTATAAAGGTTTTATTGGGAAAAAATATACAAATAGTTAATTATTTGGACTATTAGAGAATTTTGGATGATAGTGGTTAATTAAGAAATAGGGGTTAGAGATTCCTCAATGCCAAAATATGAATTTAAGAGTAAATAAAAAAAAAAGGAAAGAAAGAAAGAAAGAAGGAAAAAGAAAAAAATAATAAAAGAAATAGAATAGGAAAAAAAAAGAATATATTAATAATAAAAATAAAAAGTGGGGCCCACGTCATCTTTAATATATCCCCTTTCCCGTCTGGTTCCAGTGCTTCAATCCTCCATTAATAGATGATTGAGATACTTTTAAGCTTCATTTCTTTCTTATAAAATCACTAAACTATAATACCTATTTCTTAAATATTTTTCTTCTCTATGAGAGCTTTCCATTAGTACAAATTTCATTGGGAGTAAAGCAAGTTTGATGGTTAGGGCTTGAAACAAGTGTGGATTTTTAATAAATGGAAACCATATGATTGTTGAGGTAAATAAATACTTGCATTTAATCGGTTTACTTTGTTGAATAAGGTTAATTTTTGCACTTTAGGCTTGTTGTGATGAACCCTAAGTGAGGGAAGAGGGATTTTAGTTTTTATAGTAACTTGGTTGAAAAGTTGATAATTAGTTATGGGTAAATCAGAAATCCTTATTGAAGGTTGATTTTGTGGTTACATTATAAGTTTGGGTGGCTTTTCTATTTATAGAGGAATTATGACGAATTTTTGAGGTATTTTTAGAATTAGCAATCTGGACACTGTTTGGCTAACAAATTGTTTTAGTTAGAAACTTTAGGTAATAAGGATCTTGTAGTTAAATTTTCATAGTGATTGGACTTGATTTGAGTTACTCTTAAGTACTCGAAATTCTTACTCAGAAAAAGGGAATTTTGGAATAATAGTGAAATTTTAACTTATTGATTTTTTTGATAGCTTGTAAAAGTGATTTGGGATTAAATAAAAATGTTATGAAATGTTTAAAATTTTGGAATTCATTTGCCAAGCTTGAATTCGAAATTCTTATAAAAAGGAATAATTTGGTTAAGTAAAAGATAATTATGAATTTGAACATTTGATATTAGAATTGAGAAATTATAATTTAAGTTGAGCATCTGTAACTTAGTTAATGACTTAAATGAGTAAAATAAAGTGAAAGAATAGGGAGAATATCATTAGGATAGTAAACATATAAATGGTAGAGATATTAGGAATTTTCCTAAGGGATAGGTAAGTGAAGGTAAAGAGTCTAGTTACTAATTGTTAATCATGGCATTAGTTATCATCTTATTGATGAATATTCACATATATATCATGTAGACTCTCCTTAGTTGTGGTTGAGCATGGAGTTTCACAAGAGTGGTGGTAACTTGTTCTAGTTTTAGCGAGATGTAACCGCTTTTCAATTTATCTTGTATACTTGTTGAGGTAATTATAAGTGTATGTTGGTATTTTCAATTGATATAAGTATATATTATATTAGAACTGGTTGACACCTAAGAGGGAGATGGTTAAATTGGGTGTATGATAAAAAAATAAGAACCTTCAAAATCTTTTAGCATATTATAAAATCAATAAGTATTAAAGAAATAGATTATAAAACTATAGTTAGTTAATCAAATTACATATGCCAGAAATATAAGAGTTTTAAGGAAGAGAAGATGCAAACTGTGATTTATCCTAGTTCGGTCCAAACCACGATAACCTACGTCTAGTCCCCAGGTTCTTCCTGAGATTTCAATCCACTATCTTCTTGTTTATCCAGGTACAAAAAAAGCCTCTATAAACGCAAAAGTTTAGCTGGGCACTTGTGAAGCCTTTTACAAAACTCTTACGGAGTTACTCCCCCTTACACATTGTAAGGTTCACTCCCCCTTACGGAAAGTCTTACGAGTAGAGTAATCCCAAAGACCTTTCTCTCCTTCTTACTGTGCAAGTCTTACGAGCAGTAACGTTCTCTCCTGCTTAGAACCTTGTAAGTCTTACGAGTAGAGAGTCTTACTAAGAATTCTCTTTACAACTTCCCTATACAGAAATTCATTCCTCTCAAGGTCCTTCTACCTTGAGATCAACTCAGAAATATGTTTTGTAAAGATTTACATACTCTCTTACAGAGTAGATATGATGCTCACTAAGTACAATACAAATAATCTCACTCTCAATGATAAATGATATATAAAATAGAGAAGGATAGAGAGTGGTTGGACTGAAGAGGATGACTCATGATATAAGCCTGTTTGCGTTGTTGTGTTCTCATGTCACTCCACTCTTCCTTGAATACTTCCATATTTATAGTTCAGTTGTGGAAGACGGTCATTGTAAGCATTTGTCTATTAGAGCCTGTTGAGGCTTTTAAAATATGACCGTTGAACTAGTCGTTGGAAGTTTCTGACCAAAATGTCATTTTTCCAATTTGTGTGTTAATCCTTATATGATCACTTGAAAATGTTAATCACTAGCATAATGAAGTGTTAGAGTTATTAGAAGCAAGGACAATAAGTTACACAATCATTCCAATTATTTTCAGAAGTTTACTGTGTTTTTTGGGAAGTGTGATACCTTATTTTCAATAGCCTCATATAAGTACAAAAGAGTAGCGAAATCAATTGTGGAATTAGGATCTACCCAACATTTAATAACGTTCATAAATCCTCATTCACAACTCAGGATTTGAATTTAAGGCTGAGAGGGTTTTTTAAAGGATAGAATACTTTAAACACATTTCCACAAGATTCACTACGCCATTAATACCTCATCGGCTGTTAGTTTCAATAAATTAGAGTATGCGAGCGTTTTACTTTAAATAAACTAATAGCTCTTCTCTGCTAAACTTCATTCATACATTCATACATACACATATACATCAAACATATAATCACAAATACTAGTACAACCATTACACCAATACAGAAGATAGGGTCTTGCACTTTAATCTTCACTCATCTTCATATCTCCTCCTTGCATATTTCCATGCATTCTTCACATGTCTAAATGGTTGGTTGGGAGGAGTGAGATTCAAGAGAATCTCAGTAGTAAACAATACCACTATGCATGTAAGATATATATGAATGCATGACATGCTTGCTTATACTACTTCATGCCAACATAATGATATGATACATGCTTGATGTTATGACATACACATGGCCATTGTGCAAATATAACAGAGCTTCAATCAATCAAATATGCTCAACATAAATAGGCAAAAGCAGTCACATAATCAATTTAAAAACATACATATCACATACATGCAGGTAAGGTAAGTTCACTACCTGGTGGACCATAGTCATTCCTTTTGTTTTCTCATCTTTCAACCATTGGAGCTTCTTAGAAATTCTTCCATTCCTCTTCTTTCTTGACTTCTCCATGGCCCTAGATACCCAATCACATCTTTAGAGTCATGATTGTGGGTCATTAGAAGTGTATATTAAGGTTCAATAAGCTAGGGAGGGCTAAACAGGTCAATTTCCTTAAAAAATATGAAATCCTGAAATTTGGGGGTGTTGGCCGCGGCAAAAAATGGCTGGCCGTAGCCAAAAACCAGACATAAACATTTTCGCTGCGGCAAAAAACTCAGAATTTCATTATTCTGATTCTTGGCCAAACTTGTAAAAATCATAACTAAATCCACAAAATTTCAAATTGAGTGGTTAAAAGCTCTAATTAACCCTATTTAAGTATAATTTAAGGGAAAATATGGTCACAATCTAAATGAACTCAAATAATCACATACATCCATTCAATTGGACATTGCTCCAGAATTGCCCAATTTCACGTGACCAGAATTTGAAAAATCATAACTCCTAGCATACTTGTCCAAATCCTTCATATTACCAATCATTTTAAAGATATACATGTCTAATTTAATCCTACAAAATTTCATAGTTTTTGGACAAGTTTTACACCTTCAAACATCACGCACAACACTGACTTCCACACAGGGCAGATTTAAGCAACATGCACACCCTTTATTCATAATTCTCCAAATTCATATACAAGCATCCAAAAATCATGAACACTTGTATACCTACACAATTTTGCCTCTTAAAGCTAATGGAAGTATCAAAATCATCAAATTCCAAGTACATCACCACATCACACAAAGAATCCAACTTCAAATATGCTCATTCAAACAACAAATCAATCGGTTAAAAAGGAAGCTTATGCTTACCTCTACTCGTTTTCGTAGATGATTCAAAATTCCGGAAACACTCTAGCTGGTGAGATGGCACCAACCACCTCCAAATGAAAATACAAAACCAAATGAAGCTCATGATAACTAGAAGAAGATTTGTAAAGGGCATTTTGAGAGAAGACGTCGATTCGGCAGTGTTAAGGCGGCTCAAAGTTTCTCTCTCCTCTCTTCTCCATTTTTGTTTAGCTGACTCTCTCTCTCTTTCTGGCTGATTCAAGCAGGAAAATGAGGAAGAATATGATGAATAATTGTTAAATACAATTAACCAATCACTTGCCACGTGTCACCACTCCATTGGTTCAAAAATCCCATTTTCGCACAATATGCTAAACCTGGCAGAATTTTCATCAAACTTTGAAAATTCATATCTAATTGTGTAGATATCCAATTTAGGTAGTTATAAAGGATATGCTACCCTAATTGAGTCTAGTTTTAATTAAAAATATAAAATTTACCCAATTGAAAGCCCAAAATTCTCAGAATTTTAATCTTTGGACACTGTCCTAGAAAATAGTTAATTTTACTGGGCTAACTTCAGAAATTCATTTCTCTTTATGTACAGCTCCAAATGACTTATATAACCTATCAAATTAAAGCTTGATAAGTTTATTTCACTCTATGAAGTTTAATAATTTTTCAACATCATTTACTTATTGAAAAATGTCACACAATCACCACTGCCACACCAGGAATTTCACCGGTAGTAACACTACTCTGTGTTCCACTTTATTATATTGTGTGTGACTTCTAATTGCTTTGTTTTGTCACTCCCAAGCTCTTTAATTCACCATAATATTTTCTTTAATATCCAAGAATATAAAGGAATTTTTGAGAAATAATACCATATCCCACTAGGACATTTGATAAATTGGGGTCTAGCAGTCCCCTTAATATAGGCTTAATCTCAAGCCTCTTGTCTTAAAATTTGGGATATTACAGGAAGTATCACTCAAGTGCTCCAAAGAATCACTCGAGTGATCTGCTCCAACTCTCAGATTGCGAGTCACTCACAAAATCCTGTAAGTGATGCTGAATCACTCGAGTAGCAAAAACCATCACTCGAGTGATCTGCTTCCAACTCTCTGGGACTTATTATTTCCAGTAACGATGTTCTCTATGTGTGTCATATTTGGAGATGCAATCCGAAAGTTTAATAACCTGTTTCATTCTTGAAATATATGTTAATTGATGTTTAAGTATAGTAACAAGTGTAAACATAATGATTATACAACGTTTAAGCATATTTGGATAGATCTATGAAATTCACTTTGCTTCAGTTACTGTCCTACTCGATTTTTTCCTTTGGAACTCGAGTTCTTAGTATAGTATGCATTTCTCCAGGTTGTCTTTACCAGGAACTCGCGAGAGTTCATTTTCATACTCGAGTGCACAAGTGTCTAGAACTCGAGTTCTTCCTATAAATTCGAGTTCTTCCTATACTTTAACTTTTCAAGATAAGTCTCTGGAGGTGCTTTTGTGATATTTATCAAATCACTCGAGTTCACGGTGAAGTAACTAGAAGTGATTAGCAATCACTCGAGTGCAGTAAGGATTCACTAGAAGTGATTTGTCAAAATCAGCATATCACTCGAGTGCCCTTGGTCTCAATTGGAAGTGATCTGAGAAAAGTGACATTCATTGGAAGTGAACTGGCCTTACATTGGAAGTGAACTGATAGAAACAACATATCACTCGACTGAGCAGGAATTCACTGGGAGTAATCTGTATTTTCTGCCAATCACTCGAGTGATTTTAAGGATTACTCGAGTGATTTGCTTCTAAAGCCATATCACTCGAGTGATCTGCTTCCAAAGCCATATCACTCGAGTGATCTTTACTGATCACTCTTGTGATGTACTACATCACTCGAGTGATCTGTGTTCAAATCACTTTCTCACTTTACTGGAGTGCATATTGATTGGATTTAAATAAGAATACATACAATATCACTTTAGGCAATGTTTTTTATTATCAAAATATAAAATCTAACATATTATAGTATTTTACATATGAAAAATGTGTATGTGTATGTGAAATGTATGTTTATGAGTAAACTTTTTAGTTAAGTGGGCTTAAATTGTTTATCTTGTAATTCTAATTTTGATGATGCACATCATTAAATGTTGAATATGAGAATAAATTATTGATGTTGAAATTGTGATGTTTAATTGTTGGATTACATATTGAGTTATGTTGGATTGTATGGAGTTATGGTTGTGGGAGGTTTGATGCTATTATGCCATGTGGTATAGTCGCCACTTGGCGCTCAATAGTTGGCTTTAACATTCTTAGGACTCTTGGTATCACCTTTCTTTCGCTAGGTAAGGGTCAGCTCCAGGGACATGTGACCCCTTTCCATGTTCCAAGGAAAGGGAACCCATGGTCCGATGTGAGCTCTGTATCTTTTGCCTAGGCAACACCTCACTATTAGAGAGCTTGGTACAGTCTTGTCACAAAGATGAATCCTGTTACGTATTGTAGCCTTTGGGTTTTGTCAGTAGTTATAAGGAGGTTATAAGGATGATTGAGGAAGTCTTATGCATACTTAATTACTCCTTGAACTACTATTGTTTGTGGAAAAATGTTTATACTTTATATTATATGATTTTATATTTAGCCCGCATAACTATCTTATAATAATTGGAATTGTGGTTACTGGGTTCATGTGACTCACACTATATTTGATTATTATTGTTTAGGCAAGGTTCCTAATGGGATACGTTCAAGGAAGGTACTTGAGGTTTAGGTTGACAATTATGCCTTGTAAATCATCCTTTATTTGTTAATTATGTGCTGACTTTCTATATTGCCACCTAAGGCTTATTCATACTTTGATGTAAACTATGAAACAATTTTCAAACTTGCATGATTGTTTACTTTTCTACACTCTGGCAGAGTATTGATGGAAGAGGTTTGAGATTATGGATATTAAATTGTGATTCATATTGTGGATCCACTTTTGTGAAGTTTTGAGAGTATTATGGTTTTATGTGAAATGAGAATATCCAGGAATATTATGAATTGTCATTATATTTGTAAAAAATGATAAACCTATGAGTAAATTGTGTTATCGGGCTTCAATTGCCCAAAGCCCAATTATCATAGTACTGATTGTTATGTGATTTTGAATCAGATATTCAATACTTTTTAACCATGATAAATTAACGTCTTTCTTTTTCTTCCATTGTTATCCTTAAAATGTTTTAGTCAAATTATTTCTACTATGGCAGTCCTTTATAATTGGATTCTACCTTTTCTATCATAGTAGTGCTCAATGTTAATAATAAGTTATTTGAAATAGTAAATTATACGGTAAATATGAAGGTTGTTACAAATATACCTCTCTTCCAGCAGCTGTGAGAAAATTTCTTTACCACCCTAGCATCCTCTTCATTTTATCAATCACAAAATTCATTGCTTGAACTTTTAATCTCTCCCAAGTTATTGGCAATCTAATATAATTACCAGAGACATCCACTAAAGGTATTTGAAAAAGTTGACCAATCTCTCAATCTAAATTCATCATCTGGAACTTACAACCCTACTTTGTGACTACTGGTATAACTCAGTCTGTTATTTCTCAGTTCATCCAAATTATCAGATAGGATAGATCTAGGTCTTAATGACTTTGTTGGTGTATGTGATTAAGGCTTTCTAGTCTTATTCATATAAGACACCACACAGTCATTGGGATCTGGATACATCCACCCTCAACTTGGTATCAGAGCCATATGGATTTCATGAGACGGTGCCATCATATTATGAACAAAGGTAATTAGGAAGAGTATTTGAAAATATGAGTGAAGCCTCTAGTTCTGTAAACCCTCTTTCTACTACTCTCATTTCTTCTTTTGTTCCCAGAAATCTTCCTTCCTTTGTAAAAAAGAACCTTAGCCAGAAAAATAGAAAACCTTGTAGAAGTAAACCACCTTCCTGAAGATGCTCAGATAAATGAAACAGATCTACCTCTTCTTAGCCCCTATAGTGTTTACTTACCATAGGTCCAACCGTCTTACTAGAAATATCAGGACCCTTCTGGCTGTTCGAAGACCTCATGTCAAAGAAGTAGTCCAGACTACTCGTCTAGATTAGTGTTCCCTCCCTGCAACTACTGAAGAATAGTATTCTACCATAGAGATACCGCAGCCTTTGATTAATCAATGGAGATATGACGGATATACTCATCTTCACTTCGAAGCATTCCGAATGATCCTTACTCTCCATAGAAGAAAAGGCATCCCAGCCACTGCTCGAGTTGCTCTTGTTGACTCTACTTACAAGCAGTACTCTAATGCTCTTATTGGTACCATCCTTACCACTTTGAGTAAAAAAAAAAGAGTTTTTGAAGCTGGTTAGCACGTGTTACAGAAATAAAGACACAAATGTCGTGCCTTTAAGCATATCTTTGAAGTATTTGTGTTGTTCACAGAGCTTGTCAACAGTGGCAAGAGCTAATTAGTAAATTTATCTGATAGAGATTTGTGAAATATCTCTTCGGAGAGCGTTAATACTCCTGTGTAGCTCCGGTTGACTTTCATCAGGAAGGGATGATATGAAGGTGTGACAAAGATTGACATCATTACTTCTATTCAATAGATAATATTTGTCAATCATCCTTTGATAGTGCTTTTGCAAATTTTTTTTATCAAGAGAGTAGCATTTCATCTCAAAGAATTCTTGCTTTTCTCTTTTTTCAATTATGTTGAAATCTCCAATGAACTCTTTATGGATGGTGCCAAGGAGGAGACCAACATTCTGAACTTGGACTGCTTACAGTTTCTCATATTCGCTAAGGTGCTGAAACCAGTCCCTTAGAGTTCCAGTGAATCTTGAAACAAATTCTTGAAGAACTTGTTGAATAGTTACTCGCTATCCAATTAATTGTAAATCAATCCATGCTCCAAATTCATGGAGTTTATCCCTCCATTTATGTTGTGGAATATCATCAAAAGTAAATCGAGGGCCAGTAGTTGGCTTGTAAGTAGAATCATGTTGCTGAGGAGGATCAGGAGGATGTTCTACATAAGATTCTCCAAATTTCTTCATCCTCTTCATTTTGTCGAACCATAGCAATTCTAGAGATATCAGCTAGATTTTCTTTTGAATCATCATAAGTAGAAACAGAAATAGAAGAATCATATGATTAAGAACTAGACGAATTTGAGTCCTGGAGTAGTTTAAAGGGATTATAAAGAATGGCCATGGTGGAATCATAAGGGTTTGTAGTTTGTGGCGGTAATGGTTGAATGGTAGGCTGAGAGGCTTGTGATGGTTGAAGAATTTGGACCTCAACTTGCTTTTGTTTTTGTTTTTCAGGAGAAGTGGCTGGCTGTGAGGTAATTTGAGAGACAACATATTCATTTATTTTGATACCTTTTTGAACAGGCCTCTTTGTTCCTGAAAAAGTTCCTGTTTCATATGTTGAATAAGAAGGCCAATGGGAGGCACGTCTTTGTGGTATTCTGAAAGAAGGTCTAGATATAGGTTTAGGTTGGGGTGGCGGTTTAATCTATTGAAAAAGGGTAATTCATCTGAAATAATTTGCTATAATAAACTACTTCTGGATATAGACTGTAGGTGATGATAGAAAAATGGGAGGTGGAATGGATGGGTATGAGGGATTGGACTCATATATGACCTGTGATTGCTTTCTAGCTATGTCTAGTTCTATTCTCTGCAAATATTTCTGTATGGATGACAATTTTCTTTCCTTTTGCTGGAATTCTGGTCCCACATATCCTGTGGCGATAAATCTTCTTAAATCTGCATCCAGTTTCTAGGCTTGTTCTATTTGAAAAGCATAAAGTCTTCAGACTTCTTCAGACATCTGTCCAACTTGAAAAGTTAAGCCATCTATCTTGATTGCTAAAGAGTTAAGCTTTGAATCAATTCTAGTTAGAGTTGTATTTTGACAAACAACATTTTGGGTATGTCAATTCAGTACTTCGTCAGCTACAGAAGCTGGTCTGAAATGTCCTTGAGAATCAATTGAGTTTGGAGTAATAAAAGGTCAAGAGGAGACTTTAGTACTTTCATCCGTTATTCTCTCAAGTGGAGGAAATTCTTGGTTATAGGGATTTCTAATCATCCCTATGCATGGAATTAGTTGAGCAGCTCTTGGAGGAATAACTGGAATGATAGGTTCTCGTTCTGGAAAAAACTTCTTGACAAGGTTAGAATGTCCTGCCTCTATCATCAATTCAACAAGAGACATATCTTTAGAAGATCTTTCAGGAGGAGGAAGAGGAGGTTTCCATCCTCTTTTCTTAACAAGCTGCTTTGGGCCATGATCGTCATCATCCTCATGGTTGTGGTAGTTCTTGTGGTGACAAGAAGATCCCATAAAGAATTTGTTCTTTTTGGCTTGCTTGATCACATATTTGTATGGGTAAATTCCTTATTCATCATCATCGGACTCTTCCTACCATTCTAGAGTGTCATACTCACAATTAGAATCACACATGCCTGAGCCAGGTATATCCTATAAGAAATGACTATTTAGGTGAGAGACATAGCAAGGTTGTACATGTTGGTTTACCCAAGCTATAAGAGGGTCTTTTCTGGCTGGTGTATAGGCTGGTAAAAGGGTGAGAATTTTGCCAGGAGGAGTATCTGGTCCTTATTAGCTAGGTCTAGTAAAGGTGGTTTTAACAGTTCCATCAGAGAGTCTTTGAATTATTGGGGGTGCAGTTGTATGGACATCAGGTTGAATCCCATGAAAATTCTTTTCATAGTTGTTAATCCACTCAAGGGGCATTATCTAAGAAAGTTCTTCTCTAGGAATTTGTCTGGAGATCTGGATGATAGAGGTATCATCAGCTCTGTTGGATATGGAAAATAGAGTATCTCTGGTAGAGTTTGAAAGGTGCAGGTCAATGGAATGATTCTGGAGTCTATAAATACTTGGTGATGTAAGGTAGCCATAATTGCTTTAGGATCCTATTTAGCTCCAACATCTGGATCTGTACTTTGATTCTATTGGTGAGAGTAGGATTATTCAAGTTAATATTGAAATCTGGCTAAAGAGTGAGAATAATGCTCCCATTACTCAAAGTGGTAAGGATGGTACCAATAAGAGCATTAGAGTATTACTTGTAAGTAGAGTCAATAAGAGCAACTTGAGCAGTGGCTGGGATGCCTTTTCTTCCATGGAGAGTAAGGATCAGTCAGATTGCTCCGAAGTGGAGATGAGTATATCCTTTAAATCTCCATTGATTAATCAAAGGCTGCGGTATCTCTATGGTAGAATACTGTTCTTCAGTAGTTGCAGGGAGGAAACACTAATCTAGATGAGTAGTCTGGACTACTTCTTTGACATGAGGTCTTCGAACAGCCAGAAGGGTCCTTATATTTCTAGTAAGATGGTTGGACCTATGGTAAGTAAACACTATAGGGGCTAAGAAGAGGTAGATCTGTTTCATTTATTTAAGCATCTTCAGGAAGGTGGTTTACTTCTACAAGGTTTTCTATTTTTTTTGGCTAAGGTTCTTTTTACAAAGAAGGAAGATTTCTGGGAACAAAAGAAGAAACAAGAGTAGTAGAAAGAGGGTTTGCAGAACTAGAGGCTTCACTCATATTTTCAAATACTCTTCCTAATCACATTCGTTCATAATATGATGGCACCGTCTCATGAAATCCATATGGCTCTGATATCAAGTTGAGGGTGGATGTATCCGAATCCCTATGACTGTATGGTGTCTTATATGAATAAGACTAGAAAGCCTTAATCACATACACCAACAAAGTCATTAGGACCTAGATCTATCCTATCTGATAATTTGGATGAACTGAGAAATAACAGACTGAGCTATACAAGTAGTACGTTGACCTTGAAATAAGATTCTTGTCCAAGTAAGTTTGACCTCTCTCATCTCATTCTAGCTCAAGGACGCTTTAGGACATCGAATCCTTTTAGTTTCACTCATAAATTGGTCAAATCAGTTAATTGTTTCTCAGTACTCTCATTAATAGATCACGGTTAGATTCTTTCTGATGCACAGGTTCCTCTGAAAGAGGCAAGTGCAGAGCATACTTGAATCTTCATAGAGACGGAGGCACCATACTAAGAACTCAAATTTTTAGAAGAGAAAAGAGAAATTTAAAAGGAAGTCATTTGAAAAACACTCTTATATTCATTGAAGAGATTACAATTTTCGATGCCTTTCAAGTGAGGAGAAGCATCGTTTATATAGATGAACTTCCTAAGAAAACAACAAAACATCCTAATTAATCTTATAGACGCGTGGGTGCATGACTCACCGGACAATATAGTACAAACTCATAAAAAGGTGCATGATTCATCAGACAATATAGTACAGACCCATAAAGAGGTGCATGACTCATCAGACAATATAGTATAGACTCATAGAGAAACAACACGCCCTTAATTATTACAGACGCATAGGGGTGATGCCTCATCTATCAGATTCATAAAAGCTTTGACTGAGCATTCACCTAGTTTAAAACATGCTGCCGACACTCATATTTCTGCCATTCTTATTTCTGCCACTAACATTTATGTCTTTATCTCTGTTACACGTGCTAACCAGCTTCAAAAACTCTTTTTTAAAGTTATTACTTCACTATTAGTTCATGGTCATCATCAGGTGACAGGTTGTCATTATCTGTGTCATAAAGCAAGTTACGAGCATAGTGAAGAGAGTTTGAGTAAGTCCGAGAGGTTTCTGGAAGATCTTGGTCTTGGGCTTCTTGGGTCGGATCCTATGTGCAGTAAGGAGGATAACCTTAAAAAGAAATGGGCAGGGAAAATAGAGAGGCTTAAGCTGAGGTTCCTGGTGTTGATAGACTCAATTAGGTAAAATCTTCATTGGGGGTATTGTAAGTCTTGAAAAACCGGATATGTGGGAACTGGTTGAGATGGCTTAGAGGAGTACATATAACAAGAAACATAATGAGGCTGTGGAGCGTACAAATCCTTATAACCAAAACCTTCAGAGGGAATGGGTTTAAGGAGTTTGCATTCTTTTGTTGCCTGTTGATTATGTTCAGATAGATGATCACCTATTTGTTGAAGTTCCTTGGCATCTTGTTTGACCCAGTCGAATAGAGAATTCTAGGGGTTGGCATAGTTGTTGAAGTAAATGTCTCCATCAAGAATGAAAGAATAAGACCTGTTAAGAAAGAAAACACAAGAAAACCTTTTTTGTTTCTTTTTTGCAATTTTCCAAAGGTCATATTCATCTATTTTATTATACAAGATTCCTCTCCAGTAGGGTAGAGGGGCAAAAAGCTGAAGGAGCTAGTGGAGGTTAGAATTTTCATCTTTTTTTGTTACAAAGGTAATGATAAATAGGTAAGGGTGCAAGAGCTATGGCACTAGTATGGAGAATGGTAAGTGTGTAATATCCCAAATTTTGGGACAAAAAGCTTGAGATTAAACCTGGATCAAGTGGACTGCTAAGCCCCGGTTTAGCAAATGTTCCTACGAGGCATGTTTAAATTCCCCAAAAATTCCTTTATATCCTTGATATTAAAAGGAATTATATTGGTGAGCTAAAGAGCTCAGGAAATAACAAAATGAAGTGATTGAAAGTCACAAAAAATATAGTGAAGTGGAACACAAAGTAATTTTGCTACTAGTGAAATTCTCGGTATGACAGTAATGATTGTGTGACATGTTTCGATGAGTAAATGATAGTGAACAATTATGAAACTTTCCAGACTAAAAGTATATTATCAAGATTTAATTTCATAGTCATATAAGTCATTTGGAGCTGTATACAAAGAGAAATGAATTTTTGAAGTTAGCCCAACAAAATTAACTATTTTCTGGGGCAGCATCCAAAGATTAAAATTATTGGAAGAGTGAGCTTTCAATTGGCCAAATATTATATTTTTCCTTAAAAATAGACTCGATAAGGGTCGCATAGCCTTTAGAACCACCCCAATTGAATATCTACAAAATTAGATATGAATTTTCAAAGTTTAATGAAAATTCTGTCAGTTTTGCAATTAAGTGCGAAAATTCAATTTCTGGGCCAATGAGATGTGACACGTGGAAAACCAATTTGACCACCCATTTAATGAATAATTCCTCATATTCTTCCTGAGATTTCAGCGTGAATTAGATCAGAAGAGAGAGAAAGAAAACTGAACAAAAATGGAAGGAGAAGAGAGAGAAAGTTCTAGTCTCTGAAACACTGCCAAATCGGCGTTTACTCTCAAAGTGCCTTTTCACGAAACTTCTTCTAATCATCGCGAGCTTCATTTCTACGGTTTTGGATTCTCATTTAGAGGTGGTTGGCTTCGTCTCACCGGTCGGAGTGTTTCCAGAATTCTGAATTGTTTGCGGAAATGGGTAGAGGGCTATAGAGAAGTTAAGAAAGAAGAGGCATGGAATAATTTCCACGGAGGAAGAGGCATAGATGAATTTCTAAGAAGCTCCAAAGGTAAGAGGAAGAGGAAACCAAGGAAGGACTATGGTCCACCAGGTAGTGAAC
Source organism: Albizia julibrissin (assembly GCA_037074505.1). Classification (NCBI taxonomy): domain Eukaryota; kingdom Viridiplantae; phylum Streptophyta; class Magnoliopsida; order Fabales; family Fabaceae; genus Albizia; species Albizia julibrissin. The sequence continues at coordinate 13,906,114 of CM073489.1, read as the reverse complement.
TTACTTTTTATGCATGTATGTGATATGTATGTCTTGCATTGATTATGTGACTGCTTTGCTTATTTATGTGGAACATGTATGATTGGTTGAAGCTCTGTTATATTTGTGCAATGGCCATATGTATGTCATAACATCGAGCATACAACATGTCATTATGTTGGCATGAAATAGTGTAGGAAAGCATGTCATGCATTCATATATATCTTGCATGCATAGCGGTAGTGTTTACTACTGAGATTCTCTCAAATCCCACTCCTCCCAACCAACCATTTTAGACAGGTGAAGGATGCATGGAAAGATGCACAGAGGAGATATGAAGGTGAAGTGAAGATCGTAGAATAAATCACTACTTTTGTATTTGATGTAAATGTTTTGGTAGTATTTATGTGATTATACATTTGATGTAAATGTATATGAATGTATGAACGGATCAGCAGAGAACCGCTCTAGTTTAACTAAAGGAGAATAGCTCTTAGTTTATTTAAAGTAAAACGCTCACATACTCTGATTGTAATGAAACTAAGAGGCGGTGATATATTAGTGACGTAGTGAATATTGTGGAAATGTGTTTAAAGTATTCTACCATTCGGAAAACCCTCTTAGCCTTAGGTTCAAATCCTGAGTTGAGAGTGGGGATTTATGAATGTTTTGTAATGTTGGGTAGTTTGGAGTTAAATCCTGATTCCACAATCGATTTCACTACTCATTTATGCTCAGTTAGAGCATTGGAAAGTAGGGTGTCACAAAGGGACCATATATACCAGAGCATCTCTTCAAGGATAGGGCCTTGAATAAAGGGTAAAGTGGCATAGGGAGTATCTATACTGAAATGTTGAATCATGAGGTTTTGGGTATGATAGAAAACATCAAAACCTAAAAGGATATCCTTTCCTGGAAGATCACTTCTTAACGCTTTAATTTTTAAAGTACATCCTGGGAAGAATTTAATACCAATCTTTCTTCTGGAGATAAGATCAATTTTGAAAAATTTTCCATCAGCAGTGAAGAAATATTAGTCATGAGGCACCCATTCTTCTCGGAATGCCATGATCCTCATCTTTTAGTCAAAATGATATTTTTATGTTTAGGGAAAAAGATAAATAAATACCATTTGAAATTTCAAATTCTAAAAAGATAACACAAAATTCAAAAATTCCAAATCAATAGTTAAGGTGAAACACACTATTACATAATTGTAAATATATGGGGCTCAATACTTTATAGTTAAAGAGAAACACACTACTACTACAAAAAAAATGTATATTTGTGTCGCTTATTATTCTAATTTTGTAGCACTTTTAAAACACTACATAAACTACCGCTACAAAAAGAAACTGTAGCACTTTCTAAAGTGCTACATAATTTATTTTTTATTTTTTTGGAAAAAAAATGACTTGCTGTAGCACTTTCCTAGAATATATTGTAAAGAACTACATAATGTATTTTTATCTTTTTAACAATTTTCTCAAGAAAATGCTACATGATATTTTTTTAATTTTTAATTTTTTAAAAAAGTACTTTAAAAATGTTAATTTTTTTTGAAAAAACTCTTAATTGTAGCATTATTATGAGTTGCTTTAATTTTTTTCTAAGAAAATTAATTTTATAAGAAAATTATTTTTTATAAAAAAAAGAAAATAGGCACATGTTAAAATGTATTTATTTTTTTAAAAAATAAATAAAAATACCTCGGAGTTGGATTTTTTAGGGGTTCAATATTAATTAAATAAGGAAAATATCATAAAATTATTATAAAATCATAAATATTTGATTCAAATAAAGATAAAAAAATCCTTGTAAAATCATAAAGGTTTTGATTTATATAGGCACATGTTAAATTAGCGCAAGATATGAATATACAAAAGTAAAATCTTATTCTATTTAAATATTGAAATATTAAAAAAGTAATAAGAAAATTATTTTTAATAATTTATTATTATTTTAAACAAAAAGGAATAATTTTACTTCAATATTTTGAAAAAATATTTATTTTTTAAAAAAACTTTGAAGATTATTATACCCCACGTATTAAATTACCTCAATATTTTTTTTAAATAGAAATTTAAAAGTCCATAAAGTAATATTATTTATGATAAAAAAATATAATAAATTTTATATATGTCATCAAAAATATTTTTTATGATGCCAAATGATATTTATATAAATATTTTATTTTATATTTTAGTCTTTTAAATACAATACATCCTGAGAAAGTGTTACAAGATACAATTATTTTTTTTTAAAAAATAATTATATTCCATAGCGCTTTCTTAAGAAAGTGGTACAACTATTTAACATTTTCAAAGAATGAAAAATTATATAGAAGATATAACCCTTTCTTAAGAAAGCGCTACAGAAGACTATTATCTTCCGAAGCGCTTTCTTATAGTTGTTTAATATTTTTTTAAAAATAAAAAATATATAGAATGTGTAGCACTTTCTTAAAAAAGTGCCACAAACCTACGCTACGAATGCCTCTTTTTGTAGTAGTGAAAATTATGAATATTTAATGCTTAATACTTTACAATTACTTAGAAGCATAATCAAATATGGTGAGGTAGAATCTGTGCAAACTGATACTTGATAGTTCTTAACTAAACCTTCAAGGATGTATCAAAAATATTTGATGGTTAACTATGATAACAGTTAAATAGTGATTTCATATTTTACTTAAAAAAATATAATACTTGATGGTTGTTGAACTAACCTTAAAGTAAAAGATGATAATACTTGATGGTTACTTAGAAATAAATGTCAAGTAAAACTTTCAAATGATTTGTTTTCCTACTTTCATAATCTCACCCTCGTTCGGCATGATGACCTAAAACCACACTGCTCTATAACAACTTCCAACTTGCAATGATGGTTAGCAGCTATCACTTCTACTGTATATCCTAAATTTTGGGCCTAGAGACTTGAGAATAAGCCTATATCCGGAAGACGACTAAACCTAGTTTGGGAAGAGTCCCAAGAATTTTGAGAGATAGAAAGACTCACGGGGACTAGGTGATTCAGCCCTACCGGGCAGCGGGCCCAGTATGCATAAACAGTAGGATCAAAGTGTCGGTGTAGATGTGTACAGGACACATATATGGTGCCATTGGGTTTTTAGAAAGGTGCCACCCAGTTATGCCAAGAGGTAAGGGACCGATTAATTAAGCAAAATAGGCTAGTATAGGTATGCATATGACATTTTCAGGGTCAACATGTGTACCTTACGTTTTTAGAGTAGACGCCAGTATATGGTGCCATACGATCTGGTGTCATTTGGCGGGCCTTGATATATGTGTCGCACTCCCGAGCAAAACTAGAGTAGAATCCTGAGTAGACACTGATAAAGTAACTTTATTAAAGTAGTTTTAATAAAGTAAACAATGATGACTCATGATGGCACAATTTTTGTGTTTGCTTCTTAAGAAAGTGACATATGTCCTATATGTTAGCTCCTACATCACAATATTTTGATGATAACAAAACTTCAAGACTATAGAGAAAGAATTCAATGTGGTAAATAAGTTACAAATCCTATAGAAAAAGCTAAGTGATGAAACATGAAGTAAATTGATTTATGGCTTACGTAAATCAATTTACTTGTGACAACATGAACCTCTAAGATATGAAGTAAATCGATTTATTGTTGTATAAATCAATTTACCACAACAGATAGAAAATCCAAAGTCTCAAGAATAAGGTAAATTGATTTACAAGGTATGTAAATCGATTTACAAGAAGTGGCCAAGAAGCACTCAATCTCACTATAAAAGGTAAATCGATTTACAGGGTATGTAAATCGATTTGCAGGAGATGGTAGAAAGCAAGCTTAGTCCCTAGAAGTAGAGTAAATCAATTTGTGTGGTATGTAAATCAATTTATAGGAAATGGCAGAGACCAAGCTTAGTCCCTGGAAGTAAAGTAAATCGATTTACAGGAAATGGCAGAGAACAAGCTTAGTCTCGTGAAGTGAAGTAAATCGATTTGCAATTGTTGTAAATTGATTTACAAAAAGACGCAGAAAGTAGTCAGAAAATTAGATGTGAAGTAAATTGATTAATGAAGGTTATAAATCGATTTACTGACTAGCAATGGACTAAAACTTTTCAAAACTTAAGTATATCGATTTGTTATTGCCAAAATCAATTTATGCAAAGTGAGACAAATCTTGAAAGATTGATAAATCGAATTAAGGTCTAGTCAAATCGATTTATGTCATTGTGACAACAATGATAAATCAATTTACTAAGAACAAAATCAATTTACCACTTGTCTCTGTTTTATGACCGTTACAAGGATTTTTCCAAAAACTAATTTATGTTATTTGTGATTATTAAACCTTATCTAATTTGATTATATTTGTCTAACAACTATTATGAAGCATAAATCAGGTGCCATATCAAAGCAAAAAGCAGAGAAAATCAAAAGGCAAAAAGCCCACCAACAAAAGGAGAAAAATGTGCGATTATGTTCAGAATTTACAACGACTATGAAAAGGAGAAATCCCGCCAACAAAAGGAGAAACACTGATGATTGTGATCAAAGCTTCCAACGACTCTTTAATAGATATATTTTGGGAATCATGAAAGCTTCCAATGGTCATCAATCTAGTTACTAGAAAAGAGCAAGTGATCAACAACAACATTTTATCTTGAGCTTTTAATATGCATTTTTTATACAAGTGTTGCATCATTGTATAAAATTTAGTGTTTATTTATCTACTCTATACGAGAGAGAGATTGATTCAATTACTCTAGCAGTGAGCAACTCAAGATAGTGGGATCTTAAGTGGGTGTTTTTATTACAACGTGTAAGGGGAAGTGGGTGTCCTAGAAGGAACCTTGCTTACAGTTGTAAAGGGTGCCAAAAACATGATTCAATCTTGGAAGATAGTGAAACACTCAGAAGGACTTTGGGGACTGGATGTAGGTCAAGAGATTAGACCGAACCAATATAAAACTCTCATGTGCATCTTGGTGATATCTTTCTGAACTCTTACTCTTTACTTATTCAAATTTTAGTTTATAAGCTTAAAATTTTTATTCTCACCCAATTCACCCCGTCTTGGGGTGATATGTGGACCTAACACTATAATCATTCATGTGCTTTATACTTTATGTGTTGGATTCACAAGAGAGTGACACTTATCCCTCATCATTGCACTTGCTTTTTCCACTTTTGTGTTGGCACCTCTGGGAGACGCCACCTAGCACCTGAGTCTGGGGAATCCACCGGTCTCCAGCCTAGTCACATACTTGACTTCCCGACATCAAACTCAAGAGTCTGGGGAAATTGCCAAGCCTCTCATTTCCCTAACTAAAGTGACGCCTAGAGAGAGAGAAAACAAGATCAAAGAGGACACTTGGCATCTTGAGATTAATGTTGGGATTGTTAGGCACACAGTGGAAGAATTAAAAATTAAAATTGCAAAAGTTTACCAATCCCAATTGCGGATCTATCAATGACATTTAAATCGAGTTAGAAAGAGTCATATCTTTTTGAGTTTGTCCTTTTTGATCTTGAGGAGCCAACTACTAAGATCAGCTCCCTCTACAGGTATCCACATGAATAGGACCCAACACCGACAGCGTGCTAGCGCCTCCAATACCCCTCTAGGGTTTTCTTACGGCTCTCCATTTTTTTTATCATCTTTAGAAAACCCAAGATCTCACCTTTTAATAACTAGTTAGGGTTATTTATTTTATTATGGATATTGGATTTTCTTAAAATTAATCTTAATTAATTTCAAAATCCATATCATATCAATTAACACTTAATTGTTTTTGATAAGTTAATTAAATAAATCTGGTTTAATTAAATCTGTCCAACAGTTTTAATTTAACCTATTTATTTTAATTAGAATAAAGAGCCAATGGAATTTAATTTATCTTCATAAATTAAATATGAGATATTATCATATAATATCTTTATATATATACACAATATAATAATATCATCATATAATATAATATTATCATATATTTAATATATATTATCAAATAATATATATTATATATATGTATTTATGTATTTTAAAAATACATATGTGTATATAATATTATTAATTTTCTTTTCCAAATATAAATATATATACATACACACACATATAAATATTTATCAAATAAATATCCACACAACATGTGTATACAATAAATATATATTTAAAATTCGTCTACCTAGATTAAAAATTGTATTCATTGAATCTTATACGCATCGTAGATTTAATGAATTTGGACCTTCTAGCTCGTGTTGGGCTATTCTTGTATGCGACCCTATAGGCCTATATAAAGTTGGTAGTGGGCCCATGACTATACTAACCCACAAGTGGTAAGCGGCTTCTAGCAAGACATTACGACTACCCAATTCATATGAGGATCGGCAATACGATACAACCTGTCATATAACCATATCATGTCTTTTTTGTCACACGATATTTCGGTCAAGGATAAGGCATGGAGAATGCCATCCTCCTACTCCAGACCATTACTTTGTTGATCCCGGAGTAATCTGACTATAGAAATGGAAACTTCTTTTCATCGTAGTATGGCCATACATTTCTCAGACTCACTCATCGAGGGGCCCAATAATATCTCTCTACTAATGTGAGGGACAAATTCCATCTTGACCATGCACATTCATCTGCATGAAAACCACTAAGCCCGATTGTAGCCTTTATCATCACCCAGTTAAAGGTGACTTTTGACTAAGTCAAAGCTCAGTGACTCTCATGTAGGAATCCATGATGATCTTAGGTTAAAGGGTATTGTGGCGTGGTTATATATGAGATAAGCTTATGACTTGATCCATCTAGCTTTCTCATAGCGGGTCAGTGCAGCACCTTGTACTCTTACAAGTGGCTAAGACTTTGATTCGTATCCTCATACCTTATCAAAGTCATACTGATCTTATTTCATCTTTGCTCCCACATAGATGACCGACCAAGAAAATTTAGGACAATCATTATGATTTATCCAGGGATACAGTTATCACAGTGAACATGCGAATAATGTGATAACTAAATAGAGAAATTCATTGAATAGCAATTATTCAAAGTACAATGATTGGCCCCTAGGGCACAATTTCCAACATCCTCCCACTTGTTCTAGGTACAATCATTAGTTTATCTAATTCACATTGTCCTAACATGACCCTCATGTTTTTCCTGTGCAAGCGGCTTAGAAAGAGGATTAGCAACATTGTCTTCTCCTGCTATTTTTGATATTTTTTTATATCACCTCTATCATTAATTTCTCTGATAAGATAAAATTGCTTGAGTATATGTTTGGTCCTCAATAGCCTCGCTATTGTTATAGAACAAATCTATTGGATTTAGGATAGTAGGTACCACCCTTAGTTCAATAACGAACTTTCTAATCCAAGCGGTTTCTTTAGCTGCATCTGATGTTGCTATATACTCAGCTTCTATTGCAGAATCTTCTACAGTACTTTACTTATAGCTTTTCTAGCTTACTGTACCACTATTCAAAAGGAATATATATCTTATTGTAATCTATGATCATCTAGGTCAGTTTGGGAACTTGTATCTGTATAACCAATTACACAGAGCTCATCATCCAATCCATTATATGCCAAGAATAAGTCCTTAGTTATTCTCAGGTACTTTAGGATATTCTTGACAGTAGTCCAACGACCTCACTACTCTAACTTAGGCCTATTAGCCTCTTGGATCTATCTCTATAGATCCTAATCTCTAGGATATAAAGGGCTTCACTTGAGTCTTTCATCGAGAAAGACTTCCCTAACTAAGACTTGACACTCTGCAAGGTAGGAATGTCATTCTCAATGAGGAGGATGTCATTTGCTTAAAGCACTAGAAATACAATTGTGCTCCCACTAACCTTCTTGTAAACATAAGGTTTATCGATGTTTTAAATGAATTCAAACTCTTTGACTACTTTATCAAAACAATGAATCCAATTCCGAGATGCTTGCTTTAATCCATAAATGGATCTTTGAAGCTTGCATACTTTGCCAAAATCCTTTGGACGCACGAAACCTTCAGGTTGTGTCATGTACACATCCTCAAGGAGCTTTCCATTAAGGAAGGCCGTTTTGACGTCCATCTACCATATTTCATAGTCATAATATGATGTAATAGCAAGAAGGATTCTGATTGATTTGGCCATTGCAACTGGAGAAAATGTTTCATCATAGTCTACACCATGAGTTTGAGTGAATCCTTTTGTAACCAGTCGTGTCTTGAAGACATTTACTTTGCCATCCATGTCGGTTTTTTCTTTGAAAACCTACTTGCACCCGATGGTTTTTACACCTTCAGGTGGATTGACTAAGGTCTATACCTGATTGTCGTACATGGATTGCATTTCTGACTTCATGGCATTAAGCCATTTTATCAGAGTTTGACCCCTCTATGGCTTCTTGATAGGTGGTTGGCTCATTATGTTCTATGAGCAACATATCACGACTTCCAGTAATCAGAAATCCATATCTTTGAGGCTGTTGCCGTATCCTATCAGACCTTCATGGGCCTTGTGTTACTTGAGTAGGCTCAACAACTTGTTACGAGTCTTCTCTATTTTCCATCTGTGGTTATGTGCTATCTTGTAAGTGTCGAACTTCTTCGAGATGTATCTTACTCCCACTGGCTCTTTTAGAGATACTCTCATTCTAGAAAGATACCATTTTGAATAACAAATACTCTATTATCGGTGGGATTATAGACATAGTATTCCTTAGTTTCCTTAGGATACCCCACAAAAAGGTACTTTGAGGATTTGTGCAAGAATTTATCAGAGGCTTGTTGATTAACATAAACCTCACATCCCCAAATTTTGAGAAAAGACAAACTGGGATTCTTCCTAGTCCATATCTCATATGGTGTCTTTCCAACTGCCTTCGATGGAATACAATTTAGTGTGAACGCAACTGTTTCCAAGGCATGACCCCAAAAGGACGGTGGAAGATCTGTTTAACTCATCATATATCAAACTATATCTAATAGTGTTCGATTCCTCTGCTTAGAAACGTCATTCCATTATGGTGTTTCTAGAGGAGTTAATTGTGAGACTATCCCACAACTCTTAAGATGGTCAATAAAATCTTAACTCAAATATTCACCACCTCGATCAGATCGAAGTGCTTTAATTATTTTACCAAGTTGGTTTTTATACTTTATTTTGGAATATTTTGAACATTTCAAAAGATTCAAATTTATGTTTCATTATATAGATATATCCATATCTACTAAAGTCATGCATAAATGTAATGAAGTACATATAACCTCCTCTGGCAGCTGTATTCATTGGTCCACATACATCTGTATATATAAGGCCTAATAAATCAGTGGCCCTCTTACTATACCCAGTAAAAGGTGCCTCTGTTATCTTTCATAATAAGCAAGATTCACATGTATCATATTATTCAAAATCAAATGATTTAAAAAAATCCATCTTGATGGAGTTTAGAAATGTATTTCTCATTTATATAGCCTAGATGATAATGCCATAGGTAAGTCAGATTCAAATCGATTGACTTGATCCTTTTGGTTTTTCTTCTCAGACCTTTGAGGTAGAGTTTGCAATTCCTCTTCCAATGAACGGTTTCATCGTAGAAGAAGCATACTCCTTCTTTTAGCGGCTTTACCTTCTTAGTTGTAGGCCTAGTTTCGGGCTTGTTTGACTCTTTGGTCTTACCACTTAAGCCATTACCCTTTCCCTTGCCTTTGCCTTTCCTTTTAATACCCTTTCCTTTCTGAACCATCAAAACAGTGCTGGGCTTTTTGAAATGTTATGCTCAACAGCTTTGAGCATCTCATGCAGTTTAAAAATTGATTTCTCCATGTTGTTCATGTTGTAGTTCATGACAAATCGGTCATAACTTTCAGGAGTGAGTTCAAGATCAAATCTGTAGCTAACTCCTGGCTTATAGGAAATCCAAGCCTTTTAAGGTCATCAATATAGCTTTTCATCTTTAACACATGAGTACTAACTGATGCACCTTCAGCCATCTTATAGGAATGTAAGGCCTTTGTGGTATCATACCTCTCATGCCGTGCCTATTGCTGGAACATTTTCTTGAGATGCACAATTATCTTATGAGCCTTCATAAGTTCTAGATCTCTTTAGAGGTCTGGAACTATGGTGGCAAGTATTAGGCTACCTACATCCATGAGTCATCCTTATGCTTCGTGTAAGCATATTTATGAGCTCTTGGAGTATTAGTTGCAGGCTCTTTAGGAATAGGTTGATCTAGGACATATGCCTTTGTTTCCTGCTTGAGAACAATTCTCAAGTTCCTAAACAAGTCAAGAAAGTTTGTCCTTCTCAAGGACTAATTGCAATGATAGTCTAGCAGTGTTATTAGTCGACATAATTCTACAATTAAAATATGCAAAGTTATTTTATAATCTGCCACTAAATTAACAACCCTCAATGTTATAATTAGTAGGCTAAGATCTATATTTCGCTTAAATTTAAGTCCGCTTTGGCAGGACGCTTATATTCAAGTTATTTAGGTAGGTAACCTCTTTACCAATTACATCATATGTAACTCTTAGATCTTTATGGAATTCAATCATCATATGATCTAGCATGTTTAATCCCATTTAATGCCTTGAGACCCAAAACCATTTTGTTAATCTAAATTAAGTCAAAACAATAATGAATCATTATGAGTAGCACCATTACCCACGCTTGTTTCACCAAGATAACTCAAATGCATCCACTTTTGTAGAACCTACAATTAAGCGATCGAGGTTTTGACAAGTATTCATTTATTGAAGGAATTATGACTTAAGATTTTATTTAGAGGGCTTAACCAATTATTTTTAGTTTATATGTATGCAATCACGATCGTATCTCATGCAAATAGAACATATAAACACAAAAGTTTTGCATGCAATGATCTAATCAAAAGCATAATTCAACCATGACACAACATGTCTTACCTAACCTAAAATCCTCCCAAGCCAATGAGAGGACTTATCTAAGTAAGAAAAGGAAAAAAAATTACAATGAGAGAAACCTCGTTTAAACATACGAGGGGAGTGAGATAAGAAGAGAATGTACATCGAGAATATTTAGAGGAAGGCACGGCACGCAGGCCGTATTTAAATTTTACAATCTTTGTAAAACTAAAGCCATGTTGTTTACCATACCCAAACAATTTTGAGAAGTAAACCACAACAATCAACAATTCATACAATATGAAAAGCAATAAATGTAGTGATTGAGCTATGAACTGTTAGCTATGGCAGTCCCACCAAGCTGTCAGATTTTTTCATCTTAATTTGAAAAATCATAATTAAATCTAAAAAAATACAATTGCAGTGGTTCAAATCTCTATTTGACCGTCCTTAAGTTTATTTTTGACAAAAAATATAATTTTGCATAAAATTATACGTCCACTATTCCTGAAACTTTAATTAACCATCGCTGCCAGAGAAAACATTCCAGATTCAAAGCCTAACTTCAAAAATTGATATCTCCTAATGTAATGATCCAAATGACACATATTATATTTCAAATTAAATCTTAGGATGTCTACTTTCATTATGGAAATTTTTAGGATTATTGGATAAGATTTGGTCATTCAAAAATTCGTCACAATCACACTGCCTATAAAAAACGAAAATCTGGCAGCACTACTACTATAACTTTAGTCTTTCTAAAATCATGTTCAACTTATATATCACATATATAAGCACACAATAAGCACTAAAACTCAATTTAAATGCACAATTGACCTGGCTCTGATGCCACTATTGGGATTGATAGGTACACAGCGGAAGAATTAAAAATTAAAATTGTAAAAGTTTACCAATCCCAATTGCGGATCTATCAATGACATTTAAATCGAGTTAGAAAGAGTCGTACCTTTTTGAGTTTTTCCTTTTTGATCTTGAGGAGCCCACTACTCAGATCAGCTCCCTCTCCAGGTATCAACACGAATAGGACCAAACACCGACAGCGTGCTAGCGCCTCCAATGCCCCTCTAGGGTTTTCTTACGGCTCTCCATTTTTTTCATCATCATTAGAAAACCCTAGCTCTCACCTTTTAATAACTAGTTAGGGTTATCTATTTTATGTTGGATATTGGATTTTCTTAAAATTAATCTTAATTAATTTCAAAATCCTTATCATATCAATTAACACTTAATTGTTTTGATAAATTAATTAAATAAATCTGGTTTAATTAAATTTGTCCAACAGTTTTAATTTAACCTATTTATTTTAATTAGAATAAATAGCCAAAGGAATTTAATTTATCTTCATAAATTAAATATGAGATATTATCATATAATATCGTTATATATACACACACAATATAATAATATCATCATATAATATAATATTATCATATATTTAATATATATTATCAAATAATATATTATATATATATATATATATATATATATATATATAATATTATCATATAATCATACAATATAATATTATCATATATATAATATATATTATCAAATAATATATATTATATATATGTATTTATGTATTTCAAAAATACATATGTGTAAATAATATTATTAATTTTCCTTTCCAAATATAAATATACATACACACACACACATATAAATATTTATCAAATAAATATCCACACAACATGTGTATACAATAAATATATATTTAAAATTCGTCAACCCTAGACTAAACATTGTATTCATTGAATCTTAGACGCATCTTAGATTCAATGAATATGGACCTTATAGCTCGTGTTGGGCTATTCTTGTGTGCGACCCTGTAGGCCCATACAAAGTTAGCAGTGGGCCCATGACTATACTAACCCACAAGTTGTAAGTGGCCTCTAGCAAGACCTTACGACTATCCAATTCATATGAGGATCGGCAATACGATACAACTTGTCATATAACCATATCACGTCCCTTTTGTCACACGATATTTCGATCAAGGATGAGGCATGGAGAATATCATCCTCCTATTCCAGACCATTACTTTCTCGATCCCGGAGTAATCTGACTATAGAAATGGAAACTCCTTTTCATCGTAGTATGGCCATACATTTCTCAGACTCACTCATCAAGGGGCCCAATAATATCTCTCTATTAATGTGAGGGACAAATTCCATCTTGACCATTCACATTCATCTGCATGAAAACCACTAAGCCTAATTGTAGCCTTTATCATCACCCGGTTAAAGGTGACTTTTGACTAAGTCAAAGCTCAGTGACTCTCATGTAGGAATCCATGATGATCTCAGGTCAAAGGGCATTGTGACATGGTTATACATGAGATAAGCTTATAACTTGATCCATGTAGCTTTCTCATAGCAGGTCGGTGCAGCACCTTGTACTCCTACAAGTGGCTAAGACTTTGATTCGTATCCTCATACCTTATCAAAGTCATACTGATCTTATTTCATCTTTGCTCCCACATAGATGACCGACCAAGAAAATTTAGGACAATCATTATGATTTGTCCAAGGATACAGTTATCACAGTGAACATGCGAATAATGTGATAACTAAATAGAGAAATTCATTGAATAACAATTATTCAAAGTACAATGATTGGCCCCTAGGGCACAATTTCCAACAATTAAAGCATAAGGACACTTGGAAAAAATCCAACACATCCCTCCCCTTTATTAAACATTTCATTCAGCTGAAGAAAGAGAGGGGAAAAATAGCCAAAAATAACAAGAAATCGGAAGAGGAGAGAATGAGTATGAATAGTAAAAATCCTAGAGTTCTGGAGCTGATTCTGACCCCAAATCGCCATTTCCAGCCAGTAAGTCCTTTAGAAAACTTCTTCGACTCACTGAAAGCTTCATTTCTATGGTCTCATTTTTCTAATCTGAGGTGTTTTATGCTGTCTAGTTAGCTGGAGTACCGCTAGAATTCTGAACCAGTTGTAGAGTTGTGAAGAGGTAAGCCTCGGCTTCATTTTGAACTGAGTATCTTAAGGTTTTGTTGAGTTTTCATATTTTTTTGATTTTTTTCTAGAACCAAAACCTAGAGAAAGAGTGTGATTTTTGTGTTTTTGAGGTTAGAAATGGATTCTACACACGTTTTTGTGTGGGAAAAAGTAGTGAACTTACCCTACTTGCGTGTATTGATATGTATGCTTGTGTGTTAATATGCATGATTGCTTTACTTGTCTATGTGTAACATAGTTGAACGATTGAAGCACTATTTTCTATTGATGCTATGGCCATATGTAAAAATATGAAGCATTGAGCATGTATATATGTCATTATGTTAACATGAGCCTATGTAAGGCAAGTATATCATGCATTATCATTTATCTTACATGTATTGTTGGTATTGTTTACTATTGAGATTCCCTCGAATCTCACCTTCCCCCAACCAACCATCTAGGCAAGTGAGCATAAGAAAGGAGTGCAGGATAATATACTGGGAGAAGAAGTTGCGGATGAAGAGTTAATGAATTATTACGCGCTGTTTCATTATTTATGAACATTTTATATGGTTAACTAAATAACTTGCATGACGGATGAATTGAATTCTCTAAGTGCAATAAATGAACTAGGAGTGGGTAATCACACAATACGAGTCTATTAGTTAAGTAAGCAGAGGAATTGATAAGCCAAGAAAAACCTTGATAATAATGAATAGAAGAATTGAAAAGTTAAAGTGAATAGTAACCCTGTGGATAAAGTTAAATATTTTGGTAAAAATGGCTTTACCAAATGAATAGCGACCCCGTGAATTAAAAGAAAAATGGTCAGTAATACTTCAGCAATGCAATATAAAGGGGGTTTAGGGACGGGTGTTACATCTACTATATTTAAACTCCCTTTTCCTATTTTGTTTCTTACTTTTCTTCATCAGGCTCCTCCTTCTTTCCTTCGATAAGGTTAAAATACACTAGAGGGCTTGTTCAATTTACCCACATCCTCCTCCTCCTCCTCAACCTCCTTTACCTCCTCAATAGTAGGCTCTGTTGTCTCACCTCAAGCCCTCCACAAGGAGGCTTGCCACTTATGCTCACAATCTAGACAAGAGGTTGAAATTCATCCTTCAACAGAATGAGGTTAAATATGGCCTCATGTCTGATTTTCATATTTTTCCTCTGAAGTTGACTAGGAGAAAGAGGAGGTGGACGAGGATGAGTAAATTGGTGGTAGTGATGATGAGTACTAGTTTCTTCTATTTCTTCTATTTTTATTTTGAAAAAAAGTAATTAATTGGGTATTAGTAGGTAGTAGCCTATAAACAATTTTTTTAAAAATACGAACAATACTTCACGGTTATTAACAAACCACTGTCAAGTATTTTTTCCATTTTATTTTAAAATGATATGTTATGCTTAGTGATTATTGTAACATCTCAAAAATTTAGTAACCAGTGTTACTTAGTATGTGTAATTAATCTGATAAAATATGCCGGTGTTATGTACTTTGGCACACTTGGTGCCTTCTCAATATGTACTGGGTTGGCACCATAGGGGGACACACATACTGAAATTTAGTGTAGATAAAATATACTAGTGTAGATATAAACAGACTTGGCTCCATTATTGGAAGAAGACACACTGGTACACACTTGGCCAGTCCCTAAAGAAAGTGGCACCATCTTATGCCACAAAACAGATACTTGGCGCTATCTTATTGCCTTACATGCATACTTGGCATTTTCTTAAGAGCACACAGAGATGTGGCGTCTTCTTGGCCTGGACACATCTAAAGTAGCTTTTCATAAAGTAGTTTTAGTAAAGCAGCTTTATATTAACTTTTAGGTTGGAACAATTTTGCAGTGCCACCTCAACTGCTTTAAATTTTCTCTTTTGGGTTGGCTAATGGTGTGGCGCCACCCAGCCACCTTATAGGACACATGCTTAAATAGCTAGGACAACTCACTGGTCTCCAGTCAAGCCATATGTGTAATACCATACTTTTTCACGAGATAAGCATGCTGCCCTAATTTCATTTAAGAGGTAATCTTAGGGTTTTAATGATCATATATGTAATACCATACTTTTTCACCATTATTCCTTATACATATTGTGATATTTAGTGGAATAAAAAGGTGTTGGGGTGTACATAAATTTACAGAAATATTCCAATCACCGGTTACCTATAATTCGGCCAAGGACACAAAGAGGCAATTATTGTCCACTTAAAGGCCTAATGTTGTAACCAAAATTTGAGTATAAAATGATATGAATAATGGCCTCATACAAGTGTCAAAATTAGGCCAAACCAAAGGAAAGGAGAAAGAAATGATTTATTTTCATAAATCATAAAACGTAAGGGCAAAACGAGAATTTTTCCATAAAACAAAAAATAATTATTTTTTCTTAATATTCCTAATAATTTCAGTTAAATGGGAATTAAAAAGAGGGAAATGGCTACTTGGTAATTAATAAGCCTATTTTGGTGAATTATTATCAAGGAAAATCAAAAAGTCCAAAGGTAAAAAAGCATAAGGCTTTGGTCAATCATTTGCAAGATGGTATTATGGGACATTTCGAAAGCAATATATACTCCCTCATTCCTCATTAATTTTGGTGGAATGATGAAGGAAAAGAGAAATGTAATTGGTTTTTTAATATTATACAAGAAATGGAATTTTGGACCAATGCGATGTGAGCACTTGGAAAGCAAGGTTTGACATTCCATTAAGTTAAAATTCTTCATCTTTTTCCATCTTCATTCTCATGCAAACTGAATCAAAGAGAGAGAGAGGGAGCTTGAGAACGGTTGAAGAAGGAAGAAAGCAAAGGAGCTAGGGTTCCCATAATCCAAGGTAAGAAGCTTGTAATCTTGAAGTTTAAGCTTCCTAATCCTTCTATAACCTCTCATAATCATTTGTACTCCATTAAATTCATGGTTTTCAAGAAAAAATCTCAAGAGAAGAGGGAGAGAGGGTGTAACACCTTACTTTCAATTCCCCAAATGAGCATAAATGAGTAGTGAAATCCATTGTGGAACCAGTAATTAACCCTAGACTACCTAACGTTCAACAACGTTCATAAATCCTCGCTCTCAACTCAGGATTTGAACCTAATGCTGAGAGGGGTTTCGAAGGGTAGAATTCTTTAAATACATTTCCACAAACCTCACTACGTCATTAATATCTCACTCACTCTTAGTTTCTTTAAATTAGAGTATGCGAGCGTCACTTTAAAATACTAAAAGCCATTCTTTACTTAAACTAGAGCGATTCTCTACTTATTCAACATTCATACATGCATTTATATACATTAATGTATAAATACACATAAACTATTTAACCTTTACATCAAATACAAATAGTAGTGCCTTGCACTACGCTCTTCACTTCACCTCCATATCTCCTCCGTGCATATCCTCATGCATCCTTCACCTGTCTAAGTGGTTGGTTGGGAGGAGTTTGATTCAAGAGAATCTTAGTAAGAAACACTACCACTATTCATGTAAGATATATATGAATGCATGACATGCTTGCCTACCAAATCTTATGCCAACATAATGGCATGTTGCATACTCAATGTTATGACATATATATGGCCATTGCACAAAAATAACAAAGCTTCAATCAATCAAGCATGCTCAACACAAATAGGCAAAGCAGTCACATACTCAATGCAAAACATACATATCATATACATGCAGGCAAGGTAAGTTCACTACCTCTCGGACTTCACGTCTGTCGTCAAACCATCATCTTTGCTCCGGTTCAGGCACCATTCGTCGAGTCCTGAATTCCAAATATACAATAAATGATTCACTACTTATCCATGTATTATGCTAGACTCATTATAATGGATAACTTAGCTCAATTATGTTAAATTACCAAAATGCCCCCTGAAGCCTGCCCCAACTGTACTTTCTCAAAAATTATAACCTAGGCCAATCCTACACAATTTCACATGTAGAATCCATTTATGACTTCATATTAATTAAATTCAGGCCCTAAATGATGGAAATATCCCTTGACAGCCCCTATCTAGAGCTATAAGGGTAATTTGGTCATTTCACCCTCTAGGCCTTTTCTCACTTTCCCTTTAACATGAACCCTACAGAATTTGCTTTCTGAACTCAATGGAATTCCAACTCTTGCCTCATGCCATACCCAAGGTAGCCGATTTAGAGTTATCAGAAGAGTTGTGTCAGTTTCTCCCTTTCTTTGGCTTAATACCCTCCTTTCTACTTCTAATTACATGATTAGCCGTTTAGACATCCATTGAACAATCATTTCGGATATTAAAATGTTAATTGAATGAGAGATGAACAGTACCCAACTCCCCCTTTACTTATCCAATCAACGAACCAATCGGTTCAAAAGGAAGCATACTCTTACCTCTACACATTTCTGAATCCGGTTTGGAATTCCGGCCATGCTCCGGCCAACGAGACACACCAACCACCTCCAAACTAGAATCCGAAACCACATAAATAAAGCTCGAGATGAGTAGAGGAATGTTTGTATTGGGTACTTTGAGAGAAAATGCTGTTTCGGTATAGTTTTGGTGAATAGAAGTTTTCTCTCTCTTCTCTCTCACCTCCATTCTCTCTGTTTGTTCTCATTCTCTCTCTCCTCTCTTTAGTTCTAATCTAAACGTAGGAAAGAATGAGAATAAATGATGAAGGATGATGACTTTTAATTAGTCATCAAAGTGGCTCACTATCAATTGGTCCAACTATCTCATTACTTGTATAACAAGTTTCATTTTACTTTTCCTTCATAATTCCGCTAATATTAATGAGAAATAAGAGAGTATCATTCACTCTCAAACTATCCCATTATACCACCTTAAGTGGTCAACCAAAGCCTTATGTTTTTGGCTCTTTGACTTTGCTTGATAATAATTCACCTACCTAGGTTTATTAATTACCAAGTAGTCATTTTCCCCCTTTTAATTCCCATTTCACTCAAATCATTAGGAATATTAGGGAAAAATCCTCATTTCTCATCTTATGGCAAAATTACCATTTTGCCCTTACGTCTTATGATTTATTAAAATAAACCATTTCTTGCCCCTTTCCTTTATTTTACTTCATATTGGACTAATTTGGGCATCAATAATAGGAAATAATGGCTGCTAGCCTTTCGTTGGTAAAATGACCATTTTGTCCCTTACATTATTTTCCCCCGAGCTCTGTAGCTGACCATAATATTCCTTTTTGTTAGATATGATTAGTTTTGATGATGACAAATATAGATGTCATATATTAAGAGAGAAAAAATTTGCATAATATACTTATCTCTTACATTGACTAAGTACTATATTTAATGTTGTATATTTTATAGATTAGTCAAACAAAGCAAGAAAGAGATTAGAGAAAGAAGAGCTTGAAGAATTAATGGGAATATCAAGATTCAAGCTTCTAGAAGAAATACTCTTCTCACTTGACCGAAATATCCTGTCTAAATGGAGAAGAATTTTTGATTGAATTACCTCACTTTATCTTGCCATTAGTCAATTAATTTCCAAGTTGGAAAAGTTGACCAAACTTGGACCAATTGACCTAGTTTTTTCTTCCCCTTTTCACCTTAAGTTGGATGGTTTCTAGGGTCAAAATGGGAGATAAAATTTTATTTTTTATTCTCATAATTATTTCTTACTTTTGAAGAGTAAATCCAAGCCCTTCAATTTATCTTCCAATTTTGACCTTAAGATTAAGTGGCAATTGTCTCTTTTACCTTTGATTACAACAATATTAATTATTGTGCCATTAATTCTTTCAATTCTCTTTCTTAATTTTTTCTAAATACTATTTCCCTTTTCCTTTGGATCAGGGTTAAGTTTCATGCCATTTGGACACATCTTAAAGGAATCGGGTACTAATACGCACTGAAATTCATACTTTATTCTGGGTGCCTTTTCTAATAATAATTTTATTTCTTATTAATTTCTGGGACTCTTGCTAAAATAGGTTGGATGCTCTACTTTATTCAGGCTTATTCTCTAGCCTCTAGTTCTAAAATTTGGCGTATTCCAGTAAATGTAAAGGACTGGCAAGACGTTCAGGTCGTAACTCTTTCTCTCATATAGTATGTAGTGTTCTACATATATGTTTGTGCCATCGTATATATTTGTGTCATAAATATATGGTAGAAAGTACAACCAATTAGACTATGGTGCCTTTAGGTAGTAAGATCTAATAAGCATTCAGATTGTGATGGGTTAGGGGCTTGAGGCAGTAAAACTTGAGAGTACAAGTTTGCATGGGGCAGTTATAACACCATAATTACATTATCATTTTGATGAATCTTATGCAGTGAATTTGAACCACTAAGTGATATTTCTTGGTAAACAATTTCAAATCCAAACTCCAATACAAGAGTCAAACTTGCACTTGAACGGGGTTTTTTGAATAACTTAAGACTTTTCAAAGATTTTTCATCGTGGTTCCTTACTCACTTTGACTCATCTTTCCTTAATTCCCTTTATTATCTTATTTAGTGTGATTTTTCTCTCATTTCTCTACTCATTCTTATGTGCGGAAGGTTTCTTAGTTAATGGGCTTATAGCGTGTTATTACTCATTCCTAGTTCATTTATCGCATTTAGGAGAACATTCATCTGTTATGCAAGTTATACAATTAACTATATCAAACTTTAATATTTACATAACAGATTAGCACGTACTATTCTTCAATTTTTCATTGCAACTTCTTCTGGTACACCATTCTACATTCCTCTCATGTGTTCACGTGCTTATATGGTTGGTTGTGGGGGACGAGATTTGAGGGAATCTCAGTAGCAACCAATACCACTTACCATGCAAGATAAATGCTTAATGCACTAGATTATAGTCTTACATGAATTCATGCCAATAATGGTATATCTGTATGCTCAATGTTTCATTTAACATACTCATGGCCATAGCATAGATATAAATAGAGAATTAAGCATTCAAATATGCTTCACAAAATTCATCAAAGCAATCACATATATCAATGCTCAAGCATACATATAAATTAATGCAAGTTAGGTAAGTTGTACTGCCTAGTAGCCTTTCTAAACTCTGTTCTTGTTCCCAATTTCATGGGCGTCCTGGGCAAATGACAAATTCTATAATTTATAATTCACGGATGGACGAGTTATTACTTGTCCCAATTTTTAGTAACTCAAAACACTTAGGTTAGTTATCTTTAAAGTAAATGCACTAAGCCCAATATGTAGCTAATGGGCCAATACTAACTCCAAGTGCTTATCTTAACCCCTATAAATTAACTTTATTACCAATTGTCCTTACTTTTTTATTTTATCACAAAAGCTAAATGCTGGCAAAATTTTCAATCAACTTTGAAAATTCATATCTTCTTCTATAAATATCCAAATTAGGTGGTTCAAAATTCTATGTTTCACTCATTAAGTCTATTTTTAGGGAATTTAAATCTCTTCCCTGTGTTGGATGTAGAAAATAGATATGAATTTGATAATTTTGATGCTTCCATTAGATTTAGGAGGTGAAATTGTGTAGGGTCTATGTTGACCATGAAGTGAGAAAAGCCTTAGAGGGTGAAATGACAAAATTACCCCATATAAGCCTTATTTGAGGGCTGTCAAGGGCATTTTCCTTATTCGGACTTGATTTTTGCCAATTTAAGGTTAAAAATGAATTCTACACGTGAAAATATGTAGAAATGGCCTAAGTCATGATTTTGAGCAAAATACAGATAATCGGGACTTAAGGGGTATTTTGGTAATTTGGCATGATTAGGCTAAATTTACCAATAATATGAGTCTGGAAGGATATATGGATGAGTAATAACTCATTTTTGATATTTGAAGATTTTATGACTTGCCAACCGGTGTGACCTTAGTAATTGCCCGAGCTTGCATCAAGTGGGAAAAGTCACATAAGAGTGCAACCAGGTAGTAACCATCTTCATATGACATGGCATGCATATGTATTGTTTTATATCGTCTCCAAAATGTATAACATGTTTAAATTGAGTGGAGTGATCACTCGGGGCCTATCTTTGGACGGGTTGATACTCAAGCGATAATGTTCATAATTGCATGAGCGGTGCCTGGGGCCTATCTTTACATGGGTTCCCCTCAGGGCCGAGAACCTGTTTAGCGCTAAGTCAGTTTATAAATTACATCTATCGAGAACCTGTCTAGCACTAAGTCAGTTTATGAATTGCATAGGATGCACTGAATGATGTTATGATGATTTTATTGATTGATGAAGTATGGAGCATGCTTGTGTGTGTTATCTTATATGTATGATTGTGTTACTACTGAGATTCCTGTGAATCTCACCCTTTTTCCTAAAAACAAATCTCCAGTACATGAAGGGAGCTCGCGGGGCAAAGAGAAGGTAAATAATGAAGAGTTGAGGCCGAGCAGCTGAAGAACTTAGTTATGGTTGTCTCGTTCTTGTCGTGTATTTTAAGGATTTCATGAGTTTTGGGTTTGTATATGAAGTAGAAGAGATATATGGCATGTTTTGTGTTGTAAGGATAAGTAAATCTAGTGAACTGTGCATGTATGTAAATATTCATACCGACAGAGGTATTGATCGCAACTCTGATGTTTCATAACAGAAAGGAAAAAAATGAAATGAATGATGATAAATTCGGTGAGTATTAGCTAGTAGATACTCTACCGTAGCTTTAGGAAATAAGGTATCACACTTTTTGGTATCAGAGCAATGGTTCTGGCAATAGTTGGTCGTTGCTAGAAATCCTCTGTTTGGATTTAAGAGATTTGCACATTCATTAGGATTGTGATGATTGGGAGTATGAGTATGAGATATGGTGAAAGAGTGGTGGAAGTGTGGAGTTAAGGAAAGGACTTGGTTCGATAGTCATGAGGATGCTTAGAAAGATTTAGAAGTGATTTCAGGTGGGAAAATGGCTGGTGAACTCGAGTTGAGCAGGCTGAACTCGAATGCATTTCTGCCTAGAACTCAAATTTGTGCTAGAGAACTCGAGTTCATGGAGTATTTTCCCATAAATCAAGTGTTTCCAGGAAGAAACTCATGAAAGTACAAAAGTGAACTTGAGTATGAAATGCCTGAGAACTCGAGTGCTAAGTAAAGAACTTGAGTGCATGTTGGACTTCGCTGGGTATTAAACTCGCGGGTTGAAACTTCCAAGCCGCAACTCCCGTGACTCGAGTGCAATGGAGGCTAAGAACTCGAGTGTAGTTTAGAGAACTCAAGTTTATGTCTTCAATTCTCACTCTCAAGGTTTTCGGGTAGAAACTCTCATGGGTGAACTTGCAGGACTCGAGTGCGTGCTTGTTGCTGCAAGTGTTGGAGTTTTTTAGCCATGAACTCATTCCTCCAAACTTGTTGAACTTGAGTGTGATATTTCAACAGAACTCGAGTGCTGATTCCTTAACTTGAGTGCAACGTTTGTTGTTGAAGTTTGGGAGATTCTCTGGAATGAACTTCTTCTCTCACACTCTCAGGACTCGAGTGTGGAGCAACCTTGGAGAACTCAAGTGTGGAAGGTCAAACTTGAGTGTGGATATTTCTGGCATGCTTGAAGTGTGTCTTGTCCAATGTTTCTTTAAGGGTTTTGATACTTTGTACCTTATTCACTTTAACCATTTTCTTATGAAGTATCTCATCACTAGTTGATTATCATTGCAGTATGGATTATGATACAGTGATATATAAAAAAGCGAGAATGTCAAGAGTAAGACAGACTGCTCGTAAGAGCGTACCATTTCCTATGATTATCAAGAAGAGAGATGATTCAGATAGTGGAAGGCAGAGAAGCAGGTCGCCTTCACTTCCTTCTGTCAATCAACCTCCACCTGAGGAGCAGATCCCAGAAGGTAGAACTTATGTAGTCCTCAACAGAGATGGACGTAGACCAAGAATGGCATGTACACGTAGAAAGAGTGTCAAGTGGCCAGTATACTTTGGTCCTATTGTTGGAGATGAAGCTACAATGGTGGATATAGCTGATGTAGAGTTGGATGACAGTGTACAACATCCAGATTCAGCTATGGAATAAAATTCTCTGATAGAGCAATTGGCTTTTGATCCACATCCAAATGACGAATTATGGGAGCAATTGAAGGATCTATATGTGACGACTTTTACCAAATTCTTCACTTCCACAATATAGTATACAACATTCTTAGAGTCAGTACAAAAGATGTATGAGTAAAGAGAGGAGTTAGAGCTAATGATGGACGATGATGTTTGGATTCGGACCATATTAGCCTATCTTCCTTATTCACTTCTTGGATTAAGAAGAAAAATGAAATTGTAGTCATGGGTCCCTTTGAGTTTTTACCTTTTATTGAGCATATGATTATGTATGTGGTATTTAATATGCATAAAGAATAGAAGGATAATGATATGCTCAGTAAGGTAGTATAGGCTTGTTTTGGGTGTAAATATTAAAACACTTGTTGCATATATGTTTAGTTATGTTGAAGAACATATTTCCTTTTGATATAAAAACCAAGTTGTTTGAGAGCATGTGATTGATGTATGTTGGTATCTGAACTTTAGAAAGTTGTATGTACATATAAGTATTGATATGATATTAATATGGTATTCTTTCTAATAGTGAAAAGGAACAATGGGACGAGGTAGACCAAAGAAAAATATGCCGCAAATTCCTGAACCTGAAAATAATCTAGAGCCTAATCTGATGCAACAAGTTTTTACCATGTTGGCTCAATAACAGACTATGATTCAAGACTTACGAGAAGAAGTCTGAGAGTTAAGGGAAGGATAAAATACAGAAGAGATACCTGCTGAAGGGAATAATCCGGAAGGGAATCCCCCTGATGGAAATCAACCTGAAGGGAACCAACCGGAAGGGGATATAGATGAGGAACAATCAACTAGTGACGAGCAATCGCAGTCACATGAGGTAAAAGCAGAAATTCCTATTGTACAAGAACTAGATGAGAATGTTGCCCAATCTAGATGCCAAAATTTATCAAGTACCATCTTGAGGCATTCCATGGGAGATTTAACCCGTAAGCTACGAAGAATTGGATAAATCATTTTGAGAAGATCTTTGAGGTACTCGGATGCCCGACAAAGATGAAAGCCAAGATGGTAATTTATAAGTTAGTGGGCGATGCTGATGAATGGTGGAAGAATATAGCGTTGTTACTACATGCTCGAAATATCCCTCTGACATGGGATAGTTTCAAGAGAAGTTTTATGAGAAGTATTTCCCCAGATCAGTCAAAATTGAGAAAGAGAAAGAATTTCTGGCTATTCACCAAGGTGATAACGAGACCTTTGATTCATACTTGTATCGGTTCATCCGATTGTCTCGTTACTCCTCCTATTTAAACCTTAAAAATGATGAGAAATGGAACTCAGATATGGTTATTTGGGGACTGAAGCTCGAGATGGAGGAGAAACTGGTAGCCCAACAGTTTAGAAAGTTTAATAAGGCTATAGAAGCATGCTGACTAACAGAAGGGAATTTGAGAAGGGTACAAACAAACAAGAGTACTAGCTAGAGAGGTGAATCTAGTCACAAAGATACCTCACAAAAGAAAAGGGGACAGGTTTTCCGTAAAGTGGAGGCAATAAAAGGCCCTTTTGGTCTGCAAACCGTGGTAGTTGAAGACCCTTAACATCTCAAATTTGTGCACGATATGGTAAATCCTATCTAGGGAAATGTTACAGTATTCCTACAAGCCAAGTGATCTCTTATGCCTGCCAGAAGCTAGACCATTTGGCGATAAACTGTCCTCAACGAGCAGTACCACTACCTGTCAAGCCTAGACAGTAAAGTTAGGGATGAGTATTTTCCTTGACTCGAGAAGAAGCAAAGAAATCCCTAGAGCTAGTTCAAGGTAAAGTTCTTCTTAATGGTAGTGTACTGCAAGCATTGTATAATTCAGGTACTAGTCATTCTTTTATTACTTATGAGTGTACTAAGCACTTAGGATTGCATGTGCATCAACTACCATTTGATTTGATTGTATCGATGCCAATGGGTGTTAAAACCTTGACTACTGATGTCTGTTTGAATTGCGTCATAAATGCTGAGGGACATGAGTCTACAGTGGACTTGGTTTGTTTGCAACTTCAAAGACTCAAAGTTATACTGGGTTTCGACTGGCTTACGGCAAATAATATGCTGGTAGATTGTGGAAATAAGAGGATTATATATCCTACTCTGTAAGAGTCTATCCATAGAGATGTCAACTTGAATTTCCTCTCGTTGGCAGAAGCTACGAAATATCTGAGAAGAGGATGTCAGGGGTAAGTAGTATTCTTTTCCGTGCAAGTAGATATGGAAATGTCTCTGAAAGATATTCCATTTGTAAGAGAATTTCTTGAGGTGTTTCCAAATGATCTTATTGGTGTACCTCCAGAAAGAGAAGTCGAGTTTGCAATCGAGATTATGCCTGGAGCGGGATCTATATCGAAAGCTCCATACAGAATAGCTCCAAATAAAATGGCTGAATTGAAGAAACAAATTGATGAATTGCTTGAAAAAGGGTTCATTTAACCCAGTTTATCACTGTGCGGAGCTCCGGTATTATTGTTAACAAGAAAGACAAAATCCTGAGATTATGCATTGATTATAGAGAATTGAACAAAGTAACCATAAAGAACAAGTACGCATTTCCCCGGATTGATGACCTTCTAGATCAATTATCTGAAGCAAGTGTAATTTCAAAAATTGATCTTAGGTCAGGGTATCATCAATTGCGAGTAAAGGCAGAAGACATACCAAAGACTGCTTTTTGAACTCAGTATGGAAATTATGAATTTCTAGTAATGCCTTTTGGAGTTAGCAATACACCGGCTATATTTATGGACTACATGAACTATATTTTTCTCCAATACCTAGATCAGTTTGTGGTAGTCTTTATCGACGACATTTTGATATACTCTAAGAGTAGAGAAGAGCATGAGGAGCATTTAAGAATTGTGCTCGGTATTCTACGTAAAAGGAAGCTCTATGCAAAGTTGAGCAAATGTGAGTTTTGGCTTTCAAAAGTTAAATTTTGGGGCCATGTAATCTCGTAAGAAGGGGTTTCAGTAGATCCCAGTAAAGTGGAAGCAGTGCTAGACTGGAAAAGGCCAGAAACTGTTGCAGAGATATGCAGTTTTCTAGGTCTTGCGGGCTATTACCAGAGATTTATTTAAGATTTCTCCCGGATTTCCTTGCTATTAACCAAGCTCACCCGGAAAGATCAACCATTTAAGTGGGACAAACATTGTGAGAGGAGCTTCATGGAGCTGAAGGAGAGGTTGACAACAACACCTGTGTTGATTATCCCTAATCCTGAGTTGACTTATGTAGTCTACAGTGATGCTAGTAAGCAGGGACTGGGATGTATCCTGATGCAGCAGGGCAGAGTGGTGGCCTATGCCTCTCGACAGCTGAAGCCTAATGAGTTGAATTATCCCACACATGATCTGGAGCTGGCGGCAATTATGTTTGCATTGAAAATCTAGCGGTACTACCTATATGGGGTGTCTGTTGAATTATACTATGACCACAAGAGTCTTAGATATTTGTACGATAAAAAGAGCACAATATGAGACAACGCAGATGGATGGAGTTGCTAAAAGACTATAACCTGGAGATTAAGTATCACCCAGGTAAAGCTAACATCATTGTTGATGCTCTTAGTCGTAAAGCGGTGCAGGTGGCATTTATAATAATACAAGAAAGGAAATTGATAGAAGATTTCAGAGACTTGAACTTGTCAAATCAGATCTTCTATACTGGTTATGGTATTAGCTAGGTGGAGAATGATCTGAAGACCGAGATTGCAGAAGCTCAGATGCAAGATGAGAAAGCAAAGTCTATCAAGATTATGATTGAACAAGGAGAGACTTGAGACTTTGATCTGTCACCGAGTGGACTAGTTCGATATAAGCAAAGAACTTATATTCCACTAAAAGATGATATGAAGAAGAAAATCCTTGATGATGCGTATAAGAGTTGTTATACTCTTTACCCAGGGATGGTGAAGATGTATCATGATTTAAAGGCGATATACTGGTGGCCTAGATTGAAGAAAGATGTGATAGAATATGTGGCACGATGTCCTACCTGTTAAAAGGTAAAGATCGATTATTAGAAACCACTATGATTACTTTAAAGTCCCAAAATTCTAGAATGGAAATGGGAGAGTGTAACCATGGATTTGGTAGTTGGATTACCCAAAATTTGGAACCATGATGCAATATGGGTGATTGTTGATCGATTTACAAAGTTAGAACATTTCTTACTGATCAACACTAACTATTCTCCAGATAAGCTGGTAGAAATCTACATCAAGGAGATAGTGAGACTCCATGGAACTCCAAAAAGTATAATCTCTGACAGAGATCCTCAATTTACTTTACAATTTTGGAGATCTCTACATGATGCTTTGGGCACTAAGTTGAGTTTTAGTACGGCCTATCATCCTCAAACGGATGGACAATCAAAGAGGACTATACAGACGCTAGAGGATATGCTAAGAGCGTGTGTAATGGATTTTAAAGGAAGTTGGGATCACTACCTTCTACTTACAGAATTTGCCTATAATAATAGCTATCATGCAAGTATTTAGATGGCTCCGTATGAAGCGTTATATGGGAGAAAGTGTCAATCCCCTCTCTGCTAGACAAAATTATCAGAAAGAAGGTTATATGGGTCAGACTTAGTCAATCAAACTACTGATCAGATCAGAATTATCAAGTAGAGATTGCTTGCAGCCCAGAGTAGACAGAAAAGTTATGATGATAAATGGAGAAGACCGTTGGAGTTTCAAATCGGTGATCATGTATTTCTGAAGATATCACCTATTACCGGTATCGGGAGAGCAATAAAGAGAAAGAAGCTGAGTCCTCGCTACATTGGGCCATTTGAGATATTTGTAAGGATTGGGCCCGTAGCGTACAAGATTACTTACCCCTAAATCTAAGTAGATTACATGATGTGTTTCATGTTTCCCAGTTGAAGAAGTACCAATCGGACCCTCAACACATTATTGAATATGAAGATGTGGATATATGTGACAACCTCACTTATAAGGCTGAGCCTGAACGAATCATTGATAGACATGAAAGGCAGCTCAGACGTTGCAACATACCCTTTATGAAGGTGGTCTGGAAAGGATTATCGACAAGGGAAGTGACTTGGGAAGCAGAAGAAAAGATGCAAAAACGTTACTCAGGATTTATGCCGCAGGTGGTGTAACAAATTTCGGGGACAAAATTTATTAAATGGGGGGAGAAATGTAATACCCCATTTTCACTAACACTCTTTATGTGTATATTTGACATATATTTAGTGGAATAAAAGGTGAAGTGCAGTGCGTATGAATTTATGTGAATTTATGGAAAATATGCCAATCGTCGGTTACGCGTAATTTGGCCAAACAAGGACCTAAGAAGGTGATAATACAAAAATTAAGGGCCTATTATGGTAACCAAAATTGAGGAAAATTAAGTAACATAAATGATGGCCTCATTTGAATCAATGAGAATGTGCCACATGTGTTGAGCCAATACGAGATGGCACAATGGGATATTGGAGATTCAGATTTCTCTCCTAGTTCTCTTGGGATTTTCGGCTGGAATGGGGGAGTATGAAGGGAAATGTAATTAACTAAGGAATAATACATTTTTGGACCAATAAGAATGTGCCACATGTGTTCAACCAATTAACCCTTCATTATATTATCATTCATTCATCTCTCCAGCTACATTATCACACAGGAAACTAATAAAAAAGAGTGAGAGTGAGAGCTGAATGGTGAAGAGAAGAGGAAGGTCTAGGGTTCATCAAATCTCAAGGTAAGAGGTTGTTACCTTGTATTTTAAGCTACCTAATCCCTCCATAATCTCTCCTCCTCACTTCTCTACCCTTGAATCCATTGATATTCAGCTGAATCAAGAGTTAGAGAGAGAGAGTCATGAATGAGAAGGAGAGAGAAAGTTGAAGAAATCAAGAGATAACTTCCCAAACTTGTTCCTCTTGCTTGATTGGTGTTAGTAGAGTTGTTATGGGCTTGATTATGATTCATTTGACATAAGATAACTGAAGAAAGCCAAAGAGACCATAATATGTAGATGTCTCTAATCAAGTCCAATGAATGTCTAACTAGTTAATATATTGGTTATAAGTAGAAAGGAGGTGATTAGGCTAAAGAAAACGAGAATTCGACACAATTTTTTTGGGAATTTAAATTCCCTTCCGTGTGTTGGATGTGGCAAATGGATAGGAATTTGATAATTTCGATGCTTCCATTGGATTTAGGAGGTGAAATTGTGTGGGGTCTATGTTGACCATGAAGCGAGAAAAGCCTCAGAGGGTGAAATGAGAAAATTACCCCTTATAAGCCTTATTTGAGGGTTGTCAAGGGAATCTGCGGTCTCTGGTCCGGTCACTTAACTAACTTTTCTAAACACTGAATTCGGGAGCCAAGGAAAATCATGAGACCCACACTTTACATGACAAAAATGAGAGCTAAATACCTAAGAAAAGAGGTGGGACCCACTTTATTAAAGCAAGTGACACGTGTCACTGAATCACTTGATCACTAGAAAAATGGCACCACAACATTGTAACACGTGGCATAACTTTTCCAAGACCCTTTCTTAGCCATATATTTAAGCCAAATAGCCTAAAATAAGGGGAAAATCAGATTAAATATTACAAAATATGATTAAAGGAGAGATGAATATGAATAGTAATTTCTAAGAACTTTAATCCATTAAAACACTATTGAATCAGCATTTCCTCCCAAAATACCCTTCATAAACCTTCTTCTACTCATCACAAGCTTCATTTCTACGGTTTCGGAATTTTGTTTGGAGGTGCTTGCTGTAATATCCCACTTTTCACCAATACTTTTTGTATGTATATTTGAGATGATTAGTGGAATAAAATGGTGAAATGTGGTATGTATGAATTTATGGAAAATATTCCAATCACCGGTTACATATAAATTAGCCGAATAAAGACATAAAGAGGTAATTAATGTACTATTAAGGGCCTATTATTGTAACTAAAATTTGAGAAATTAAATGATACACATGAGGGCCTCATTTAAGTGTCAAAATGTGGTTAAGCAAAAAAAAAGAGAGCAAAAAATGATTTATTACAGTAAATCATGAAATGTAAGGGCAAAATGGTAATTTTTCCATAAAGTGGGAAATAATTATTTTCCCCTAATATACCCACTAATTTGAGTTAAGTGGGAATTAAAAAGATTAAAATGACTACTTGATCATAAATGAACCAATTTTAGTGAAGTATTGTTAAGAATGGTCAAATAGTCAAAAAGTCAACGACTTGGTCAACAAGTTTCAAGATGGCATAATGAGATATTGGAGATTCAGATTTCCCTTGTATTTCTCATGCATAATTTTGGCTGAAATATGAAGAGAGAAGGGAAATGAAATTAATTAAAATGTATTGTATTTTGGACCAATTAACTCATCTTCATTATATTAGACCCACCAATTAACTGAAATATGAAGAGAGAAGTGTGTAACCAATTAACTCTTCATTATATCATTACTTTCTCCATTCTTTCATCTCCATTTTCATGATCAATCAGACCCAAAGAGTGAGAGTGAGAGCTAAGCACGGTGAAGAGGAAGGAGAAAGCTAGGATTCAACAAATTCAAAGGTAAGAAGTTGCTACCTTGTGTTTTAAGGTTCATAATCCCTCTAACCTCTCCTACTCATCTCTACTCCCTTAAATCCATGGTATTTTAGCTGAATCAAGAGTTGTAGAGAGAGAGAGGAAAATGTCTAGGAGAGAGAAAGTTGAAGAAATTAAGAGGTAACTTCCCAAACTTGTTCCTCTTGCTTAATTGATGCTAGTAAAGTTGTTCTTGGCTTGATTTTGGTTGTTTTGGTACAAGATAATTCAAGAAAACTCAAGAGACCTTAATATGTAAGTATCTTTACATCAAGTCCAGTGAATGTCTAAATAGCTAATATATTGATTATAAGTAGAAAGGAGGTGATTATGCTAAAGAAAATGAGAATCCGACCAACTTTTATAGGAACTCAAATTCCCTTCCTTATGTTGGACATGATAATTGAGTAGGAATTTGATAATTTTGATGCTTCCATTGGGTTTAGGAGGTAAAATTATGTGGGACCTATGTTGACCATAAAGTGAGAAAAGCTATAGAAAGTGAAATAACAGAATTACCCCTTAAAAGCCCTAATCAAGGGATGTCAAGGGCATTTTCATCATTTGGGGTTGATTTTAACCAATCTGAGGTTAAAAATGGATTCTACACATGAAATTGTATAGGAATAGCCCAAGTCATAAATATTGGTAAAGCGGAAATGAGACCAGGTACAAAGGGTTAAGCCGGGTCTCTAAGGATATTTTGGTAATTTAGCACTTTTAGGCTAAGTATACCAATGTTATATGTTTGGAAGGGAACATGAATGAGTAATGAATCATTCATGGTATATTTGAAGATTTCAGGACTTGACAACTGATCGGGACGTGGTACTTGCCCGAGCTTGGAAAAGCGAGAAGAAGTTGCAAAAGAAGTGCAACCAGGTAGTAACTCATCTTCATATGACATAACATGCTTGTATGTTTTTGAAATCATCACAAAATTTCTAACACGTTTTGATTATGCGGAGTTAACACCCAGGGCCTATCTTTGCGCAGGTTGACACTCAGGCTATAATGTTCATAATTGCACGAGCGGTGCCCGGGACCTATCTTTGCACGGGTACCCCTCGGGGCCAAGTAACTCGCCTAGCGCTATGGTAGTTTATGGATTGTATTAAATGCAATGAATGATGTTATGATAATTTTGTTGATTGATGAGTGTGAAGCATGCTTTGTATGTTATCTTTATATGATTCACTTGTGTTACTACTGAGATTCCTCCGAATCTCACCCTTTTTCTCCAAAAACCCATCTTTGGTACAAGGAGAAAGCTCGAGGGGCAAGGAAAAGGTAAGCGGCAATGACTAGGAGTCAAGGCGCTAAAGACTATAGAGTTTGATAGTATTCTGGTTGTCTAGTCTATACATACATATTTTGAATTGTAAAGGATGTATATGTTGTTAAGAATCATGAATTATGTAAAGATGACCTAGTGAATGTATAGTAGAACTCAGTAGATTTGCTTCCTAATGCTAACGAAATGTATATATGGGTTGGATTATGTAAATTCGGTGGAGGTAGGCTCACAAACTCTGAGGTATAACGATAAAAGGGAAATCGATGAGTCATAATGAGTTAGTGAAATTTTGTGAAAATATTGTAGAAATTTTATGACCCTTTCAGCTCTAGGTCCAAATCCTAGGTTGAGGCAGGGGATTTTAGAAGTATTTTTTGAAGTTGGGTGTTTTGGGTTCATATCCTGGTCTCCTGAGTGATTTCACTACTCTTTTGCACTCTACCGTAGTCAAAAGGAATGAGGTATCATACTTGGTTCCGTCTTGTTGGATGAAGTATTGTCGGATTTCTGAACTGGTTGCGGAAATGTGTGAGGTAAGTGTAGGCTTCATTTTTAACCGATTGGTTTGTTGTTTGGAGGATTTTTCATGAGGGTTGTGTGCCAATAGCCTCAGATGAGTACAAAAGAATAGTGAAATCCATTATGGAATCAGGATTTGAACCCGAGCTACCCAACTGTCAAAATCTTTCACAAATTCTCACTCTCAACTCAAGATTTAAACCTAGGGTTGAGAGGATTTTTTAGAGGGTAGAAAACTTTTCAATTATTTCTACAAGTTTCACTACGTCATTAAGTCTCATCTCAGTTGCTCTTAGTTCCATTAAATCAGAGTATGCGAGCGTTTTACTTTAAATAAACTAAGAGCTATTCTACTAGTGCCGTTGTCTGCTAAACTCATTCATTTATACATTCATATATGTGTACATCAAATGTATAACCACAAAGCTAATACAACCTTTTACACCAAATACAAATAGTAGCGCCTCCTACTATGCTCTTCACCTCACCTCTGCAATCCTTCTCCGTGCATATTTCCCTGCACCCTTTAACCTGTCTAAATGGTTGGTTGGAAGGAGTGAGATTCGAGAGAATCTCAGTAGTAAACATTACCACTATGCATGAAAGATATATATAAATGCATGACATGCTTGCCTACACTATTTCATGCCAACATAATGACATACTGCGTGCTCAATGTTATGACATACATATGGCTATTGCACAAATATAACAGAGCTTCAATTAATCAAACATGTTCAACATAAACAGGAAAAGCAGTCACATAATCAATACAAGACATACATACCAACTACATGCAGGTAAGGTAAGTTCATTACCTTATGGACCTCTATCCTTCCTTTGTTTCCTCATCTTCCAACCATTGGAGCTTGGAAATTCTTCCATTCCTCTTCTTTCTTGACTTCTCCATGGCCCTAAATATCCAATCACATCATTAGAGCCATGATTGTGAGTTATTAGAAGTGTATATTAAGGCTCAAAAATTTAGGGAGGGCTAAATAGGTTAATTTCCCTCAAAAATATGAAATCCTGAAATTTGGGGGTTTTGGTGGCGGCCAAAAATCTCGCTGTTCAGAATTTCACCGTCCTGATTCTTGGTCAAACTTGTAAAAATCATAACTAAATGTAAAAAACTTTAAATTAGGTGCTTCCAAGTTATATGGAACCCTATTTAAGTCTAATTTAAGGGGAAAATATAACCATAAGGTAAAAGCACTCCCATAAGTACATAATTTCATTTCATTGGACACTGCTCCAGAATTTCCCAGATTCACATGATCAAAGTTTGATAAGTCATAACTTCTAGCATACTTGTCCAATTAACATTATGGCCTATAAAATTAAAGGTCTATGTCTCTACCATTAAATTAGAAAGTTTCATGGTCATTGCATAACATTCAACCACTTAAAAACATGTCACAATGACACTGCCTTCAGAAGACAGATTTCACAATACTTACTCTTCAACTTCTAAAACTTCCAAATTCATATACAGGTATCCAAAAATCATGAACACCTGCATAGCTATAAATTTTTGCCTCCTAAAGCCAATAGAAGCATCAAAATTAACAAATTCCCACTCCTTCCCTACATCACAATACAGGGCAGAAAATCATATTCTCAGAAAAGTTATGACAGTTTATTGTTTTCTCTTGCTTAATCACTTCCTTATTACTTCTAATCAAATGATTAGCTACTTAAACATCCATTGGAAATTGTTTAGCCATCAAAAACACCCTTTAAACAAGACATGAACAGTACCCAACTCCCTCTATACTCATCCAAGCAACAAACCAATTGGTTTAAAAGGAAGCTTACACTTACCTCTACATGTTTCCGTAGACGATTCAAAATTCTAGCAAAACTCTGGCCAATGAGACAGTGCCAACCACCTCCAAACA
Source organism: Albizia julibrissin (assembly GCA_037074505.1). Classification (NCBI taxonomy): domain Eukaryota; kingdom Viridiplantae; phylum Streptophyta; class Magnoliopsida; order Fabales; family Fabaceae; genus Albizia; species Albizia julibrissin. The sequence goes on along the minus strand of CM073489.1, from coordinate 13,870,888 downwards.
AGAATCCAAAATTGTAGAAATAAAGCTCGTGATGAGTAGAAGAAGATTTATGAAGGGCACTTTGGGAGAAGACGCCGATTCGGCTGTGTTTCAGTGGACTGAAGTTTCTCTCTCTTCCTTTCTCCATTTTCGTCAGCTCTCTTCTCTCTCTATTTTTGATTTTTGAATGCAGGAAATGAGGAAGAAGATGATGAAGATAATGGTTAAATGAATTAACCATTTCACTTGCCACATGTCAAGCTCCCATTGGTCCAAAATTCCAATTTTCGCACATAATACTAAACTTGGCAGAATTTTCATTAAACTTTGAAAATTCATATCTAATTGTGTAGATATCCAATTGGGGTGGTTCCAAATGATATGTGACTCTTATTGAGTCTAGTTTTAAATAAAAATATAAAATTTAGCCAATTAGAATCTCACTCTTCCCAAAATTTTAATCTTTGGACGCTTCCCCAGAAAATAGTTAATTTCACTAAGCTAACTTCAAAAATTCATTTCTCCTTGTGTACAGCTCCAAATGACTTATATGACCTATCAAATTAAATCTTGATAAGTTCAATTTCATTATGGAAATTTTTATAGTTTTTGGACATCAGATTCCCCTTAAAAGATGTCACACAAACATGACTGCCACACCGGAAAATTCACCGATAGCAACACTACTTTGTGTGTGACTTCTAATTGCATTGTTTTATCTTCCCCAAGCTATTTAATTCACCATAATATTCTCTTTAATATCCAAGGATATAAAATAATTTTAGGAAATAATACCATGTCCTACTAGGATATTTGATAAATTTGGGTCTAGCAATCCCCTTATTATAGGCTTAATCTCAAGCCTCTTGTCCCAAAATTCGGGATATTACAGGTTGGACTACTGTTCATTTTTGGCCAGTGGGTATTTTTAAGGTTTAATTATGTGTTTATGGTTAAATGATGATTTATGATGATATTGGACTAAGTTGTTGGACAATTTTATTTTGGTGATTTTGCTGAAAATGGGTTTTGTTTGGCCAGTGCTATAAGCGGCTGAAACTTAGTGATTTTGATGATTTTGACATTACCATTATGTTTAGAATAGAAACATTTATGGAAATTTATATGGTTATAAATTTTGGATAATTATACATAATTCTGGAGTTTTTGGAAGTTGGATGACCCTGTTGCCAGATTCGTTTTTCCGGAGGAGAGTTGTTGTGACGTGTTTTTGAGTACACAAACATGGTCAAAACTTAATGAAATCTTACATGATGAAAGTAAACACCCTGAGATTTAATTGGATAGGTAATAAGACACAATTGGACTAGTGGATTAAGAGATATGATTTTTCAAAATTGGATAGGATTAAGAGATTCTGGAATGAAATCTGTGGCAATATGGTTGTGTGTCATTTTTAAATGGGCAAATGATGTCCAAAATTTATGAAAATTTCCAATCTAAAATTATACATGTCAAGATTTAATTTGGTATGTCATGTGTGTCATTTGGATATGTATGCTAGCATTTCTACGTTCTTAAATTTTGATAATGTGAACTAGAAAATTCAGGAGCAGTGCTCAATAAAGTGAAAAATTGTATTGATTTATGTCTACAAGTGTAATGGCTATATTTTTATTGAAACTAGACTAATTAGAGGTCACATACCCTTTAGAATGGGTATAATTGGATATATATACAATTAATTATGAATTTTCAAAGATTGAAGAAAATTCTGGCAAACTTGAACAAATGTGTGAAAATGGCATATTGTAATTATGTTGAACTTTAAGGGTGAAGTTAACTAACTTGGGATAGTTGGATCACTTTGAATTTGCTTTTGCCTTAGTATGTTAACTTTAATGATAACCTACTTTGACTATTTGGATTATACAAGTATAAGACAAAATAATAACCTGTCGTCTGTAAATTCCAATTATAGGACCTAATAGCAGTATGAAAACTAAGACCTGCCCGAGTTCAGGGAAACAATTGGATGTTGCTTAAGGGAAGTGACCAGGTAGTAACTTTTTCTTTCATATATTATAAGATACACTACAAGTTTTGTGGATTCATATTATATAATTTGTTTGACACATTCTGACTATGCGGGGTGGTCACTTGGGGCCTATTAAAAGGGTGGACGCTCAGGGCCTATTTACACGAGTAACACGCGGGGCCTTGTGATATACCTAGCGCTATGGTGATATGTTAAATATTGTGGTGATAATTATGTTACATGATGACTGCATGGCATGCTCTGTGATTTTGTATCTATATGATTGACTACCTGTTACTACTGAGATTCTTTTGAATCTCACTCTCTTTCTATAAACAAATTTACTGTACAGGCTTATAGCTCGAAGGGCAAGAAGGTAAATATGGACAGCTAGAGGATAGAGCAAAAAGACTTTAGTTTTTTGTTGGTTGTCTATTTTGAATATTTTGGATACCTTAGATATTTTGGATATGTATATATTGTACATAACTCTATAAAATTTACAATAGTACAATGATATAACTAGTAGTACCGGTAGCCTAATAAAAGGACAGTTACATAATAAAGAAATGACTTATCTAGATAACGCTTCCGAACGATAAAGAGATGTAAACTAAAGTATGGAATATGAGACTTAAGCAGAGTATCGCTCGCATAATCTGATAAGATGAAACTGAGAGCCAATGAGACTTAGTGAGGCAATGAATGTTTGTGAAAAATGTATGGAAAATTTTTATTCTACTTAAAAACCCATTTTAATCCCAGGTTCAACTCCTGAGATAAGTTTAGGATTTGTGAACATTTTCCAAAGTCTGTTTAATCCGGGACCGAATCCTAGATTCATAACTGATTTTACTACTCTTTTGCACTCATATGAGTCTATTGGAGATAAGGTGTTACACCTTCTATCCTTTTTCTTTTTCTTAAGATTTGTTCTTATTTTTCTCTCCCTCTTTCTTGGCTGGCTGAAATAATAAAGAGGAATGGAGGGATAAGATTTAATCTTTCCTTTAATGATCTCTTGATGTGCCATGTGTCAAGTACTTAAGTCATAGAGTGACAAGTGTCTTAAAATGGGTGGGTCCATCTTATTCTCTCTCCTTGGTCGTCCTTCAATATGTCAGGGGAAGGGAGGACTGATGAATTCCCTTGACTCCCAGGTTTGGTGTTTGGGAAAGTCAAGTATGAGTCTGGACCGAAGACTGGTAGATTCCCTGGACTTAGAGGCTAGGTGGCGTCTTTTGGAGGTGCTAACACAAAAGGCAAAAAGCAAGTGCCATTATAAAGGGCACTTGTCGCTTTCCTATCAAGCCAACACAAAAGTCAATTAGTACTGTGTTATGATGAGAGGACACTTGTCAATTTCTTGTGGTGCCAACCATAAAGTGAAATCATCATTAGCCATCATTG